>CM017194.1:12893611-12908611 GCA_004837865.1 Musa balbisiana | reverse complement strand
AAAACCTAATTACCTTCCTTCTATTGCCTACTATGTTGCGGTCGTCAGTCGGGGGGGGGGGCGGGTTGGGGTTTGGGGTGTGCACGTCGTCCCTTACTCTTAGGCATCGCCACTTGCACTATAGGCACTATTGGGAAATCTTGGGGGTGACATCACATTCGCAACAGAAGAACAAGAAAACAAAATCCCCTATTCCCAAAGAGATGTTCGTCGTCGTGTGAAGATTGGCGCGCAAAAAATCCGTGAAACAAACTGCATATATAATTGATTGTGTTACATAGTGAGATCGTATATCCCTGTTTCCTTGTAGATCTCTAGGAGAGGATGAAGGAGGTCAAGCGTCCTCCTCTCTAGCGGTGATCCACACAGCAGTGCTGCGTGGGGTGCGCACGTCGTCCCTTACCCGCGGGAGTCACCGCTTGCGCTGTAGGCGCTGTTGGGAAATCTTGGGGGCGACATCACATTCGCAGCGGAAGAACAAGAAAACAAAATCCCCTATTCCCAAAGAGATGTTTGTCGTCGTGTGAAGATTGGTGCGCAAAAAATCCGCAAAACAAACTGCATATAGAATTGATTGTGTTACCTAGGGAGATCGTATATCCTTGTTTCCTTGCAGATCTCTAGGAGAGGGTGAAGGAGGTCAAGCGTCCTCCTCTCTAGTGGTGATCCACACAGTAGGGCTGCGACGACGCTCCTCAAAACTCCAGGCCTGCTCTAAGGTAGAGAAGGGGGGGGGGGGAGAATAGTAGAGGCAAGTAAAGGCTCTAGCCTATGAGGCTTTGAATCCCTCCTATTTATAGAGGCCCCCTATCAAACCCTAATGGATCCTCCCCTAGTGGGTATTGGATCTACATCCAATTACCCAAGCCTTTTAGATTAGTGGATCTCTATCCAATAATCTCTCATGGGCTCTTATTAGATCTTATCTAGGGGATCTAATAATTCAGGGGCTTATTGGATATCCAATAAGATAGGGGCTCCGACGCATATCTCATATCCGAACCTCTACTCATCGCAATGCCTACCATATGTGTGTGACCATCTAGGCCCAATATCAAGCTGGTTGTGATTCATAGCTGTCAGAACTCCTTTTGGCTCAGTGAATTATTATCTTTGTAATAATTCACTCGACTTATCGACTACGGACGTACTAGGCCACTATGCCGTAGTCCCCATATGATACATGGGAATCCAATCCATTGGACCTGTCTGTCCTCAGTTACCGTGTACTTATAGTCTCTCATCCATCTAATATCCCAGAGACTGTATACCGGGTATGATGCTGTCAGACCCATACGGTTTCTACTCGAGTCTCGCTCTAATCGGATTCTCTCGGAGAACTCTTTCTCTCTCAACCCGATTGACCCTGGCCAGGGATTTGTCTGAGCAAGAACACATAGGATATTCCTCTCATGATGTCGAGAGTGGATGATCCTCTATCGATAATCAATAGCCCTCGTAAGGTCGACTATCACTCCTAATGACCAACTATACTAGATCTGGGACATCCAAACCTATAAGTCTGATATCATAGAGTGGAGCACTCATACAGGACATCCTTGGTGTCTCAAGTCTAAGAACCAGATATACCACTAGTACTATGGAATCACTGTTTGACAATAAGGCATCATCAACCATCCAGTATTCCGTAAGCGGATCAATCAATGAACTCATTCTTCAATGAGCACGTATACTATATCCCTAGTGTCCCCATATGAGTAGCTATGAGACCAGCTGCATCCATTATATGGATGGGTATACAACACACCAATCTGTTCGGTTATCACGATGTCCCTCTCGTGTAACCTATGACCAGGATTATTTAGCATTTGTGTTTAAAGGTGAATCAGTCTTATTATCGTGATCTCATTACGATTTGATTCCCATTGCACAGATCCAAGGACATCACAATTTATACATGCATATATGCAATAGATAATATAAAGTGATAAAAGCTAAAATATAATTCGTGTCAAGTCACACATGCTATCACTCACGTGATTGGCTTGCTAGACACTTATGACTAGCAATCTCTCACTTGACCTAAAGCCAATCACTTATGTGTCTGATCCCCATCAGACCCCTATGATGCTAAAAAACAATTTAAGACAACGGTTTTGTCAGTGTATCTGCAATGTTATCTTCGGATGGAACTCTTTCCACTATTACATCTCCTCGGGTCATGATCTCTCTAATAAGTTGGAACCTCCTCAGAACACTCCTGATGAGACCCGGGTTCTCTTATTTGATTAATCACCCTATTGTTGTCGCAATATAAGGAAATCGGCTCCTCGCTATCTAGCATGACTCCCAAATCTGTGATGAACTTCTTTATCGAGACTCCCTCTTTTGCTACATCTACTGCAGCAATGTATTCCGCCTCTGCGGTCGAGTCAGCGGTAATATCTTGCTTGAAACTCTTCCAGCACACTACTCCTCCATTCAAGGTGTACACATACCCTAAATTCGACTTGCTATCATCGACATCAGACTGAAAACTTGAGTCTGTGTAGTCTTCAACCTTGAGGTTACTACCTCCATATATTAGTAAAAGATTCTTAGTCCTTCTCAAGTACTTAAGGATACACTTTACTGCTTTCCAGTGCTCCAAGCTTGGATCTGCCTGATACCTGCTCTTGACACTTAGAGCATGCACTGTATTAGGCCTAGTACATAGCATGACATACATGATAGACCCAATTGCCAAGGCATAATATATCATATCCATGTTCGCCTTCTGGAGTCTTTGGGGACATACTCCTAGAAAGCGATATCCCATGTCTCATCAGTATGAGACCTCTCTTGGAATTTTCCATGCCAAATCTTTTGACAATGGTTTTTATGTACCTGGACTGGGACAAGTCAAGCATCCTCTTGGATCTATCTCTATAAATCCGAATCCCCAAGATATAGGATGCTTCCCCTAAGTCCTTCATGGAGAAGTGTCTAGATAACCAAGTCTTTACTATGAATAGCATTCCTACGTCATTCCCAATGATCAGGATGTCATCCACATATAACACCAAAAAGGTGATAGCGCTCCCACTTACCTTCCTGTATACACAAGGCTCATCTCCGTTCTTAATGAAGTCATAAGATCTGATTGCCTCATCAAATCTTATGTTCCAATTTCAGGAAACTTGCTTTTGTCCATAAATGGATCTAAAAGACCTGCACACTTTATCTGGGTAGTCCTTGGATACGAATCCCTCAGGTTGTATCATATACACCTCCTCATCGAGGTTCCCATGGAGGAATGCAGTTTTCACATCTATCTGCCAGATCTCATAATCATAGTGTGCTGCAATAGCTAATAGAATTCGGATGGATTTTAGCATTTCTACGAGTGAGAAGGTTTCGTCATAGTCAACACCTTGGTTTTGACGATACCCCTTAGCCACTGGCCTTGCTTTATAAGTCTCTACCTTTCCATCTACTCCGATCTTTTTCTTAAAGATCCAGTTACAACCGATGGGTATAATACCTTCGGGCGCATCAACTATGTACCAAACCTTGTTGGAGTACATAGAATCCATCTCAGAATTCATGGCTTCTTGCCATTTCCTGGAGTCTATACTCATAATAACCTCCTTGTAGGTTTGAGGATCAATATCCTCAACATCCTCTCCTCTAATATGTCCCACATATCTCTCAGGAGGATGGGATACTTTGCCAGACCTATGTAAAGTTGAAACTTGTGTATTAGGTACCTGAACAGACTCGGGCTGTAGAGTGGTGCTTGAGCTTGGTTCTCCAACCTCGCTCAACTCTATCATGCTCCCACTATCTCTGCTAAGAATGTGTTCCTTCTCAAGGAACACTGCTCTTTTGACTATAAAAACCTTTTGGTCCTTGAGATGATAGAAATAATAGCCACAAGTTTCCTTGGGGTATCCTACAAATTTGCATCGCTCTGTCCTCGATTCTAACTTATCGGAGTTGTGTCTTTTAACATGGGCAACGCAGCCCTAAATCTTAACAACTTTAAGATCGAGCTTCTTCCCTTTCTATATCTCATATGGTGTAGACACTACCGACTTAATTGGAACTCTGTTCGGAAGGTAAGCTGCGGTCTCTAGGGCATATCTCCATAATGAGATGGGTATGTCAGCGAAACTCATCATGGACCATACCATGTCTAACAGCATATGATTTCTCCTTTCAGACACACCATTGAGCTGAGGTGTATAAGGAGGTGCCCATTGGGATAATATCCCATGGTCCTTGAGAACTGAGTAAACTCTATACTTAAGTACTCACCTCCTCGATCTGATCGAAGCAGTTTTGATACTCTTTACAGTCTAGTTCTCCACACATTCTTATACTCTCTGAATTCTCAAAGGCCTCGAATTTGTACTTCATTAAGTACAACATATCCATACATTAAGAATAATCAGTAAATGTAACTGAGATAGCACCAGGTAGTGCCCGCGGGCTGCCAACCCCGCCGGCCGCAAGCCTGCTGCATACAGGTCGCCAGCTGGCTTGTTTGCACGCGCAGCGCCTGCACATGTGTGCCTATGGTTGCACGCACACAGATCGAGGGCAACAACAGTTGTTGCCCTTTCTCGCTTTTGCGTCAACGATTTTGACGTCAAAAGTTTTTTCCAAATCATGAAACACATAGTTTAAAACCAATCTATCGCATGAAACAAACCTGGCTCTAATACCACTGTTGGGAAATCTTGGGGGCGACATCACATGCGCAGCAGAAGAATAATAAAACAAAATCCCCTATTCCCAAAGAGATGTTCGTTCATCGTGCGAAGATTTGTGCGCAAAAAATCCACGAAATAAACTGCATCTCGAATTGATTGTGTTACCCTGGGAGATCGTAATCCCTATTTCCTTGCAGATCACTAGGAGAGGGTGAAGGAGGTCAAGCGTCTCCTCTCTAGTGGTGAGACACACCATTGAGCTGAGGTGTATAAGGAGGTGCCCATTGGGATAATATCCCATGGTCCTTGAGATGATAGAAATAATAGCCACAAGTTTCCTTGGGGTATCCTACAAATTTGCATCGCTCTGTCCTCGATTCTAACTTATCGGAGTTGTGTCTTTTAACATGGGCAACGCAGCCCTAAATCTTAACAACTTTAAGATCGAGCTTCTTCCCTTTCTATATCTCATATGGTGTAGACACTACCGACTTAATTGGAACTCTGTTCGGAAGGTAAGCTGCGGTCTCTAGGGCATATCTCCATAATGAGATGGGTATGTCAGCGAAACTCATCATGGACCATACCATGTCTAACAGCATATGATTTCTCCTTTCAGACACACCATTGAGCTGAGGTGTATAAGGAGGTGCCCATTGGGATAATATCCCATGGTCCTTGAGATGATAGAAATAATAGCCACAAGTTTCCTTGGGGTATCCTACAAATTTGCATCGCTCTGTCCCAGATGATACAAGGGAATCCAATCATTGGATCTGTCTGTCTCAGTTACCGTGTACCTATAGTCTCTTATCCATCTAATATCCCAGAGGACCGTATACTAGATATGGTGCTGTCAGACCCATACGATTTCTACTTGAGTCTCGCTCTAATCGGATTCTCCCGGAGAACTCTTTCTCTCTCAACCCGAATGACTCTGGCCAGGGATTTGTCTGAGCAAGAACACATGAGATATTCCTCTTATGACGCCAAGAGTGGATGATCCTATATCGACACTCAATAGCTCTCGTAAGGTCGACTTCCACTCCCAATGACTAGTTGTACTAGATCTGGGACATCCAAACCTATAAGTCTGGTATCAAAGAGTGGAGCACTCATACAGGATATTCTTGGTGTCTCAAGTCTAAGGACCAAATACACCACTAGGACTACGGAATCGCTGTCTGACAATAAGGCATTATCAATCATCCAATATTCCGTAAGCGGATCAATCAATGAACTCATTCTCCAATTAACACCTGTATTGTATCCCTAGTGTCCTCACACGAGCAGCTATAAGACTAGTTGCATCCATCATATGGACGGGTATACAGCACACTAGTCTATCCGGTTATCACGATGTCCCTCTCGAGTAACCTATGACCAAGATTATTTAGGACTTGTGTTTAAAGGTGAATCTGTCTCATTATCGTGATCTCATCATGATCCGATTCCTATTACACAGATCCAAGGACATCACAAAATATACATGCATATATGCAACAGACAATATAAAGTGATAAAAGCCAAAATATAATAAGCAAAAAGATTCCGTGTCAAGTCACACATGCCATCACTCACGTGATTGGTTTACTGGGCACTTATGACTAGTAGGCACTCTACCCACAAGTGCTAGCTTTACAGGCGGATGTTCGTCACCCTACCGAGAGCTCCCTTGGGAGCTCTCGTCCAAGGCTGCAAGTAGCCTTTGGCTTGTTGAATCTCATATTTTGATTATAAAACCAATTGATAATGTTATGAACTAATCTGCATTTTGAGTGACGTAGGACTAGCTTTAATCAAAAGAGATAAATTGATTAAAGCAGAAAGAATAAGAAGTTGGGCTGGAATTGAACATGTTAGAAGATTGGACGTCAAACCTAGAGGAATGGTCAACGTGTTGGTAGAAGGCTTCGTACCATGAGTTCGGGCATTGGGCTAAGAAGATCAGACATTGCGCTTAGGAGATCGGATGTTGTGAGAAAGCAATATGCCGATTGGGCAATACATCGAAAGAAAGGACAATGCATTGAAGGGTCGGACGAAGCGTTGGATGAACCAATGATATGCTAGACAACTTAGTATTCTTGCTTGTAATAATTTGTCTAGATCAAAATAGTTTTAATTATAATTGGGTTGGTTTAGAATGTAATTAAGCCACCTCAATTAGTAGCCAATTGGGCCTGAATTGGGGCTATTTTGGACCTAGAGAAAGGCTCATTCAGTGACCCAAAATTTGGGTCTGACGGTGGCACCGTTGGTCCAAGCGATGGCACCGTTCACCGTCGGTCTACACAGTGGCATCACTAGTGGCTCAATCTCCAAGATATAGTCTCCGAGGATCAACGGTGCCACCGCTAGTGGCTTAGTCTCCAAGACATAGTATCCAAGACTGTGTTAGGTGGTAGTACCGCTAGATTAGGCGGTGGTACTGCCTAGTGTCAAGCGATGGTACTATCAGACTGGGCAGTGGTACCACCCAGACAGTCTCTCAGACTATGTCAGGTGGTGGTAATACCAAACTGAGTGGTGGTACTGCCCAGTACTGGCGGTGGTACTACCAGTACCTTGAAGACTCAGGATGAGACTAGTTTTGGCTCCAAGTTTGAATTCATTTGGGGCCTATAAATACCCCTCTCATCCTTACTCAGCAAACACAAGAACTAAAAACAAAAACAAGGGAAAACTATATTGTAATCTTGTGAGAGTTCTCCTCCTTTAGTCTAAGTATTGATTTTTGTTTAAGAGAGGAGTGAGTGGGGTTGTAAAGGTTCTCTCCTGAGCTAGTCAAAAGGAGAATAAAGTTGTAAGGGTAGTTGTGTAAGGAAATCTTGGGGGCGACATCATATGCGCAATGGAAGAACATAAAATAAAATCCCCAATTTCCCAAAGATGTATTCGTCGTCGTGCGAAGATTGGTGCGCAAAATTCATCAAACTTAAAACTATGTATATGAAAGATTATGTTACCTAGGAAGATCATATATCCTTGAATCCCTGTAGATCTCTAGGAGAGGGTGAAGGAGGTCGAGCATCCTCCTCTCTAGTGATGATCCACACAGTAAGGCTATGACGATGCTCATCAAATCTCCAAGCCTGCTATCTGAGGAGGAGAAGGGGAGGACAATAGGAGAAGGCAACCTAACGAAGCTCTAGCCTATGAACTATTGGATCCCTCTTATTTATAAAGGTCCATTGTCAACTTAACCCTAATGGATCCTACTATATTGGGTATTGGATCTCCATCCAACTACCCAAGCCTTTTAGATTAGTGGATCTCTATCCAATAATCTCTCATTGGCTTTTATTGGATCTCATCCATAGGATCCAATAATTCATGGGCTTATTGGATATCCAATAAGATATGGGCTTTAGCGGATATCTCATATCCGAACCTCTACTCATCGCAACGCCTACAATATGTGTGTAACCCTTTAGGCCCAATATCGAGTTGGCTGTGAGTCATACCTATCAGAACTCCTTCTGACTGAGTGAATTATTATCTCCAAAATAATTTACTCGACTCATTGACTGCGGATGTACTATGCCACTAGGTCGTAGTCCCTAGACGATATAGGGGAATCTAATCCATTGGACCCATTTGTCCTCAATTACTGTATACTTATAGTCTCTCATCCATCTAATATCCTAAAGGCTGTATACCGGGCATAGTGCTGTTAGACCAATATGGTTTCTACTCGAGTCTCGCTATAATCCAATTCTCCCGAAGAACTCTTTCTCTCTGAATCTAAATTATTATAGCTAGGGATTTTTCTGAGTAAGAACACATGGGATATTCCTTTGGTATCAAAGAGTGGAGTACTTATACAGGACATCCTTGGTGTCTCAAGTTTAAGGACCAGATACACCATTAGAACTATGAAATTACTGTCTAACAATAAGGCATTATCAACCATCCAACATTTCGTAAGCAGATCAATTAGTGAACTCATTCTCTAATAAGCACTTGTACTGTATCCTTAGTATCCCCACATGAGCAGTTATGAGACCAGCTATATCCATCATATAGATGGGTATACAATACACAATTTGTCTGGTTATCTCGATGTCTCTCTCGAGTAACTTATAATCGGGATTATTTATGATTTATGTTTAAAGGCGAATCGATCTCATTATTGTGATCTCATTATGATCCAATTCCCATTGCATAAATCCATGGGCATCATAATATATTCAAGCAACAAGCAATATAGAGTGATAAAATATCAAATAATAATAATAAGTAAAAAGACTACGTGTCAAGTCACATGTGTCATCACTCAAGTGATTGGCTTGCAATGCACCTATGACTAGCAAGTTAGTCTTCGCCCATTGAAGGAAGACTAGTAGTAGAAGCCAATGGCCTCGAGTGAAGAGGAATCGAGAGTGGATGTAGGTCACGACGATCGAACCACTATAAATCCGATGTGTTCTTTCCTTACTACTTTCTTTCACTACTTAGCGACACTCTACATTTTACATTTACTCTAAGTTATTACTTTTATTATGTTCTGATATGGGCTTTGTCAAAACGATTTTATCGTACGAAGATTTTTTAATTGATGTAATTTTTATCGCTACACTAATTCACCCCCCTCCCCTCTTAGTGGCGTATTGAACCTAACAATTGGTATCAGACCTACATTTTTCTCATTTGGTTTAACATCTAAGAGAAATGACTCTTTTTAGCTTTCAAGAGTGTCACTCTATCATTTGTTCTCCTATATTCAATGGGACAGACTACACTTATTGAAAAACTCGGATGAGAGTTTTCTTGCTTTCTTTGAACTTTGATTTATGGAATATCATTAAACTTGGTTTTCTAACCTCCTCTAAACCTATGAATGACTCATCCGACAACGAGGTAAATGACTTATCCGAAACTCCTTTACTTTACTACGAAATTACTTGATGCATTTCATGAGTTATTTTTAAATTAGTTAAAAAATTTATATATAACTTGTTAAAAAAGATTGATCATGACAATTACATGTTTTATAATAAAGGAATAAAATGTTAGATTTAAATCTAATGCTTGTACACATAATAATATTAATTCTATATATGTTTTAAGAAACAATAATGTGTATCTTAATGATTTCCATATTACTTTTCGATTTTAAATGATAATACATGGCTTTTGTATGGAAGATTAGAGTATGAAATCAATCACAAAATTTAGAACTAAAAGAACTTTAACTACTGTTAATCTTATAGGAACCAATCAATGCTGCTTTCAATAAATTTCCCAAATGAAAGAAATTTGATTTTGATAATGATTTTGGATTTGATAATTTGTTTTCATATTTATCCAAATATTCGATTTATTCATGTTTACGACATGAGATATATTTTATATGAACCATTTTGTTCTTGTATGATTTTATCGTCTAAGAGAAGAGTTATGCAAACAAATCTTGATTTTTGACATTGATGATTTGAAATTTATTTTATGTGAATCAAGATCTCTTGTTTGATCTCTTATGATTCTATTCGTTAGTTACTAAAAAGGAGATTTATTAAGATGAATCATTCATGAATTGATTTTTCTCAATCTTTCATATTAATATCTTTCATGTCATGATTTTTATCTGACTCCTTTGTAATTATGATTTGTATATCTCATGATATAATTAAATCATTGATAAAAAAAAAAGGAGATTAGTGAATCTATTTATGTCTTTTTTTATGAATATCTTGAAAATAATTTTGATGATTTAACGATTTGAATTTAAATGAGTCTCGTTTATAACATGATCTTGAATTCTCAGAATTATAACTTAATATTTTCTTTATATGAATCAAGATCCCCTACCCTTTATTCTCATATGACTCTTACATTTTATTAAAGAGAATACTTAACCAAATAAATCATGTCTTTTTGTATTCACATGATTTTTGATATTATATCCTTCTTGACATGATTTTCATTATGTACAATTCCCTTATATTTATGGTTGTATACCTTATGAGATGCTTAGAACATTGATATAAGAAGAAAAATTTGCACTATTGTATTATTCCCCTCTTCTTCTTTCTTACAATTTACAAAGGAGAGAAAGAAAATTGCTAGCATCTCAAGAGAACCCAAAAGTACTAGCTTGAATGTTAAATTTAGGCAAACAAACTCCAAAATGCATAAACTCTTCTTATACATTTTTTGAATCATTTCTTGATTTTTATGACTTGAGTTTTCTTTTTAAATCAAGATCGTTTCCTATCATTCCTTCTATTTACAAAAGAAGAAATTTGTCAAAAATGATATATGGTCTTTTAGTATTCATGACTTGATCTTTCATTTTTTATGATTGATTGATGTAAATTTGTCCGATGTGAAAATTGATGTAAAGGGAAAAGAACTATAAAATTGTATTCTTCCCTTCTTTTTGATTATGACAAAGGGGGAGATAAAATTTGCTAACTTGCATAATTCAAGAAGAAGCTAAAACTTGTTAGCTTGCACATTTCAAAGAAAGACAAAATTTGCTAGCTTGCATATTCTAAAATGTACATTACTATCTTACTAGCTTGTTATTTACTATCTTGCATTCTTTTTTAAAAACTTGCTAGCCTTTATACTTCAAAGAGAATTAACACTTGCCAAATTGTTAGCTTGCTCATCTCAAAAGAGAAGCAAAGTTTGCTAGCTTGCACATTTTAAGAAGATGCAAAAACATACTATCTTGTACCTCTCAAAAGAGAAGAAAGAACTCATTAGCTTGCATGTTCTAAAGTGATAAAAATTTACTAAATAGCTAAGCTTTCATATATCTAAAACTTGATAGTTACACTTCTCCTTTTTATTGATGACAAGGGGGGAGAAGATATGATGATATAATGATCATACATGGTAGGATGTAATAGACTTTAATATTTTGAACCATGATGATTTGAAATATTTATGATGATGTATGCAATACAATGATATGCATATAATGTGTTGCATATGATCATGATTATAATTACTTTGACTTGAATTCAATGTTTTATCAATATGATATATTGATAGGGGGAGTTTAGTTAAACTTCGTCATCAATTGGTTGTCATCATCAAAAAGGGAAAGATTATTGAATCTCGGATTTTGATGATGAAACCAATTGATAATGTTATGATCTAATATGTATTTTGAGTGATACATGACTAGCTTTGATAAGGAGAGACAAATTGATTAAAGCATGAAGAATAAGAAGTTGGAACAGAATTGAATATGTCAGAAGATTAGACGTTAGACCGGAAGAATGATCAATGTGTCGGCAGAAGGCTTCATACCATGAGTTTAGGCATCGAGCCAAGAAGATCGGATATTGTGCCAAGGAGATCAGCTGTTGTGAGAATGTAACATGTCGATTAGGCAATACACCGAAAGAGAGGATGATGCACCAAAGGGTCGGACGAAGTGCCGGATGAACCAATGACATGTCGGACAACTTAGTATTTTTGCTTATAATAATTTGTCTCGATTGAAGTAGTTTTAGTTGTAATTGGGTTGGTTTAGAATGTAATTAAGCCAACTCAATTATGGGCTAATTAGGCTCGAATTTGGGTTGTTTTAGGCCAAGAGAAAGGCTCATTCAATGACCCAAAAGTTGGGTCTGGCGATGGCACCACCGGTCCAAGTGGTGGCACCGCCAATGGCTCAATCTCTAAGATACAGTCTCTGAGACTATGTCAAGCGGTAGTACCACTAGACTGGGTAGTGGTACCGCCAAGACATAGTCTCCTAGATTGTGTTAAGTGGTGGTACCGCCAGACTGAGTGATGATACTGCCTAATGTCAAGTTGTAAGAGGTGGTATCGCCCAGTACTAGCGGTGCCACCGCTAGTATCCCGAAGACCCGGGATGAGACCAGTTTTGGCTGTAAGTTTAAATCCATTTAGGCCCTATAAATACCCCTCTCATCCCTGCTCAGCAAACACAAGAACTGAGAACAAAAATAAGGGAAAACTCTATTATAATCTTGCGAGAGTTCTCCTCCTCTAGTCTAAGTGTTGATTTTTGTTTAAGAGAGGAGTAAGTGGGGTTGTAAAGGTTCTCTTTTGAGCCTATCAAAAGGAGAATAAAGTTGTAATGGTAGTTGATGTTCGCCCATTGAAGGAAGACCAGTAGTGGAAGCTGGTAGACTCGAGTGAAGAGGAATCGGGAGTGGATGTAGGTCACGACGATCGAACCACTATAAATCCGGTGTGTTCTTTCCTTACTACTTTCTTTCATTACTTAGCTGTACTCTATACTTTACATTTACTCTAAGTCATTACTTTTATTATGTTCTGATATGGGCTTTGTCGAAATGATTTTATTGTACGAAGATTTTTGAATCGCCGTAATTTTTATCGCTGTACTAATTCACCCCACCTCTTAGTGCCGTATTAATCCCAACATGGCCAACCTATGAGAGCAGCAATAGTTGCTGCCCTCTCTCACCTTTTCCAATAATAATTTTGATTTCAAAAGCCTTTCTAAAATATAACATACGTAGTTTAAAACTAATCTTTTGCATGGATAACTTGGCTCTAATACCATTGTTGGAAAATCTAGGGGCAACATCACATGCGCAGTGAAAGAACAGAAAATAAAAATCTCAGATTTTCACAAAAAATATTTTATCATCATGCAATGATTGGTTCGCAAAAACTCGCAAAACTAAAAATCACATGTGGGATAGTTGTGTGACCTAAGGAGATTATATATCCTTAAAATCCTACATATATGTGGGAGAGGATGCAGGAGGTCAACTATCATCCTTTCTAACGGTGATCCATATGACAAGGGCTGTGAAGATGCTCCTCGAATCGCTGCTCAAATCTCTACATGCCCCAAATAGGGGCTGTTGGCTAAGGAGGAGAAGGAGAGAGGAGAATTGAAGGTGGCAGCCAAAAAGGCCTAGCCTATGGCCTTTTAGTTCCCTCCTATTTATAGAGGTATCATGCCAACTTAACCATAATAGATCTTGCCCTATTGAGTATTAGATTTCCATCTAACTACCCAAGCCTCTTAGATTTGTCTGAGCAAGAATACATGAGATATTTCTCTCATGACATTGAGAGTGGTTAATCCTCTATCGACACTTAATAGCCCTCGTAAGGTTGGTTGCCACTCCCGATAACCAGTTGTACTAGATATGGAACTTCTAGACCTATAAGTCTGGTATCAAAGAGAGGAGTACTCATACAGGATATCCTTGGTATCTCAAATCTAAGGACTAGATACACCACTGGGATGACAGAATCGCTGTCTGACAACGAGGTATCATCAACCATCAACATTCTGTAAGCAGATCAATCAGTGAACTCATTCTCTAATGAGCACCTACATTGTATCTCTAGTGTCCTCACACTAGCAGCTATGAGATCAATCGTCCTCATCATATAAACGAGTATACAGTACACTTGTCTGGTCGGGTATCTCGATGTCCCTCTCGAGTAATCTATGATCGGGATTATTTTGGGTTTATGTTTAAAGACGAATCAATCTTATTATCGAGATCTCATTACGATCTGATTCTCATTACATATATCCATAGATATCGTAATATATATAGCATACAAGATAAAGTGATAAAATATTAAATAATATAATAAATAAAAAAATGTGTATCTTATCACATATGTCATCACTCATATGATTGGCTTGCATATTATCTATGACTAATAGATATGTCATAGAATTCCTTAAATACCATAATATTAAGCTATAGCTAGTTCTTTTATTAAGTGTCATCTATTGACTTATTAACAAATTTCAATACACAAGTTGTATACCGTAAAGAAGTCTAAATATTATTTATAATTATCATAAGGCTAAGCCTAAACAAATCTTTTCTAATTATTTATTTTACTTATTTGTTTTACAAAATTTTTTTGGTAATTGAGTGCATGATTCTTCTAACAAATTCAAATGAGGTCTAATGTACCTAATATAAATTGTATATGCTCAAATTATGTATAATAATCTAATCTAAAAAATATATGTAAAGACTCTAGAAGCATAATAATATAATGTAAAGTACCACTATAGCAATAAAAATAATATAATATTAATTAATACTTTGTGCCTTTCAATAAATATTGAACCATTGATATCATTTTCATTTCACCTCTAGGTGAAATAATGATATTTCTATTATTCACATAATATTTTACCATTATGGAAGACTAATACCATCTTTGTGAAATATTATTACTATATACAATCCTAAATTATAATGATATCCAAAATATTATGATCCTACTCTATCATATAATTATTCGAATTAGATTTTTTTTAAGATTATCTTTTTTAATATCAATTAAGACTAATTCTATAATATAATTTATAATTTTTTTAGTCGATGCCGCTTTGGTT
>CM017194.1:12546111-12888611 GCA_004837865.1 Musa balbisiana | reverse complement strand
TGATATAATACTTATGTATGTCCGTGTCTTTGGTATATGTCTCATGCTTACACAACATGTAGAGAGATGATCGAAGGCTTACTAGTCTCATTTTAGTCGGCTGTATTGGACCATTTTACCCCTTTGTTGTGCAACCGTTCAGAGCTTGTAAAGTTTGTTGTAATTTGCATTGGCTAAGAAGTGTTTACGGAAATGATTGCTTGTGGATCTTGAGTGAGATATTTTCTCTAACCCGTTTTCTCTTTTATAGGTCCTAAGAGACCATGGGAGGTTTCGGGGAGGTTGACTTTTGTGGACGGACACGTAAGGGTGCCGCACGACTTAGGCAAAACTAACTAAGTCCGTGACAACTATTTACAGACATTCTTGAAATCAATCATATTTCTTATAAAAAAAATATAATATAAATATGACAAGTAAGAAAATGAAGTATACATTATACCAATATACTCACATCTTCCGATATTTGGATAAGTTTTACGAACACATGATAAATGCATATATATTGTCCACATCAGCACCCACTTAACATCGGAACTGCTGCTGGACATAGACGGCAAAATCCGACCCGTTATGTGGACTCCGGACCATGGCGTGAACAATTTCATCCCGACTTGACTCGGTCCCAACTCAACCCGGATCCCGATCCCGATCCCGATCAGTACTCTAGACACAGGTGTCCTGAGACATGACACCCACCGAGTCAGGCCAAGTTCATTCCGGGCCAACTCACCCCGGACGCGGCTTTCGCATCCAACCCTATCCGGTTCGGTCTCCTACCCATCTCTCTGCCGCTGCAGCAGTGGCCGCCGCCGCCGACGATGGCGTCTCCTCTTTCTCCTCTCTCCGCTTTCTGGAAGAGCCAGCCTCACCACCACACTGCTACCCTCCGCATCAACCTCCGCCGCTTGCCTCCCCGCCCACTCGCAGCTATGTCCGGACCTTGCCTCCGCTCCTCCGTCTCCTCCCCTCCACCTCCTCTTCCTCCTCCTTCTCCTCTTCTTCCCCCATGCTTCTTCCAGTGCCGCACGACTGTTTCCATCTTTGCCCTCGTCTCCAATTCCAGCCCTTCCGTGAGCTCTCGCCGCGGCTTCGTTCGCCACGCAGCGACCGCTGCTGCCGCCACCGCTGATGTCCAACAAGAGTATGCTCTCCTTTCCTGTCCCATCAGTAGCCATAACTTATCTGCTTGATGAGGATGATTGTTTGAAAATGCCCTGTTGCGATAGGTTACATGACACATTATTATATTGGGTTTATATGGAGATTATTTGTGTGGTTTTAGTATGATTGCTTTTAAGAGGAGGCAACATGCTGAGTCATGTTATTGCACAAATTTGTATCTTGTGCCATAATCCTATGAAGAGAAATAAACCTCTTTTCTGCTTGCTGGGACAGAGAACATAATAGGTTAGGACGGGAGGAGATAGAGATGGCAGGGTCCGGTAGTGATTCTACACAGAGAAAAATTAGATATTTCCTTCTATTGTTTTTACTGGAGAGAACCATAATGGTTCTGAGCTTTTTGCAAGTATTGATTAACCATGTCTAAAGTTGTTTCTGTTGCAGTCTAAGTTCGTGTACAACATACAACTAGTTGGGGGGGGGGGGGGGGGGGGAGAGAGATGTACTCTAATTTCTTTCTGTAAACTATGTAATCTGAGTTAATCCCAGTGCATTAGCTGTCGGAGTACTTCTCTTTCTTGGTTACATTATTTTGATGTGCTTGATTTAGCCAACTTAAGAAATTTTACTGACATTATTTACCTTTTTCATATATGTAGTCCAGTATCAACTTCTCAAATTATCAGTAGGGGACGGCGCATTTACCATGAAACATACGGATGCCAAATGAATGTAAATGACATGGAGATTGTGCTATCTATCATGAAAAATGCTGGGTATGAGGAAGTCGTGAAGGAACCTGAGAATGCAGAGATTATATTCATCAACACCTGTGCTATCCGAGACAATGCGGAGCAAAAGGTTTGGCAGAGACTCAACTACTTCTGGTTTCTAAAAAGGGAATGGAAGAGCAATGTTGCTGTGGGAAGGTCACAATCTACACACCCTCCAAAAATAGCAGTTCTAGGATGTATGGCTGAGAGGTTGAAAGAGAAAATACTTGATGCAGATAAGATGGTAGATGTAGTCTGTGGACCAGATGCTTATAGAGATCTACCACGTTTGCTGGATGAGGTTGACTATGGGCACAAAGGAATTAATACCCTGCTTTCTCTTGAAGAAACTTATGCTGATGTTAGTCCAGTTAGGATCTCAAGCAATTCAGTTACTGCATTTGTCTCGATAATGAGGGGTTGCAACAATATGTGTTCATTTTGCATTGTTCCATTCACTAGAGGTAGAGAGAGATCTCGTCCAGTCTCTTCAATTGTCAGAGAAGTAGGTGAGCTCTGGAAGGAGGGTGTGAAGGAAGTAATGCTCCTTGGTCAGAATGTGAACAGTTACAATGATGTTTCTGAGCTCAGTGGTCTGGAACCAGGAGCAAATTGGAGACTCAGTGAAGGATTCTCCAGCATGTGCAAAGTGAAGAATATGGGCTTGCGCTTTTCTGATCTCTTAGATCGACTCTCTACTGAATTTCCAGAGATGCGGTTTAGATTCACTTCCCCTCATCCCAAGTCCAGATGATTTACTATTTCTCATGAAGGATAAATATAATATCTGCAAAAACATTCATCTGCCTGCTCAAACAGGGAGCTCAACAGTTCTCGAGAGAATGCGCCGAGGTTACACCAGGGAGGTATACTTGGACCTTGTACAGAAAATAAGAGGCATCATTCCAGATGTTGGACTAAGTAGTGACTTCATTTGTGGTAAGTTTCCATATTTTTAATTACTTGGTATGATGTTATTGTTTTTTTAATATGTTATTTATGCTTTATGGTTCTGCAATCAAACATCTAAGAGATCTCAAAATCATGGTGATGTTTATTTTTATCACTTAGATGTTGTTATTGTGCTAATTGTGCAGACTATTTCATATTTTTGAAAAAAATTAATCTGTATTGGTTCTAGGTAATATTTTTAGTATTATTATTATTTTTCAGATGACTCAGATCACTTTTGCTTCATCCAATATGGTCATTTCAGATGGGGATCCCTTAGTCCCTCTTTTGATTTTGGTTGATCTTGAGTTATTGTAGGATCACCAACAAATTTATTGGTGATCATTAGCAGACAACTAGTACAGTTGTAGCCCTCTGATCTAACTTAGTGGCAAGTTCTAGAGAGACAGATGTCTAGCTAAGTCTGCTGCCATGTAGACCCTATTATCATTGGCTGCATATGGAGGTGCTTTCACTGCTTTCCACTGGTTGGTTGACAGTGGATGTAGCGCAAGTCTGAGAGATGATTAGAAAGATGGGAGAGAGAGCAGGAGAAAAGAAAAAGGGGTACCAATTTTTATTTTTTGCTTTTTTCGGTTGGGGATGGGGGGTGGGGGAGATTTGGTATGTGTATTGAAATGTGTGAATATGGTGAATTCTGGAGTCTATAATATGCTCTTATGATTCATATATAAATAACACCAAACTTACTAATAAATCTAAAGTATTTTTTTTCTCTAAACAACATTATAATTTGGTAATGAACACAACATTTTATTTTATTTTTTTGCTTTTTGGTTTTGAAATTACTTTCTTGATCGATCCTAATCCTTTGATTATGTTTGGCTGATCCAGTTGATCCCATCAATCTCAGTGTCGGATCCAAGAAACCAATCCAGTTTTGATCCTAGTATTGCACCTTGGTATTAGTTTATAATCTTTTGAGAACTTTGTCAGGTATCTACCATTGCATATTTAGGAAATTGGACTCAGTGAAAACTTATGTTGATGTGTGGAAAAGTATATGATGTGTGATTGTTTTTAATAAATGCACTGGCCGATAACTGACTATTCAAAACACCTCTAGACATGGGAATAGTCTAGATGTTGATGATGTATGACAAATTTGGATTTGGGAGCATGCTTTCCTTATTTATCTTATTTTATAAGGCAGAATGGTTTGGAGAGACCAAAAAAATCAACCTCTTGGGTATCTATTGGTATGCATGAGTTTTTGCTTTCTCCTCTTATCTAGTGCTTTGTTTGTTCTTACCTCTAACATACTTCAAAGCAAATGACATTCAGCTCATTTGGAAGATAACAAGGACCTTCAATGTATCTTTATAATCTATCATCCATTGTTGTGTCAGTGTAAAATCATTAATGTTGCTGTGGGATTCCATGTTCCCTTGGTCATTAAGCGACTATTTTACATCATGCTTGCGTACGTATGTCAAATGTTTTTGTGCCTATGTACTTTCTTCTTTCTTGATCGAAAACTCTGTTGCTTAACTTGGTTAGCTCCAGCTTTCTTTAAAGATTTAGTGAACACCAAATTATGTAAAAACCACACATAGTGGTCATTCTAGTGGTTCCTTCTGATCCTAGAAAATGTTTAAAAAACTGGCTACAGAATATTGTACAAAACATTCATAATATGTCATTCCTTTCTTGCTTGCCATGTCTTTGTATCCTTTGTCATTCATGGCAGAGAATCCTGCAAAATGCATTGTTTGAACAACATCACTTCAATTTTCTACATCCAATTTTCCAACGTTAGGAGCTTTATCAGAAAATTACTTGAATCAGCAAGCCCATTTGGGATATGCAATCCAGTTGGTAAGTCAACGTTACATTTTCTCTATATCATGAAATTCCTCGTCCAATAAGGAGATATGGATTGATTTTCTAATCTAATTTATTATTTTGATTAAGCCTTCCCATCTATTAAGTAATCCAACATTTGCTTTGAAGGATGGTAAGATATGCTGATTCTATAGCCTTCTTGGGTACTCCTGAAATTCTCAGGTAGACTGTAGAGCTGGCTTTAGTTATTTGGTTTGTTTTTCTTTGACTCTTGGTTGTTTCTGCCTCTTACATGAACTTTATCTCCTTTTTGTGAAGTATTTCCTTTCTGCCTATTCTATGCCTACATGTGTTAGTAAAATATTGGAGTTTTGCCTCCCTTTTTTCATGAGCTTGACTTTTAAGTAAGTCTTTACTAGCTGTTGGAGTTCTAAGTTTATTTCCAATCCATTTTCTAGTCTAACTAAAAAATCTTTTTGACACTAGTTCTCGAATGTCACTTTGTTATACAGATTTCACGAAAATTCTATCTTTAAGCCTTCTCAATCTGTTTGTTTTAACCTAATGCTAGAAAGGCTTGGACTTGGAGGACGGTAATGCTAATGACAATTAGAAGCAAACACTAACACAGAAACATCCATCCAGTGATAGTAATATGCATCAGCTTTAAAAGTTTACTTGTCTGATCTGCTACAATTTGCTAATGTGATTGCTGCTGCCATTTACCCAAATATCAGTCTAGCAAGTGATACTATCAATATCTGAAGTTGATGCATATTATTTTCAGAGACATCTTTGTGTTTTGTGTTTGCTGGTAGTTGTCATTAGCATCACCATCATACAAGTCAGAATCTGTTCTGTTGATAGTTGTTACAAGCTCATTGCTTCCTTCTTAAGTGCCTGCCCTCTTATTGTAGAATAGTCTTTTTTTCCAGCACTAAAGTCCTTAGACCCTTTAACAGGCTTTTGTGGAGAAACAGAAGAAGAACATGCTGACACCCTAAGCCTTGTGAAGTCTGTTGGATATGATATGGCATACATGTTTGCTTATAGCATGAGAGAAAGAACTCATGCCCACAGGAACTACATGGATGATGTTCCTGATAATGTCAAACAGAGGAGGCTGACTGAACTTATTGACACCTTCCGTGAAAGCACAGGGCAGAGGTTTGAATCTCAAGTAGGAACTGTCCAGCTTGTTTTAGTCGAGGGACCCAATAAGAGAGCACCTGAATCAGAACTGGTTGGAAGGAGTGATAGAGGCCACAAGGTCTCCTTTCTTAATGTCCCTCTGCCACACTCATTTGAAACAGATGGGAAGCGAAATCCAGAGATTGGAGATTATGTTGAAGTTCGCATATTGAGATCAACAAAGGCATCCTTATTTGGGGAGGCCCTTGCGCGAACGAGCCTGAGCAGGTTTTACCAAAAGAATTTGGACTCTAGAACATGAAATGGCTGAAGGCCTACACTGACAAAGTATTGCTGTTGTCTATGCTTATAATGGGATCAAGGATGAGACCTTTTCATGAACAGTGAAGTGTTCAATTCCTCTAAATATTCCTCAGAGCTTCCTACATTTGTTGAGGGATGATGATCAATATTGTAATTTTCCATGAAAATATCTTCAATCAACACTTGAAGAGCCTCAGTGGAATGAGATTACTACATCCACAGTAAGTGTTTCTCACTTTGTTAAATAATACGTATGCAAACTGCTAATTTCTGTTATCCTTATTTAATCGTTCTAGTTGTAAGTTGGTTTGCGTTCTATGTACTCGTGAAATCTTAATAACTCCATTAAGGATATCCAAGATACTAACACTGTTAGTTTCTAGAGAGTTCTCAGGTTTGGTACTACATTAGTGTGTCATTGTTGCTTGTATGGTCTATTTTCATGTTGTTTTGAATCCAATTGGATGTGATAATTCAAGGGATCACTTAAGAACAGATCCTCATCCAATATGATTATAAATAAAAGCTTTGATCTGATTATTTTTAATATCATTATGCTCATTATATTGATTCCAATACATATCTCATGATCAATTTATATTTTGCTTGTGTTGGAAAATGTCAAGTGTATACCATATGAGGATTAGTCGAGCTTCTAAACTATGGGATTGAACTTTTTTGCTTCATCTACTAAATAACTTCTCCAAGACAATATATCACATTCGGATCTTGACATTACTACATACTTAGCCATATATTTAAGGATCATAGTGTATGTGTGTTAATTTGATTCTTTGAATATCAAATTATGATCAGTGCATCCAAATTATGATGGTGATTTCTGATCATGCTAGAATTTTCAGCTTCCATTCACACATTTGTTCTTCTCAAATATTTCAAGCAACAGATCAATTTTACTTTGGTCACCAATATTTGAGGTAGATTTGCAACATTATGAAAACATTTGGGTACAGCTCTGACACAGAATAAAATGAGGAGCTTTTACCAGAACAATAAAAAAAGGAATTTACTTTATTACAAATATAATCTCGTATGAAGCTCGACAAAAACAGAGAAAGACAGGGAGGGTAGCCATGGTCATCTACGACAGTTCTCGAAAGCATTCCAGTCCTCGCACCTCCATCTAAGACAGGGAGGATTGCCACGACAACTATAGGATTCCGACAATGGGATGTGATGACATTGGCGTTCATCTAATATTGACTATGCACTATAGGATTCCGACAATGTGATGTGATGACATTGTCGATCATTTGAATTAATCAGTTTAAATCAATTTGAACCTGTTTGAACAACCCCTACAAGCTATTCTAGTGATATTTACCTGGACTTGTCATGTTCTTGACGTCGTAACATTTTGATGGTAATCAACTGACACAATTAACCGATTCTAGAATATAATATACTTTGATGTCCATGGGGATGATTGTATCGTGCACACACTTAAGCTCTTCCAGCGCAGTTAATCGTGCAGTTCTTTATCTGATTGTTTAATAAACGTTGTACACTTTCGATTCGATGCCTATCTCATCCCAAATAAATAAAAAGAATTCCCTCGTATTCAGCTTTTACTGTGTCAAAACTAAGTCAAACAGATGCAGAAATATTAATCAATCTAGATGCATGAATGGCATCTAAGCCAGCGATTCAACCGACTGTAAAATTCTTTCAGTTGTCAAAATTGCTACAGTGGCCGCGCATGAACAACGTGTTGACAGCATCTTCCTCCGAGTGCTGACAGCATCGCTAATGGTTCATTAGCAGGTCAAACGAAAACGGTAAAAAATGAACATCACGTTTAACAAGCAAACAAAAGGTCCATCGCGAAGCTGAAAAACCAATTGTTTTAGCACGAAATAAGCTTGTTTGTAGCAATTACCACTAAGAAATGTGTAGGTTACACTCGGTAAATTTAGAAATAACACATAAAAAAGTCATCTGGTTGATCTGACGCTAATCGGTGTAAAGTTAAAAAAAGTACACAAAAGATAGTCAAACTCACATGAGAGAGAAATAATTGGCTACTTTATTCAAGGAAATAATTGGCAAGGATAAAAATAATTGACTGCTTTATTAAAGAAATATATATATGACCCACCAAATAGGTAGAGATCACTCAGCGCAGGTGTCTCGTCTTGATCAGATCTGACGGATTGGCTTTATGATGTTCACCTTTTGGTGCAACCCTCGAAAAGCATTTTATTATAATAATAATATCCTTTTTTTTTTACTTTTTCAGGTTTATACCTAAGATTGAATCTTTTATCTTATAAACATGTTAGTTAATCCAATCAGTAAAAAAATTAATTATTTATCATAAAATCTTGAGTCTAAATTTTAAGCAAAACTATTAAGATGAGAGTGAAAGTGAGGCATGCTCCGAGCTGCCAAGCAAAACTAGTCAATTCTAAGGACCTCTCACTTTAATAGATTGATACGAAATCTTTGAAAGAAGTACAAGTGATACGTATTAATAAAGACTGTCTCTATTGATAAAGACCGTCTCTATGTTGACATGGACTGACAAAACATGTGGTCGAGGGGGAGAGGGGTCGACTTGGCAGACGGTGGATGATCAATTTCGTAATGCCTGGACCATATGGGTTGGCGCCACATAGCAAAGGTCTACATAGGTCGATTTGCACCATCAGAATCGTACGGGTTGCTCGCTCACATGGCCACGTCAAACAAGGATAATGGCGAGTATTAATGATCCGTGTACATTCGAGTCGGTTTTGCATGTATAAAAGCTAACCTCTTAACCTAGAGAAGGAGATCAAACTTTTTACACTATAAAAACCACATACTAACTTAAGCATCAGAGGGGTTGAGTCAGGAATCCCTCCCTTCTCGACATCGACTTGTCGTGCAGGAACGTGGCATAAGCGAGATGACTCAAGTCCCTCCTTGGGTCGGCCACGAAGGTGCAGTAGAGGCCCAAGAGCCAACCCCGCGACCCGACCTTATTCACCCATCCTCGCCCTAACAATCCACGTGGACAACCTTGCACTTTCGAGACGGGACTAAGCCATATTGATTCCTAGGCTATGACATAAAGATACACAATATTTTTTATGTTCGGAGGAGGGCTTGATATCGTAAGAATGTCCACCGATAAATAATCTCAATGAGCTCTCAGTGAAGAGGCTCCACTCACTCACATAACCTTCGAGCAGGGGAGATAACTACCCACTCTCTCGTAGATGGATGAGTCCACCTCGGCCTAGACTCCGAGGTGATACTGGTGCCTATTTAATGACCCCAGGCTCTCACCTCCCAAGGTCAGTGCGGGGTAGCTGGTCATTCTCGTCGAGGCGTTTCTCAGCCTCACCCACCAAGTGCAGACCCTAGCAAGAATGATGCAAGCTATTGCGCCCCTCATACCCTAGTTGGCTCAACAGGTGGCCCCTTATATATCACCATGATCGGGAGCCTGACACATACTCGCTCCCATGCCCCTTAAAGTTGCTCTAATTGATCAGCTACCCCCGGATGCCCCCTCCGTCAATCGGGGGACAATCAGAGGACTCGAGATTGCTAATCATAGGTGCCTTGCAAGCTAATCATGTGAGTGATGACATGTGCGACATAGTACACACTCTTTTTGCTTATTATTATTATGATATTTTCTCACTTTATATTATTTGTTGCATATATATATATATATATATATATATATATATATATATATATATATATATATATATATATATATATATATATATATATATATATATATATATATATATATATATGGATCTGTGCAATGAGAATTGCATCGTGATGAGATTACAATAATAAGACTGATTCACCTTTAAACATATATCTTAAATAATCTCGGTCATAGGTTACTCAAGAGGGACATTGAGATAACCGGACAGACTGGTATACTATATACTCGTCCATATGATGGAGGTAGCTAGTCTCATAGCTGCTCATGTGAGGATACTTGAGATACAATGTAAGTGCTCATTAGAGAATGAGTTCACTGATTGATCATCTTACAGAATGCTGGATGGTTGATTATGCCTTATTGTCAAATAACGATTTGTTAGAACTCTTGCAAATTCTAAGCTTGGGGTTGATCTCTTTAGGGGATCGGCCTCCTGGAACTCTATAGGGGTTCCTTCCTCCAAGTTGCTGCTCCAAGGCTGTAGAAAAGATTTATCTATTGCTTATCAAAAGAGGATAAATATATGACTATTTATAGGGTTTTTAAATCCTAAATCCTAATAGGACTCCTACTCAAGACTCCTACTCATTAAGACTACTCAAGACTCCTAATAGGACTCCTACTCAAGACTCCTAATAGGACTCCTACTCAAGACTCCTAATAGGACTCCTACTCAAGACTCCTAATAGGACTCCTACTCAAGACTCCTAATAGGACTCCTACTCAAGACTCCTAATAGGACTCCTACTCAAGACTCCTAATAGGACTCCTACTCAAGACTCCTAATAGGACTCCTACTCAAGACTCCTAATAGGACTCCTACTCAAGACTCCTAATAGGACTCCTACTCAAGACTCCTAATAGGACTCCTACTCAAGACTCCTAATAGGACTCCTACTCAAGACTCCTAATAGGACTCCTACTCAAGACTCCTAATAGGACTCCTACTCAAGACTCCTAATAGGACTCCTACTCAAGACTCCTAATAGGACTCCTACTCAAGACTCCTAATAGGACTCCTACTCAAGACTCCTAATAGGACTCCTACTCAAGACTCCTAATAGGACTCCTACTCAAGACTCCTAATAGGACTCCTACTCAAGACTCCTAATAGGACTCCTACTCAAGACTCCTAATAGGACTCCTACTCAAGACTCCTAATAGGACTCCTACTCAAGACTCCTAATAGGACTCCTACTCAAGACTCCTAATAGGACTCCTACTCAAGACTCCTAATAGGACTCCTACTCAAGACTCCTAATAGGACTCCTACTCAAGACTCCTAATAGGACTCCTACTCAAGACTCCTAATAGGACTCCTACTCAAGACTCCTAATAGGACTCCTACTCAAGACTCCTAATAGGACTCCTACTCAAGACTCCTAATAGGACTCCTACTCAAGACTCCTAATAGGACTCCTACTCAAGACTCCTAATAGGACTCCTACTCAAGACTCCTAATAGGACTCCTACTCAAGACTCCTAATAGGACTCCTACTCAAGACTCCTACTCAAGACTCCTAATAGGACTCCTACTCAAGACTCCTAATAGGACTCCTACTCAAGACTCCTAATAGGACTCCTACTCAAGACTCGACTCCTAATAGGACTCCTACTCAAGACTCCTATTCCTTTACAACTCCTAATTCTTCTCTAAGAAATAACCTCCAAAGCCTAGCTTGCCTTTTTACCTCTTTATTAGGGGTCAGCTTAGGTAAATTTTACATGAATGTCCCTCTCAATTAGGACTCTCATAGCTAGAGTCCTAACAAACCCGCCCTCTTCAATCAGCCTTGTCCTCAAGGCTGAGATTCCATGAACTCAGGGAACCGGGTCTTCAGCTCATCATATGGTTCTCATGTGGCATCTTCAAGCGGTAAATTATTCCAATGCACTAGTACTTCAGTAGAGGGACGTCGGCGACGTATCACGATCCTGCGATCGAGGATGACTTGTGGTTGGGCTTGAATAACTCCATCCTCAGTGGTGTTGGGCAGTTGGATCTGGGGTGACTCGTGTTCTCCCAACTTAGGCTTCAAGCATGACATGTGGAAGACAGGGTGAATTTTGGCATCCTCAGGCAATTTAAGTCTATACGCCACAGCTCTAATACGCTATATGATCTAATAGGGACCATAAAAACATGGGGATAGCTTCATGGAGGCTCGAGTTTTGATGGAGAGTTGCTTGTATGGTTGTAGGCGAAGATAAACCTAATCTCCTACTAAAAATTCTCTTTCGCTTTGTCGTGTGTCGGCTTGCTGCTTCATTCTGGCTTGAGCGATGGAGAGATTATCCTTTAATAGCTGTAGGAGTTTGTCCCTATCAATCAATTTTTGGTTGACTTGATCTACCTTAACCGAGCTAATTACATACTTTGGAATCACAGGGGCTGGCGACCATACAATGCTTCATAAGGGGTATATTTTGTAGATGAATGATATATAGTATTATACCACCGTTCGGCCCAAGGAAGCCATTTCGCCCACTCTTTTGGTCGGTCGTTGGCGAGACACCGAAGGTACGTCTCTAAACACCTGTTTACCACCATTGTTTAGTCGTTAGTTTGTGGATGATACGTTGTGCTCATCTTGAGTTTGGTGCCTTATAATTGAAATAACTTGGTCCAAAATTTATTGGTGAAGATCTTGTCAAGATCACTTATAATGGACCTTGGCATCCCATGCAGTTTAATAATATTTTCTATAAAAATCTGGGCAATACTAGCAGTAGTGTAGGGATTTCTCACAGCACAAAAATGAGTATATTTCGTAAGTCGATCAACCACCACGAGAATTGTGCCTTTACCGTTGGAAGGTGGCAGCCCTTCGATAAAGTTCATGGAGATGTCAGTCCACACCGAGTCCGGTATGGGTAGTGGTTGTAGCTTCCCTGGATTTGCCACTGTTTCGCCCTTGTGCTGTTGACATACATCATATTGTGCCACATATTCAGCAATAATTTTTTTCATCCCTCTCCAATAAAAATTTTGCTTCACTCTTTTGTAGGTACTCAGGAATCCAAAATGTGCTGCTGAAGGTGTGGAGTGCATTTCATGCAGGATAATTGTGATGCAAGGGGAGTCAGGTATAAGCACAATGCAACCTTTGTAGCGTAGATCCCTTGAATCCCAAGTGTAGTGGGCTATTGCATTTGGATCATCCTCCAATTTTTTTATGGTGTTGCTGATCTCTGGATCCTTCTTCTATTCTTCCCTAATGTCTTCAAGGAGGCTGGTGGTAGGAAGGGAGATGGCTGAAACCTTAGCTTGCTCAGGTAGCCGTAAGAGTGCATCTGCAACAACGTTTTCTTTCCCCTTTTTATAAATAATTTAATAATCGAATCCAAGAAGTTTGGTTACCCATTTTTGCTGCTCAAGGGATGATATCTTTTGCTCTAAAAAGTATTTGAGACTTCTATGGTCGGTTTTAATTTGAAATCGTCGGTCGATCAGGTAGGGTCTCCACCTCGTTACTGCGTGCACAATGGCTAGCATCTCCTTATCATATACTAACATATTTTGATGGGAGGGAGACAATGCCTTGCTAGTGTATGTGAGTGGTCGACCATCTTGCATGAGAACGACTCCAATTCCGACTCCAGATGCATCGGCCTCAATGATGAAGGGTCGGCTAAAATCTGGTAGTGCTAGCACCGGCGTCATTGTCATGGCTGCCTTAAGTTTGTCGAAGGCAGCAGAGGCTTTGTCCGACCATTAGAAGGCATCTTTTTTCAGTAGAGAAGTGAGGGGTGTGCTGATCTTCCCATAGTCCTTAACAAATTTTTGGTAGTAGCCTGTTAGTCCAAGGTGCTAGTCATAGGTGCCCAGCAAGCCAATCACGTGAGTGATGACACGTGTGACTTGACACAGAATCTTTTTTACTTATTATATTTTGGCATTTATCACTTTATATATTGTCTATTGCATGTATATATTGTGATGTCCTTGGATCTGTGCAATGGGAATCGGATCGTGATGAGATCATGATAATGAGACCGATTCACCTTTAAACACAAATCCTAAATAATCCCGGTCATAGGTTATTCGAGAGGGACATCATGATAACCGGACAGACTGGTGTGCTGCATACCCGTCCATATGATGGATGCAGTTGGTCTCATAGCTGCTCATGTGGGAACACTAGGGATACAGTACAGGTGCTCATTGGAGAATGAGTTCACTGATTGATCCGCTTACGGAATACTGGATGGTTGATGATGCCTTATTGTCAGACAGCGATTCCGTAGTCCTAGTGGTGTATCTAGTCCTTAGACTTAAGACACCAAGGATGTCCTGTATGAGTGCTCCACTCTTTGATACCAGACTTATAGGTTTGGATAGGTTTGGCTGTCCCAGATCTAGTACAGCTGGTCATTGGGAGTGGCAATCGACCTTACGAGGGCTATTGAGTGTCGATAGAGGATCATTCACTTTCGACGTCATGAGAGGAATATCCCATGTGTTCTTGCTCAGACAAATCCCTAGCCAGGGTCATTCGGGTTGAGAGAGAAAGAGTTCTCCCGGAGAATCCGATTAGAGCGAGACTCGAGTAGAAATCGTATGGGTCTGACAGCACCATGCCCGATATACGGTCTCTGGGATATTAGATGGATGAGAGACTATAGGTATATGGTAACTGAGGACAGACAAGTTTAATGGATTGGATTCCCTTGTATCATCTGGGGACTACGGCGTAGTGGCCTAGTACGTCCGTAGTCGATGAGTCGAGTGAATTATTATAGAGATAATAATTCACTGAGCCAGAAGGAGTTCTGATAGCTATGACTCATGGCCAGCTCAATATTGGGCCTAGAGGGTCACACACATATGGTAGGCGTTCCGATGAGTAGAGGTTCGGATATGAGATATCCGCCGGAGCCCCTATCTTATTGGATATCCAATAAGCCCTTGAATTATTGGATCCTATGGACGAGATCCAATAAAAGCCCATGAGAGATTATTGAATATTGATCTACTAATCTAAAAGGCTTGGATAATTGGATGCAGATATAATACCCATTAGGGAAGGATCCATTAGGGTTTGACAAGGGGCCTCTATAAATAGGAGGGATTCAGAGCCTCATAGGCTAGAGCCTTTGCTTGCCTCTCCTATTCTCCTCCCCTTCTCCACCTCAGAGTAGGCCTGGAGTTTTTGAGGAGCATCGTCGCAGCCCTACTATGTGGATCACCGCTAGAGAGGAGGACGCTTGACCTCCTTCATCCTCTCCTAGAGATCTGCAAGGAAATAGGGATATACGATCTCCCTAGGTAACACAATTTATCTTATACACAGTTTGTTTCGCGGATTTATGCGCACCAATCTTCGCATGACGATGAACATCCTTTTGAGAAATTGGGGATTTTGTTTTTCTTGATCTTCCGCCGCGCATGTGATGTCGCCCCCAAGATTTCCCAACACAAGGAACCCACGCAGTAATTTCACGTTTGTAGGTTTCGGCCAGCCTTGCATTGCCTCAATTTTTGTTGGGTCTACCGCCACCCCTTCTTCTGATATTATATGCCCAAGGTACTCTACTTTTTGCTGGAGAAAGCTGCACTTTGGTTGCTTAACAAAAAGAGTATTCTCCCGAAGGATCGTCAAAACAATCCGTAAATACTGAAAGTGACTCTCAAGAGAAGGGCTATAAATGAGAATATCATCGAAAAATACCAACACAAATTTGCGAAGAAAGCTCCGAAAAATATCGTTCATGAGACTTTGAAAGGTTGAAGGAGCATTAGTGAGTCCAAAAGGCATTACCAAGAATTCATAATGGCCATCATGTGTGCGGAATGTAGTTTTTGGAATGTCGTCTTCACATACTCGAATTTGGTGGTAACCGGATCGGAGGTCTAACTTCGTGAAGACTCGAGCTCCTTTTAATTGATCAAGAAGTTCATCCACCACTGGTATTGGGTACTTGTCCTTGACAGTGATGCCATTTAAAGCTCGATAGTCGATGCACATCCGCTAAGTTTCGTCCTTCTTGCGTACAAGTAGCACCGGTGAGGAATAGGGGCTACAACTTGGCCGAATCACTCCTGTTTCAAGCATCTCCTTTATGTTATTTTCAATTTCATCCTTTTGGAGGTGAGGATATCGGTATGGTCGAGTGTTCGCTGGTGGCTTGCCCGAGAGGATTAGAATCCGATGGTCATGTTGCCGAGAAGGAGGAAGACCGTGTGGTTCAGCAAAAATGTCAGCAATTTCAGCAAGCAATTGGGCAAGATTTTGATCTTCAATTTCTATTTTCTTCCTCTCTGGTTGCTACTGGAGATGCATCAAAAAGCCACCATTTACCTTGTGTAAAACTTTCTCCCTTCGTTGGGTTGAAACGGTGGTTACGTTGCTTCCGTGCTTCCCGCGTAAGATGATCTGTTTGCCTTTGTAGTAGAATTTCATAATTAATTTGGAAAAGTTCCAAGAGACATCACCTAGGATAGTCAGCCATTCTATGCCAAGCATGACCTCATAGTCATCAATTGGTAGGAGGAAGAAGCCGGTCATAATTTCTTGGTCTTGCAGCAATAGTTTCACTTGCGGGCATCTTTGGTCACACTTTAGGATTCTGCCGTCGGCAACCTTTACATCGAACTTGCTGCAACCTTCCATATGTAGTGCCATCCGAGCAACAACCTTACTATTTAGGAAGTTATTAGTGCTGCCCGTGTTGATGAAAATAGTGATCGGTTGTTGTTTGAGAAGGCCTCCAACTTTCATCGTTTGCGGGTTGGAGTAGCAGGCTAATGCATGTACCGTAACGTTGGTTGGTTGTGGCTCTTCTTCCACATCTTCTTCTTTATGTTCAAGGCTCTCTTCTGGATGTTCAATGACCTCTTCTTCTACTGGTTCAATCATAAGAAGTCTCCCTTTTCTATAGCGATGCTCGCGGCTCCATGGCTCGTCGCAATGCCAACAAAACCCCTTCATAGATCGCTCCCGAAGCTCTTCTCTTGTCAACTTTTTTGTTGCAGGTGCTTGGTTAATAGTAGGGGGGGCTAAGGGCTTTAGTATTGCAGGTCGAGGAGCGATCCTAGTCCTCCGGGCTTTATGGTTCAATCGCTCCTCTTGAAGTCGTGCAAAAGAGATGGCTGCCATAAGCGTGCATGGTTGTCGCGCTTTAACTTCTCCCCAGATCTCCGGCTTCAAGCCCTCAATGAAGGTCCCTAATAGCTGTTTTTCGGACCAATCACGAGTTTGATTAGATAATCTTTCAAACCTGGTTTGGTACTCCTGAATGGTGGAGGTTTGTCGGATCTTTGCTAGTTGTCCGTCAATGTTCTCGTAATCGGTTGGTCTGAAGCGGATTAGCAGTCCTTCTTTGAATTGTCACCATGAGAGTACTCCATGAGTGTGTTCAAACCAGTCAAACCACTATATAGCATCCCCTTTAAGATGTATAGTTGCAATTTCCACCATAGATGTGTCCACAGTTTTGTGGTACCGAAAATATCGCTCCGCACACGAGATCCAACCAATCGGGTCTCCTTCTTCCCATCTAGGGAAGTCCACCCTCATATGTGGATAGTTGAGGTCTATCATAGAACCTCCCCTCTCTTGGAAGTCATCTCTTTGGGCTTGGTGCAATTGGTTAGAGCTCTTTCCTTGATGTGATTTCTTCGGGCTTAGTGGTCAGCCCAAACTAAGTTCGATAAAGAGAGTCCGAATCTTATCCTCCATTCGCACCTCGAAGGCTTCAAATTTAGCATTGATTACCTCCTCAGATGCCATACTATATGCCTCCAAATCTGTGATATTAAGATCTCTCTTTTGTTGTCAGGTTAAAGGCATGTATAGGTTGAGAGAAGTGATGGTCGTAAGGGTTGGTGGATTGGTGGATGTAGGCTGTGATTTAGGCTTGTTTTATGGCTGTTTTGGGTGCAGTTTGAGGATGTAGTTTGGTGGAGTTTTAGGGCTGTGGATGAAAGTTTTAGATCTATAGTAGATGACTATTGCAGTTCACGAGGAGATCAAAAGATGATCTGCGATGGTGGAGATGACGGCGGGATTTGGTGACGATCTTTTAAGCAATTGTGGGAATTGCTTTGGGTGGCTGTGGAGGGATGATAGATGGCTATGGAAGGGCAGCGAAACGCCATGAACGCTGCTCTGATACCAAGTGTTAGAACCCTTACAGATTCTAAGCTTGGGGTTGATCTCTTTAGGGGATCGGCCTCCTGGAACTATATAGGGGTTCCTTCCTCCAAGTTGCTGCTCCAAGGCTGCAGAAAAGATTCATCTATTGCTTATCAAAAGAGGATTAATACATGACTATTTATAGGGTTTCTAAACCCTAACTCCTAATAGGACTCCTACTCAAAACTCTTACTCAATTAAGACTTTTACTCAAGACTCCTAATAGGACTCCTACTCAAGACTCCTATTTCTTTACAACTCCTCATTCTTCTCTAAGAAATAACCTCCAAAGCCTAGCCTGCCATTTTACCTCTTTATTAGGGGTTGGTTTAGGTAGGTTTTGCATGAATATCCCTCTAAATTAGGACTCTCATAGCTAGAGTCCTAACACGATTCCATCATCCTAGTGGTGTATCTGGTCCTTAGACTTGAGATACTAAGGATGTCCTATATGAGTTCTTCACTCTTTAATACCGTTTGGAAGTTTCAGATCTAACACAGTCGATCATCAGGAGTAGCAACTAACCTTATGAGGGCCATTGAGTGTCGATAGAGGATTATTTACTCTCAGTGTCATGAGAGGAATGTCCTATGTATTCTTGCTTAGACAAATCCTTTACTAGGGTCATTTAGATTAAGAGAGAAAGAGTTCTCTAGGAGAATTCGATTAGAGCGAGACTCGAGTAGAAACCATATATGCCTGATAGCATCATGCCCAATATATGGTCTATGGGGCATTAGATCGATGAGGGACTATAGTTACATGATAACTTAGGATAGATATATCCAAAGGATTGGATTCCTCTATATCATCTGGGAACTATGGTGTAGTGGCCTAGTACATCCGTAGTCAATGAGTCAAGTGAATTATTATGGAGATAATAATTTACTGAGCTAGAAGGAGTTTTGATAGGCATGACTCACGGCTAGCTCGATATTGGGCCTAGAGGGTCACACACATATGGTAGGTGTTGCGATGAGTAGTGATTCGGATATGAGATATTCATCGGAGCCTCTTGTTGGGAAATCTTGGGGGCGACATCACATGCTTAGCAGAAGAGCATAAAAATAAAATCCCCAAATTCCCAAATATGTGTTCGTCATCATGCAAAGATTGGCGCACAAAATCCATGAAACAAAAAATTACGTATATTAAAGATTGTGTTACCTAAGGAGAGGGTGAAGGAGGTCAAGCATCATCCTTTCTAGCGGTGATCCACACAGCAGGGCTGCGATGACACTCCTTAAAACTCTAGTCCTGCTCTGGGGAGGAGAAGGGGAGGAGAATAGGAGAGAAACAAAAAAGACTCTAGCCCATGAACTATTGGTTCCCTCCTATTTATAGAGGTCTCCTGTCAACTTAACCCTAATGGATCCTGCCCTATTGGGTATTAGATCTCCATTCAACTACCTAAGTATCTTAGATTAATGGATCTTTATCGAATAATCTCTCATGGGCTCTTATTGGATCTCATCCACAGGATCCAATAATTTAGGGGCTTATTGGATATCCAATAAGATAGGGGCTCCGACGGATATCTCATATCCGAACCTCTACACATTACAATGCCTACCATATGTGTGTGACCCTCTAGGCCCAATATCGAGCTGGCCGTGAGTCATACCTGTCAGAACTCCTTCTGGCTCCGTGAATTATTATCTCTATAATAATTCACTCGACTCATCGATTGCGGGCGTACTATGCCACTATGCCATAGTCTCTAGACGATATAGGGGAATCCAATCCATTGGACCTATCTATCCTCAGTTATCGTGTACCTTACAAGTCCCTCATCCATCTAATATCCTAGAGACCGTATACCGGGCATAGTGCTGTTAGACCCATATGGTTTCTACTCGAGTTTCTCTCTAATCGGATTCTTCAAGAAAACTCTTTTTCTCTTAATCCAAATGACCCTGGCTAGGGATTTGTCTGAGTAAGAATACATAGGATATTCCTCTCATGACATTGAGAGCGGATGATCCTCTATCGATACTTAATAGCCCTTGTAAGTTTGACTACTACTCCGGATGACCAGTTGTGCTAGATTTGGAACCTCCAGACCTATAAGTCTGGTATCAAAGAGTGGAGTACTCATACAAGATATCCTTGGTGTCTCAAGTCTAAGGACCAAATACACCACTAGGACTATGGAATCGCTGTCTGACAATAAGACATCATCAACCATCCAACATTCCGTAAGTAGATTAATCAGTGAACTTATTTCCTAATGAGCACTTGTCATGTATCCCTAGTGTCCCCACAGAACAACTATAAGACCAGCTGCATCCATCATATGGACGAGTATAGAGTACACCAGTCTATCCAATTATCTCAATGTCCATCTCGAGTAACCTATGATTAGGATTATTTAGGATGTGTGTTTAAAGGCGAATTTGTCTCATTATCGTGATATCATCACGATTCGATTCCTATTGCACAGATCCATGGACATCACAATATATTCAAGCAATAGGCAATATAAAGTGATAAAATATTAAAATATAATAAGCAAATAGACTACATGTCAAGTCACATGTGCCATCACTCACGTGATTGGCTTGTAGGGCACCTATTGTTGAATCTCAAATTTAGATGAAGAAACAAATTGATAGTGTTTATCTGATTTACGTTTTGAGTGACGCAGAAAGCTTCGATCAGGGAGAGACAATTGAAGTAGGAAGAATCATGTTGGGTCAGAGTGGACATGTCAGAAGATTAGACGTCAAGCTAGAGGATCGGTTGACATATCGATAGAAGGCTTCGGGCCATGGGTTCGGGCATCGAGCCAAGAAGAGCGAAAATTATGCAAGAAAATCAGAGTTGCGGAGGTCAACTGGCCGATTGGGCAATAGGCCGCAAGAGAGGACGATGCGCCAAAGAATTGGATGAATCGTTGATGAACCAATGATATGCCGGACAATAGTTGATTCAAACTTTGTAATAATTGTCTAAATCGAAGTAGGTTTTAAGTGTATAGGATTAACTATGATAGCGATCAAGGCATAAAGCAAAATGAAGTCCCGAAGTCAAGAACGAGATTTCGTTGGGAGTTCGAGAGTTCGTCGGAAGTCCAGATGTTTGTCAAAAGTTTTGGCGGAATTGACTGAGAAGTCTAGGAGCTTGCCAAAGAAGCTCATCATAACTCATTAAGAAGATCATCATGAAGTCCGGGAGCTTGCCGGGAGTCCACTGGAATATTGCTGAGAGATTGTCGGAAGTTCGCCGAAAGATCGTCGGAAGCTCGCCGGAAGAAACCTAGACTTACAAGACTTATTTAGCTTAATATATGCATTAAAATTCATAGTCAGCAGATAATTGGGTTGGAATTGGGCCAACTCAATTAGGGGTCAATTGGGCCCAAGTTTGGGCTGTGTTAGGCTAAGTGCAAGGCCCAAATAATGACCCAATAGGTGGAACTGTCGTGGCATAGTCTTTGAGACTATGTCAAGCGATGGTACCGCCCAGACTCAGTCTCCAAGACTGTCAGGCAATGGCATCGCAAGTCTAGGTGATGGTACTGCTCAGACACAGTCTCCTAAGTGGTGGTACCGCATAGTGTTAGTGCTGTATGTAGTGGTACCGCCCAGTGTCAGCGCTGAATACAGTGGTACTGCCCAGACCCGGGAAACCCGGGATGAGATATTTTTAGGCTCTAAGTTTGAATCCACTTGAGGCCTATAAATACCCCTCTCATCCCTAGTTAACTCACACAAGAATTGAGAGAAAAAAAAGATACAAAAACACTGTTGTAATTTTGTGAGAACTCCTCTTACGCTCTAAGTGTTAGTTTAAGAGAGGAGTGAAGGGGGTTGTAAAGGTTCTCTCATGAACCTATCAAAAGGAGAATTGAGTTGTAAGGGTAGTTGGTCTTCGCCTATTAAGAAAGGCCGATATTGGATGCCGGTAGCCTCAATGAAGGAGGAATCGGGAGTAGATGTAAGTCATGATGACCGAACCACTATAAACTTAGTTTGTAGTTACTTTAAGCAATTTATTTTATAGCGAACTGCCTCTCCTCCTTACTTTGCTTTCACTATGCTTACACTCTCATATGCTTTCAAGTTAATATCTTTGCGAGATCAGTTTTTAATTGAACAAAAGATTTTCAAATCGATATTTTTATCCACTGCACTAATTCACCCCCCCCCCCCTCTTAGTGCCAACTCGTTCCTAACAGTTGGTATCAGAGCCTTATTTTTCTCATTTGGTTTAACACCCAAGAGAAATAGCTCTTTTCAGCTTTCAAGAGAGTCACTCTCATTCGTTCTCCTATGTTCAATGGGATGAACTACATATATTAGAAAACTCGTATGGGAGTTTTATTGCTTGAATATCAGTTTATGGAATATAGTCGAATTTAGTTTTCAAAAGTCTTCTCTTCCAATGAACAATTGGAATGAGTTGGAGAAGAAGACCTTCTCTTTAAATGCTAAGGCTATGAATGCCTTGTTTTGTACTTTATATAAAACTGAATTTAATTGAGTCTCTATTTGCGAAACGACTTTCGACATTTGGCATACACTTAAAATCATACATGAAGGTACTAGTAAAGTTAAAGATTTGAAAATCAATTTTTTGATGCATGATTTTGAGTTGTTTTGAATGGAACCAAGCGAGACTATTGGAGACATGTACACCCATTTTACGGATGTCATCAATAGTCTAAAAGCACTTGGCAAATATTTTTTGAATTTTAAACTCATTAATAAATTATTGAGATCCCTTCTAAAGTGTTGGGACTCTAAAGTAATGACAATATAAGAATCAAAGGACTTTAACTATTTTCTAATCGAAGAACTTATTGGGTCGTTAATGACCTATGAAATAAATTATATGGCACAAAATGAATTTGAGAACAACCTTCCAAAGAACAGGAAGGATTTTTCACTTAGAACACAAGAAGACCACTCAAGCGAAAGCTCAAGTGATGATTAACTTGAACTTCTCACTATAAAATTTAAAAAGATCTTAAAACAAGAATCAAAGAATAAAAATAGACTTAAAAAAAATGTAATTACTTGCTATGAACATAAGAAGAAGGAAGCACTTTGGGACAAATCGAGCTTACCCGAAGATGAGAAGAAAACCAACAAAGGTGAGGTGGCAAACCACGCCTTAACGGCTTTCGACGATGAGGTAATCAAAATCCCCTTAGTTTATTTTGAAATCACTTGATGCTTTTCATAAATTATTTTTTAAGTAGTTAGCAAAAAAAAAAAAAAGGGATCATGCTTATCTTTCTAGTGATTTTGAAAATGATCATGAAAATTACATGTTTTATGATAAAGGAACAAAATGTTAGACTTAAATCTAATGATAAATCCTATGTATGTTTTTAAGAAGAAATAATGTGTCTTGATGATTTTCATATTTCTTTTTGATTTTGATTAAAAATGCTTTATGTTTATTGAAATCATACTTGATGATTTAATAATACATAATAAAAATATTAAAAGTTTTGGAACCATACTTGATGATTTTATATTATGTGTGATGATTTTTTGTGATTTATGGCTTATTGATCTTTATCGTAATGGAAGTTGCTTTTTCGGTTTTAAATGATGATGCATGTTTTGATTTGGCATAAAAACTTGGGCATACTTATAAGAAATCAAATCACTTAAATTGAAACAAATAAAAAGAGAAAAACATTTTTCTTAAAAATTTCTTTTTCTATCTTATTGATTTAAAAAAAAGAGAGATTAATAAGTCTATTCATATTTTGAATCTCTTGAATTATGAAAGTGATTTTGATGATTATGAAATTGAATGAATTTTGTCTATATCATGATCTTGATTTCTCAAAATTAGAAATTGAGATATTCCCTTATATGAATCAAGATCTCTCATTTGATCTCTTATGTCTCTTTTTGCCATTTACTAAAGAGAATTTCTCTTTCGGAATTCATGACTTAAAATTTCTTTTGAAGATCTTTTACTATTTAATCTCCTATGATTCTACTTGCTATATAATAAAAAGAAGCATTATTGAAATCATGATATTGAATTCTCGGAATCAAAACTTGATAATTTTCCTATGTGAATCAAGATCCCTCACTTTTTATTCTCGAATGATTTCTTATATTTTATTAATGAGAATATTTGTCCAAATGAATCATAATGTTTCTTTGATTTTTTTTTTTATACTCACAAATTGAGATGATGTGCTTTGATGTTTGGAACATTGTATACATAAATTATTTTTTCTTTCATGTTTCGATACTCCCTTATTTTCATGAAGTATAACTCATCACTAAATTAATTTTTCTTGTTATTATTTATGTGATGATTTGAAAATTGATGAAAAGGAAAATAAATTACACCATTATATTATTATTTCCCTTTTTTGCCTATGACAAAGGGGGAGAAAATAAATAATGAATGTTTGGTACTAACAATCATCAAGTGATAAATGCTTAAAAATGTTGATTTAATGTTTGGTATCATGAATGAGTATCATGTATGATATGCCCATAGTGATGATTGATTTATTTTTAGTATCATGCATGAAGTAAGAATGAATATAAGGTTTTGAAATTGTGCATGTTTTAATTTGAAACTATAATTATGCACAAACATAATGAAAAAAAATTGATACTTTATCTTTGTCATGATTTGAAAATTGATACAACATTGTATTATTTTCTTCTTTTTTACAATGACAAAGGGGGAGAAGAATTGTTAGCTCAAGATGCAAAATTTAAAATCATGCACATTTAATGGGAGTTTGCTAGCTTGCATACTTTAAGGAGAATCCAAAAGTTGCTAGTTTACACATCGCATAGAAAGGCAAACTTGCTTGCTTGCTCATCTCAAAAGAGAAGCAAGAAGTGCTGCTATCTTGCAAAACTTAAGAGAAGCAATGTTACACATTTTAAGAAGATGCAAAAATGATGCTATCTTGTACATTTCAAAAACTTGCTAGTTTGAACATCGTATACTAACTTACACATCTAACAAAATTTATAAACTTGCAAAACTCAAAATTATGGCTAGCTTGCATGTTGTAAAATGATGTAAAATTTTGCTAGCTTGCGCTTTGCCAAGGAAGTAAAAAATTGCACTTCTCAAAAAGAGAAGAAAGAAAATTACTAGCTTGCATGATAATAAAACTTGAGATTATGTTTATAATGCAATGATTTGAAATTATATATCTCTAAAACCTGATAGTTGCACTTCTCCTTTTTGTTGATGACAAAGGGGGAGAAAGTATGATGATAATCATGCATATTATGCCTAAAATTATAATTTGAAATTATGTATGATGATGATGATTTTGAAAATATACATTATGTTTTAGAATAATGCATGCAATACTCATGATTTTATTATTATGATGTAAATAATGTATTGTATATGATGTGATTAAAATAGTTTTAACTTTGACTAAAAGGTCATCATTTATTTGAATGATGCGTTATTTTGTTATGACATATTGATAGGGGGAATTAAGGTTAACTCCATCATTAATTGGTTGCCATCATAAAAAAGGGGGAGATTGTTGAATCTCGAATTTTGATAATGAAATCAATTGATAGTGTTTATCTAATCTGCGTTTTGAGTGACGCAGGAAGCTTCGATCAGGGAGAGATAATTGAAGCAGGAAGAATCATGTTGGGCCGGAGTAGAACATGCCAGAAGATTGGACGTCGAGCCGGAGGATCGGTCGATGTATCGACATAAGGCTTCGAGCTATGGGTTTAGGCATCGGGCCAAGAAGAGCGAAAATTACGCCAAGAAAATTAGAGTTGTGGAGGTCAACTGGCCGATTGGGCAATAGGCCGCAAGAGAGGACGATGTGCCAAAGAATTGGACGAAGCATCGATGAACCAATGACATGCCAAACAATAGTTGATTCAAGCTTTATAATAATTGTCTAGATTGAAGTAGGTTTTAAGTATGCAAGATTAACTATGATAGCGATCAAGGTATAAAGCAAAATGAAGTTCCAGAGTCAAGAATGAGATTTCATTGGGAGTTCGAGAGTTCATTGGAAGTCCGGATGTTCATTGGAAGTTCTGGCGGGATTGACCGAGAAGTCCAGGAGCTTACCGGGAGTCCGCTAAAACATTACCAAGAGATCGTCAGAAGTTCGCTAGAAGATCATCGGAAGCTCGCCGGAAGAAATCTAGACTTACAGGACTTATTTAGCTTAATGTATGCTTTCAAATTCATAGTTAGCACATAATTTGATTGGAATTGTGCCAACTCAATTAGGGGTTAATTGGGCCTAAGTTTGGGATGTGTTGGGCCAAGTGCAAGGCCCAAACAGTGACCCAACAGGTGGAACCGTCATGGCACAGTCTCCGAGATTGTGTCAGGTGGTGGTACTGCTAGTTTGGGCAGTGGTACTGCCCAAACTAAGTTTCCAAGACTGTCAAGCGGTGGTACCGCCAGATTGGGCGATTGTACCGCTCAGTATCAATGTTGCAGGTGGTGGTACTGCCCAGCACATGCGGTGGTACCGCTAGGACCCAAGATGAGATATTTTTAGGCTCCAAGTTTGAATCTACTTGAGGCCTATAAATACCCCTCTCATCCCTAGTTAACTCACACATGAATTGAGAGAAAAAAATAAACAAAAATGTTGTTGTAATCTTGTGAGAACTCCTCTTATACTCTAAGTGTTAGTTTAAGAGAGGAGTGAAGGGGGTTGTAAAGGTTCTCTCCTAAACCTGTCAAAAGGAGAATTGAGTTGTAAGGGTAGTTGGTCTTCGCCTATTGAAGGAAGACCGATAGTGGATGCCGATGGCCTCAACGGAGGAGGAATCAGGAGTGGATGTAGGTCACGACAACCGAACCACTATAAACTCGGTTTGCATTTACTTTAAGCAATTTATTTTACAACAGACTGCCTCTCCTCCTTACTTTGCTTTCACTATACTTAACACTCTCATATGCTTTCAAGTTAATATCTTTGCAAGATCGGTTTTTAATTGAATGAAAGATTTTCAAACCGATATTTTTATCCGTTGTACTAATTCACCCCCCCTCTTTGTGCCGACTCGTTTCTAACACCTATGACTAGCACCCCTATCTTATTGGATATCCAATAAGCCCTTGAATTATTGGATCCTATATATAAGATACAATAAGAGCCAATGAGAGATTATTGGATAAAGATCCACTAATCTAAGAGGCTTGGATAGGTTGATGGAGATCTAATACCCAATAGGGTAGGATCCATTAAGGTGAAGTTGACAAGGAGCCTCTATAAATAGGAGGGAACCAAAGGGGCATAGGCTGCACTTTTTTAGCTACCACCTCTTATTCTCCTCTCTCCTTCTCCTCCTTAGCCAATAGGTGTAGAGATTTGGGTAGTGATTCGAGAAGCGTGTTTGCAACCCCTATCGTGTGGATCACTACTAAAGAGGAGGACAGTTGACCTCCTTCATCCTCTCCCATAGATCTATAGGATTTCAAGGATATATGATCTCCCTAAGTAACACAACTATCTCATACGTGGTTTTCAGTTTCATAGGTTTTTGCGCACTAATCTTCGCACAATGATGAAAACTTTTTGTAGAAATCTAGAAATTTTATTTTCTATTATTCTATTATCTATGTGATGTCGCTCTTAGATTTTCCTATAGTGGTATCAGAGCTAGGTTGTTCAAGCAAAAATTAGATTTTAAACTACATATGTTTTGCTTTAGAAAGGCTTTTGACATCAAAATTATTGACGTAAAAGTGAGAAAGGGCAGTAACTATTGCTGCCCTTACAAATGGTAGCCTTAGTCACCATCTACATACAGGGGGCTAGCGACTGGTGGGCTATTACCAGTGGCTTGGCTATAGCAAGCACCACCTACGGGTTAGGCGCTCGCAGGCAGGCCACCAATGGTGGTGCCCTACAAGACAATTACGTTAGTGATAGCACGTGTGACATAATACACATTCTTTTTTCTTATTATTATTATGATATTTTCTAACTTTATATTGCTTGTTAAATACATATATTGTGATGTCCGTAGATTTATGCAATAGGAATCGGATCATGATGAGATTACGATAATGAGACTAATTCACCTTTAAACACAAACCCTAAATAATCCCGATCATAGGTTACTCAAGAGGGACATCGAGATAATTGGATAGACTAGTATATAGTATACTCATCCATATGATGGAGGCGGCTGGTCTCATAGCTTCTCATGTGGGGACACTAGGGATATAGTGCAGGTTCTCAATAGAGAATGAGTTCACTGATTGATTTGCTTATGGAATGTTGGATGATTGATGATACCTTGTTGTCAGATAGTAATTTTGTTACCCCAGTGTGGTGTATCTGGTCTTTAGGCTTGAAACACTAAGGATGTCTTGTATGAGTACTCCACTATTTGATACCGGACTTATAGGTTTGGAAGTTCTAGATCTAGCATAGTTGGTCATTAGGAATGACAACCAATCTTACGAGGACTATTAAGTGTCGATAGAGGATCACTCGCTCCTAGTAACATGAGAGGAATATGTAGAGAAATTTAGGGGCAACATCACATGCACAACAAAAGAATAGAAAAATAAAAAACCCCAAATTTCCCATGAAGGTGTTTATCGTTATGTGAAGATTGGTACACAAAACCCACGAAACTTAAAACCATGTATGAGATTGTTGTATTACCTAGGGAGATCGTATATCATTGAATCCCTACAGATCTATATGAGAGGATGAAGGAGGTCAGGTATCCTCCTCTCTAGCGATGATCCACACAATAGAGCTACGACGACGCTCCTCAAATCGTTGCCTAAATCTCCACACTTGTTATTTGAGGAGGAGAAGGAGAGAGGAGAATAGGAGGTGGCAACTAAGAAACCTCTAACCTATGGGTGTTTGGTTCCTTCCTATTTATAGAGGCCCCTTATCAATTTAACCCTAATGGATTTTGCCCTATTGGGTATTAAAACTCCATCCAACTACCCATGCCTCTTAGATTAGTGGATCTTTATCCAATAATCTCTAATTAGCTCTTATTAGATCTTATCTATATGATCCAATAATTTAGGGGCTTATTGGATATCTAATAAGATAGGGGCTCTGATGGATATCTCATATTTGAACCTCTACTTATCGTAACGCCTACTATATATGTGTGACCCTCTAGGTCTAATATTGAGCTAGATATGAGTCATACCTATTAGAACTTCTTTTGGTTCAATGAATTATTATCTCAATAATAATTTACTCGACTTATTGACTATAGACGTATCAGGCCACTATGCCGTAGTCCCTAGACTATATAGGAGAATCTAATCCTTTGGACCTATCTGTCCTCAGTTACCGTGTACCTATAGTCCCTCATCCATCTAATATCCCAAAGACCATGTACTGGGCATGGTGCTGTCAGACCCATACGGTTTCTACTCGAGTCTCGCTCTAATCGGATTTCCCCGAAGAACTCTTTTTCTCTCAATCAGAATGACCCTAGCTAGGGATTTGTCTGAGCAAGAACACATGAGATATTTCTCTCATGACACTGAGAGTGGATGATCCTTTATCGACACTCAGTAGTCCTTGTAAGATTGGTTGCCACTTTCGATGACCGATTGTGCTAAATCTGAAACTTCCAAGCCTATAAGTCCGGTATCAAAAAGTGGAGTACTCATATAAGACATCCTTGGTATATCAGTCTAAGGACCATGTACATCACTAAGACAACGGAATCGTTGTCTAACAATGAGGTATAATAACCATTCAGCATTCTATGAGCGGATCAATTAGTGAACTCATTCTCTAATGAGCACTTGCATTATAGCCCTAGTGTCCCACACGAGCTGCTATAAGACCAGTAGCCTCTATTATATGGATAGGTATATAGCACACTAGTCTGCTTGGTTATCTCGATATCCCTTTCGAGTAACCTATGACCAAGATTATTTAGGGTCTATGTTTAAAGGAGAATCGGTCTCATTATCGTGTTCTCATCATGATTCGATTCTCATTGCTGGAAATCACAATATTGTTGAATCTTTGATTTTGATGATGAAGTCAATTGTCATTTGTTGATCTAATCTATATGTTGAGAAAAGTATGCAGGATTAACTATGATGGCAGTAAGATATGCAGCAGGTGTTGTGCTGGAGTCAGGATCGAGATCTTATTGGGAGTTCAAGAGTTCGACGGAAGTCTGGATGTTCGTCGGAAGTTTTGCGGAACCAACTGAGAAGTCCTGGAGTTTGCCATAGAAGCTTGTCGAAACTCGTCAAGAAGATCATCGTGAAGTCTAGCTTCGATCATGAAAAGATAATTTAAGTAGGAAGAATCAATGTTGGGACAGAGTGGAATATGTCAGAAAATTGGACGTCGAGCCGGAGGATCAGTCGACATGTCGGCAGAAGGTTTCGTGCCATGAGTTTGAGCATCAAGCTTAGAAGAGTGGACATTGCACCAAGGAGATCGGAGTTGCGAAGGTCAACATGTCGATTGTGCAAAAGGCCACAAAAGAGGATGATGCACCGAAGGATTGGACGAAGTGCCGACGAACTAATGACATATCGGACATTTGATTAATGTTTTGTAATAATTATCTATATCAAAGTAGTTTTGTTGTAATTGGGTTGGTTTAGAATGTAATTAAGCTAATTCAATTAGGGCCAATTGGGCCTATGATGGGGCTATTTTGGGCCAAGAGAAAGGCTCATATAGTGACCCAAAAGTTAGGTTAGGCGGTAGCACCGCTAGAGGCTCAGTCTCTAAGATATAGTCTCCGAGATTGTGTCAAGTAGTAGTATCGCCAGACTGGGTGGTGATACTGCCCAGTGTCAAGTGGTAGTACCGCTAGTCTAGGCAGTGGTACTGCCCAAACATAGTCTCCCAAACTATGTCAGGTGGTGATACTATTAGATTGGGCGATGGTATCACTAGACATAGTCTCCCAAATTGTGTCAGGAACAGACTAGGCAGTGGTACCACCAAATTGGGTGGTGATACTACCTAGTGTTTGTGCTGTAGGCGGTAGTACCGCCTACCATAGGTGTGTTAGGATCAAGAGCACTAAGAGGGGGGGGGGGGTGAATTAGTGCAGCGGAAAACTTTTGACGATTAAAACGACGTTCGTACGATAAGAACGATTTCGGTATGAAAGTTGATTCAGAAATTGCTTTAACTTAAGATCAAGCAAAGTGCAGTTAAAGTAAAGCTATGGAAGTAATTGCAGTTAAGATAGAGAACAAAATGTAAATGCAAACCGAGATTTAGAGTGGTTCGGTCAATCTTGACCTACATCCACTTTTGGCTTCCTCCTCCGATGAGGTCACCGACGTCCATTAGAGGCCTTCCTTCAATAGGCGAAGGCCAACCACCCTTTTACAGTTTCACTCCTTTAGACGGGCTTAGGAGACGACCCTTACAGATTTTTCACTCTCTTGAATGATCAAAACTTTGAAAAAAAGAGGGAGAAGAACTTCTAGCCTTTTACAACACTTTTAAGCTCTCAAAATCTCAGAATAAATGCTAAGTTTCGGTGCCCTTTCATGTATGAAAGGGTGGGGTTTATATAGGCCCCAAACTGATTTGAATTTGGAGCTCAAAAATGTCATATCCCATGTTTTCGGGGTCCTAGCGGTACTACCACCATAAATGGGCGGTACTACCGCTTGACAGAGCTCGGAGACCGAGCTCGGGCGGTACCACCGCCTGTCAGGGGCGGTGCTACCGCCCAGTCTCACTCGGAGACTGAGCCCAGGCGGTGCCACTGCTTGATAGGGGTGGTGCTACCGCCCACCCAGTCTCACTTAGAGACTGAGCCCAGGCAGTGCCACCGCCTGACAAGGGCGGTGCTACCGCCCAGTCTCACTCCGAGACTGAGCCTAGGCGGTGCCACCGCCTGACAGGGGCGGTGCCATCGCCCAGCCTCACTCCGAGGCTCAGCAGCTGGGCGGTGCCACCGCCGACCCAGGCGGTGCCACCGCCGGCCAGCGAATTTGGGTCCGAATGGGCTGATCCATTCGGCCCAATTTGGGTCTGTCAAGGGCCCAATTGCCCCAAGATTAAGTTAATGGGATCACCTCCCATTTCTAACTTAATCATCATGCTAACTACGATATTTTTTAAGACATTTACTGCAACTTGCTCCGGTGCGTCAATCGCTTCTTCCGTCGAGCTTCCGGCGATCATCCGACGAACCCTCGGCGATGCTCCGGCGGACTTTCGGCAAACTCCTGGACTTGCGACGATCCACTTGGCGAGTTCCGATGAGCTTCTTTGGCAAGCTCCTGGACTTCTCGGATTTGTTCCCGTAGAACCTCCGATGACCGTCCGGACTTCCGTCGAACTCTCGATCCCCCAACGTGATCATAGTCTTGACTTCGGCGCAACTCCTGCTGCATGTCTTACTTTCATCGTAGTTAATCCTGCACACTTATCTCAACATATGTATTAGATAACAAATGATAATTGACTTCATCATCAAAATCCGAGATTCAAGAATCTCCCCCTTTTTGATGATGATAATCAATTGATAATGGAGTTAACTTTAACTCCCCCTATCTATATGCCATACTCAAGATAAGTCATTTTTGAATTCAAAGCCTTTGAATTCAAGAGACATATTGATAAGTTAAGATTGTTTAACCTTATCAATACTTCCATCATGATTCCTATCATGATGTATCTCTCTGAAAATGATGTCAAGGCTTGACATCCATTTTCAAGTTTTACATTTCAAATGTGAATGATAGTAATGGTAGCAATTCATCATATGGTAAGATATCAACATGTAAAATTACGATGCAAGTTCTTGATATCTTAACATAATGCAAATATTTCAAAGTGTTTAGCAATCATAGCATTTCTATTATCAATTTACCATATATTTCGATGCAAGCTTTTTTTTTAACATAATTCAAATTCAAATATGGCACTCATAGCATCAATTCATATATTTCTCCCCCTTTGTCATCAACAAAAAGGAGAATGATATAAGCAAATTTTAAACACAAGTGAGTGATAGGTAATTTTTCAACAATGAGTGATAGGATACCAATTATACAAACATCTCAAGGAAAGATTAAATCACGCTTTATTTTCACTAGGATCAAGATATGTATGTGAATCAATATCCTTGCAAGTAAAAAAAAATCTTCCTTTTTCAAAAAGGAAATTATAAGAAGGAATCATTTTATCAAATCCATTTCTCGAAAATATTTTTCACATTATAAGCCTATGAAAGATGTATTTGCTAATTGATTCCATATGTCAAAAATCAATGATATGAATCAAACTCGATATGACATATGCTTATTAAGTTCGGAAGAGAATAAGATATCAAGAAAATCCAAAAATAAAATTTAACACTTTCATGCATTTGGACAAGGTTTTGCTATAGATTTTCCAATATAATCATGAGGATAAAACATGCTCATTATCATGGAAATTTTTATATCCAAAACACATAATTTCCAACATATTATTAAGGCATGTAATCATGTAAAATCATCATAGCAATTAAGTGATTTGATTATTGAATCAAGAAAGTCCGAAAAATAGATTTAATGAGTTCAAGCATTCGGACACATTAACATTCCTAATTCTCTTCTAATGAAATTAAATTGTTCTTCACTCAAAGGCTTTGTAAAAATATCAGCTAGTTGATGTTTAGTATCAATGAACTCTATAACTATATCATGATTAGTGACATGATCTCGTATGAAGTGATGTCTAATATCAATATGTTTTGTTCTTGAGTGTTGAATGAGATTCTTTGTTAAACATATAGCACTTGTGTTATCACATTTAATGGGAATATTTTTAAGATAAACTTTATAATCTTCTAAGGTGTTTTTCATCCACACAACTTGTGCACAGCATGCACTAGCTGCAATATACTCGGCTTCGGTTGTTGATAGTGCAACCGAGTTTTGTTTCTTAGATGACCAGGAAACAAGAGCATGTCCCAAAAATTGACATGTTCCTGATGTGCTTTTTCTATCTAATCTACATCCAACAAAATCTACATCAGCATAAGCAATTAACTCAAACTTCTCGGTTTTCGGATACCATAATCCTAGATTTGTGATACCTTTAAGATATCTAAGTATTCTTTTAACCGCTTTGAGATGAGATATCTTAGGGTTCGATTGAAACCTAGCACAAAGTCCTACACTGAACATGATATCTGGTCTAGTTGCAGTGAGGTAAAGTAAACTTCCTATCATACCCCTGTAAGTTTTTTGATCGAAACTTTCTCCACTTTCATCAACTTCTAATTTAGTGGAGGTGCTCATAGGAGTGTTAATAGCTTTTGAGCTTTCCATATTAAATCTTTTTAGCAAATCTAAAGCATATTTAGTTTGACTAATAAAGATGTCATTTCTTAGTTGCTTAATTTGTAAGCCTAAGAAAAAGGTTAATTCTCCCATCAAACTCATTTTAAATTCAAGACTCATGGTTTTAGCAAAAGATTCACAAAGAGATTCATTTGTAGAGCCAAAGATAATATCATCAACATAAATCTGAACAATGAGAAAATTATTTTCAGAATTCTTGATAAACAATGTAGTATCAACCTTGCCTTTTGTGAAATTATTTTCAATAAGAAAAGAACTAAGTCTCTCATACCAAGCCCTAGGGGCTTGTTTTAAACCATAGAGAGCTTTAGTTAATTTAAACACATGATTAGGGAGGCTATTATTTTCAAATCTGGGAGGTTGTTCAACATAAACTTCTTCGGAAATAAAGCCATTTAGAAAAGCACTTTTAACATCCATTTGAAACAACTTAAAATTATTATTACTAGCATAGGCAAGGAGCATCCTTATGGCTTCTAATCGAGCCATAGGAGCGAAGGTTTGTTCATAATCGATACCTTCTTCTTGGTTGAAACCTTTGGCCACTAATCTAGCCTTGTTTCTAACCACGATACCATATTCATCTTGCTTGTTTCTAAGGACCCATTTAGTACCAATAACTAAATGGTCATTTGGCCTAGGAACAAGCTTCCACACCTCATTTCTCTTAAATTGATTTAACTCATCTTGCATTGCGATAATCCATGAATCATCTTTCATGGCTTCGTCAATACATTTAGGTTCAATTTGGGAGAGAAAAGCGGCGTTGGCACAAAATTCTTTAAGAGAAGAACGTGTTTGAACCCCCTTAGATGTGTCTCCTAGAATTAGCTCCTTAGGATGAGCATCTACATATTTCCAATCCTTGGGTAAGGATGTTTCGGAAGTGGATGCATCCAAGTTGCTAGTTGGAGAAGGGGTTTTATTTAAATTCAAAGAATCAAAATTAACATCATCATCAAAATCATTTTTCTTGATTTCGGAAATCTCATTGAAAACAACATGAATGGATTCTTCTATAATTAAAGTTCTTTTATTGAAGATACGAAAAGCTTTAGAAACCGAAGAATAACCAAGGAAAATTCCTTCATCGGATTTAGCATCAAATTTTCCTAAGGCATCCTTTTCATTCAAGATAAAACACTTACACCCAAAAACTTTAAAATATGAAACATTGGGTTTTTTGTTGTTCCACAACTCATAGGGAGTTTTGGTGAGTAAGGGTCTTACTAGAACTCTATTCAAAATATAGCATGCAGTGTTTACGGCTTCGGCCCAAAAATATTTCGGTAGGCTATGTTCATTCAACATGGTTCTTGCCATTTCTTGTAAATTTCTATTTTTTGTTTCTGCTACTCCATTTTGTTGAGGATTTCTTGGAGTAGAGAAGTTATGATTGTATCCATTAAATTCACAAAATTTTTGAAAATCATGGTTTTGAAATTCACCACCATGATCACTTCTAATTGACGAAATCATAGAACCCTTTTCATTTTGGACAAGTTTGCAAAACTTGGTAAAATATCTAAAGCATTCATTTTTATGTTTTAAGAAATAAGTCCATGTGTATCTACTATAGTCATCTACAATGACGAAAGCGTATTTGCTACCACCTAGACTTGATGTAGAGATAGGTCCAAACAAGTCCATATGGATCAATTGTAAGGGCCTAGAGGTGCTTATTTGATTCTTAGATTTGAAACTACCCTTAATTTGTTTTCCTAATTGACAAGCATCACACACATTATCTTTGATGAACTTGATATGAGGAATTCCTCTTACAAGTTCTTTGGATGATATTTGAGTGATTAGTTTCATGCTAGCATGACCTAATCTCCTATGCCAAAGCCAAGCATCCTCATTCAAAACCATGAAACACATTTCATTACAAAGATCATTGATGTCAATAGTGTATATGTTATTTTGTTTTAATGCAATCATAGATGTGTTTTTGTATGGTTTTTCACTGATGCAAGCATTAGATTCAAATTTGACAATATATCCTTTATCACATAATTGACTAATGCTCAAGAGGTTATGTTTTAAACCATCAACTAACAAAACATCTTCAATAAAGAAGTTGGATTTGTTACCTATGGTTCCTTTGCCAATGATTTTACCCTTGTTGTTGTCTCCGAAGGTGACATAGCCTTCGTCTATGCTAGTGAGCTTAGAGAATTGAGATGGATCTCCGGTCATATGCCTTGAGCATCCACTATCAAGGTACCATCTCTTGCTCCTAGCTTGTGATGGTGTATGTTTCTACAAGAAAGGATTATTTTTAGGAACCCATTTACTTTTGGGTGCCTCAAAAACTGATCTAACTTGTTTATCATGTTGCATAGAATTGATTATGGTTCCTTTAGGAACCCAAATCAGTTTGTTCGGACTAGTTTTCTTGAATGGACATTGATAAGTTTTATGTCCATATTTGCAACAAAAGTTGCATTTGCTTTGGTGTCGAACATGTAAGATAGGGCCTTTTATGAAGGTGGTTGGATTTTGTTGAGGACTTCTCACAAATCCGATTCCACTTCTTTTAGGAACGTGACCCTTATTTGTAAGGATCATGTTCAAAGACTTGCTACCAACCTCGAATTTCTTCAAGGTGTCCTTAAGTAGCAAGTTCTCCTTTTGGAGAGTTTCTAGATCATGGCATTTTATACATGGAACTAAACTATCATGATATTCAGATTTAAATTTATCGAAATTACAAGTAAGACTATTATGCTCCTTTTTTAGCAATTTGTATTTTCTACTAATAGTTTTGCATTCATCAAATAAGTCATGGAAGGCATTTAATAATTCATCAAATGATAAATCTGCATCAATTAAATTGGTTACCTCCTCTCCGATGGCCATTAGGGCATAGTGAGCAACTTGCTCGGTGTTGGACTCCTCTTCTTCGGACACGCTTGAGTCATCCCACGTTGCTTTGAGCGCCTTCTTCTTTGGTGTTCTTTTCTTGACTTGGGGACATTCACTTTTGTAGTGTCCCGGTTTCTTGCATTCGTAGCAAATAACTTGGTCCTTCTTAGGTTCAAATTTATTTTTTGTGTCATTTTTAAACTTATTTCTTTTAATGAATTTTTTAAATCTTCTTGTTAGAAGTGCCAAGTCATCGTCAAAGTTCTCATCACTTGAGTTCTCTCTCAAGTGGTCTTCTTGAGTTCTAAGTGCCATATCCTTCCTGTTCTTTGGAAGGATGTCTTCTTGCTCTTCATGAGCTTTGCAAGTCATTTCGTAGGTCATTAATGACCCGATTAATTCTTCAAGAGAGAAATTGTTTAGATCTTTAGCCTCTTGAATAGCAGTGACTTTAGGGTCCCAACTCTTAGGAAGGGATCTTAGAATCTTATTTACGAGCTCAAAATCCAAAAAACTTTTGCCGAGTCCTTTTAGACCATTGACGACATCCGTGAAACAGGTGTACATATCGCCAATAGTTTCGCTCGGTTTCATTCGAAAAAGTTCAAAAGAATGTATCAAAAGATTGATTTTTGACTCTTTCACTCTACTTGTGCCTTCGTGAGTCACTTCGAGTGTATGCCAAATATCAAATGCGGTTTCACAAACCGAAACACGATTGAACTCATTTTTATCAAGCGCACAAAATAAGGCATTTATAGCCTTTGCATTAAGAGCGAAAGTCTTCTTCTCCAATTCATTCCAATCGATCATTGGAAGAGAAGACTTCGAAAATCCATTTTCGACAAGATTCCAAAGTTCAAAATCCATTGAAATAAGGAAGATCCTCATTCGGGTCTTCCAATAGGTGTAGTCCGTCCCATTGAACATGGGTGGACATGTAATAGAGTGGCCCTCTTGATTTTCGACGTAAGCCCTCTCTCTTGGGTTTTAATCCGATTGAGAGTTCACCCCGCTCTAATACCAATTGTTAGGATCAAGAGCACTAAGAGGGGGGGGGGGGGTGAATTAGTGCAGCGGAAAACTTTTGACGATTAAAACGACGTTCGTACGATAAGAACAATTTCGGTATGAAAGTCGATTCGGAAATTGCTTTAACTTAAGATCAAGTAAAGTGCAGTTAAAGTAAAACTATGGAAGTAATTGCAGCTAAGATAGAGAACAAAATGTAAATGCAAACCGAGATTTAGAGTGGTTCGGTCAATCTTGACCTACATCCACTTTTGGCTTCCTCCTCCGATGTGGTCACCGACGTCCACTAGAGGCCTTCCTTCAATAGGCGAAGGCCAACCACCCTTTTACAGTTTCACTCCTTTTGACGGGCTTAGGAGACAACCCTTACAGATTTTTCACTCCTCTCTTGAATGATCAAAACTTTGAAGAAAAGAGGGAGAAGAACTTCTAGCCTTTTACAACACTTTTAAGCTCTCAAAATCTCAGAATAAATGCTAAGTTTCGGTGCTCTTTCATGTATGAAAGGGTGGGGTTTATATAGGCCCCAAACTGATTTGAATTTGGAGCTAAAAAATGTCATATCCCATGTTTTCGGGGTCCTGGCGGTACTACCGCCATAAATGGGCGGTACTACCGCCTGACAGAGCTCGGAGACCGAGCTCGGGCGGTACCACCGCCTGTCAGGGGCGGTGCTACCGCCCAGTCTCACTCGGAGACTGAGCCCAGGCGGTGCCACCGCCTGACAGGGGCGGTGCTACCGCCCACCCAGTCTCACTCGGAGACTGAGCCCAGGCGGTGCCACCGCCTGACAGGGGCGGTGCTACCGCCCAATCTCACTCCGAGACTGAGCCTAGGCGGTGCCACCGCCCAGCCTCACTCCGAGGCTCGGCAGCTGGGCGGTGCCACCGCCGGCCAACGAATTTGGGTCCGAATGGGCTGATCCATTCGGCCCAATTTGGGTCTGTCAAGGGCCCAATTGCCCCAAGATTAAGTTAATGGGATCACCTCCCATTTCTAACTTAATCATCATGCTAACTACGATATTTTTCAGGACATTTACTGCAACTTGCTCCGGTGCGTCAATCGCTTCTTCCGTCGAGCTTCCGGCGAACTTCCGGCGATCATCCGACGATGCTTCGACGATCATCTAACTTAATCATCATGCTAACTACGAAACCTCGGTGATGCTCCGACGAACCCTCGGCGATGCTCCGACGGACTTCCGGCAAACTCCTGGACTTGCGACGATCCACTTGGCGAGTTCCGATGAGCTTCTTTGGCAAGCTCCTGGACTTCTCGGATTTGTTCTCGCAGAACCTCCGATGACCGTCCGGACTTCCGTCGAACTCTCGAACCCCCAACGTGATCATAGTCTTGACTTCGGCACAACTCCTGCTGCATGTCTTACTTTCATCGTAGTTAATCCTGCACACTTATCTCAACATATGGATTAGATAACAAATGATAATTGACTTCATCATCAAAATCCGAGATTCAACAAGGTGATGGTACCACCAGGACCCGGGCCGGGATGAGACCTTTTTTGGCTCCAATTTTGAAGCCATTTGGAGTCAATAAATACCCCATCTATTCTTGCATGGATAGCAAGAATTGATTGAGAAAGTGGGAAAATATTCTTGAGAAAGAAAGGTTGTAATCTCTCTTGAAGTGTAGGGTCACTTCTTCCTAGTATTTAGAAGTTCTTCTAAAAGTAGAAGTGAGGTCTAAGTAAGTGAGGTTGTAAAGGTTCTCTCCTGAGCCTATCAAAAAGAAAAAGAGTTGTAAGGGTAGTTGATCTTCTCCCATTGAAAGAAGATTGGTAGTGGAAGCCAGTGGCCTCGAGTGAAGAGGAATCGAGAGTGGATATATGTCACGATGATCGAACCACTAGAAAACTTGGTTTGCATTTCTTTCATGCTTTTCATTTATATTGCAAACTGATTTACTTGCTTATTACTTTCACTATGCTTATGAACACACTTTCAAGTTAAGCATCTTTCCGATACAATTTTATCAAATGAGATTTTCGAATTGTTGAAGTTTTTACGAAAGCACTAATTCACCCCCCCCCCCCCCCCCCCCCTCTTAGTGTTGACTTGGTCCCAACAGTTAGTACCAGAACCATGTTTTTCTCATTTGGTTTAACACCTAAGAGAAACGGCTTTTATTAGATTTTAAGATGGTCACTCTATCATTCATCCTCCTATATTCAATGGGATGGACTATATATATTAGAAAACTTGGATAAGAGTTTTCTTGCTTTATTTGAACTTTGATTTACGGAATATCATTGAACTTGGTTTTCAAACCCCCTATAAACCAATGAATGAATCGAATGACTTTGAAAAAAAAAAATATTTTGTTTAAATGTGAAAGCTATGAATGCTTTATTTTGCGCTTTGAATAAAAATGAAAAAATGGATGCCAGATCCATTTTCTTACATGTCCTCAAACTGTTTGAGGAACACAGAAAGTCTCAACGATATGAGATATCTAAGTGTCTCTTTCATACTAGAATGACTGAGGGGACATCGGTTCAGAACTATGTCCTTGAGTGGTTAGAGAAACTCACAGGTCTATGAATGGTCCTAGAGGATATTTTTTGTGTGAATCTTATGCTTCAGTCCCTATCAGATTCCTTTTCACAATTCATAATAAATTATAATATGAACAAGCTTGAGATGACTCTTCTTGAGTTCCACAATATGTTGAGGGGACTAAAGAGCACTAAGCTAGTTCTCTATACTAGTGAGACTAGAAAGAAAAGGAAAGCAGAAAAATCCCTTAAGAAGGGCAATGTCAAGGGCAAACTGGGTAAAGCAAAGGTTACTAAGAAGGAAATGACAAAGGACAAAGGCTAGTGCTTCCACTACGACAAAGATAGACACTAGAAGAGGAACTGCAAAGAGTACATTGCTAATAGGGTGAAACAGAAACAAATTACAGATTCTAACAAAGTCGAGAAGATTGGCAAGAGGAATACTCTATAATGGTTTGTTTATGCTAAACACTGCTCTACATATCATGAATGTAAGTGTGTCCAAGAGGAAATGAGATGAGGTAAACAGTGCATACTTGTGACATTGTAGGCTAGGTCACATTCATAAGGGAAGGATTCAAAAGTTGCTAAAGGATGGATATCTAGATCTATTCGACTATGAGTCATATGTAACTTACGAGTCTTGCCTTTGTGGAAAACTGACCAACTCTCCTTATAGTAAAACTGGAGAGAGAGCCACTGAGCTGTTAGAACCCATATATAATGATGTATGTGGACCCATGTCAACTCATGCAATAAGTGGTTACTCATACTTTATTACTTTTACTGATGATTTCTTAAGGTATGAACATGTGTACTTGATAAAGTATAAGTCCGAGGCCTTTGAGAAATTCAAAGAGTATAAGAATGAAGTGGAGAACCAAACTAGAAAGAGTATCAAGTCTCTTTGATTAGATCGAGGAGGTGAGTACTTGATTATAGAGTTTATCTAGTTTCTCAAGGACCTTGGAATTCTATCCCAATGGACACCTCCTTATACACATCAGCTCAATGGTGTATTGTGAGGACTCTAGCTAGGAGAGTCCTAATTAAGTTTCATTGAAAGGGGCATTCATGTAAAACTTACATAGAGGACCCCTATTAAAGAAATGAAGAGGCCGGCTAAGGATAGGATTAGTGGGAGGTTGCTTCTTAGAGAAGCATGAGGAGTTGGTTAAAAGTAGAATTCTTATTTGGAGTCTTGAGTAGGAGTCATAATTGAGTAGGAGTCATATTAGGAGTTGAGATTTTAGAAGCCCTATAAATAGTCATGTATTAATCATCTTTTGATAAAAAATAGATGAATCTTCTTAGCAGCCTTTGAGCAGCAACTTGGAGGAAGGAACCCCTATAGAGTTTTAATGAAGCTAATCCCATAAAGAGATCAACCCCAAGCTTAGAATCTATAAGAGTTCTAACACTTGGTATCAGAGTAGTGTTCTTGGCATCTCGCTACCCTTCCATAGCCGCCCAAAGTAATTCCCACAATTACTTAAAAGATCGTCGCCGAATTCCACCGTCATCTTCATCACCATGAATCATCCTTTGATCTCCCCATGAATTGCAACAGGTTCTGGTTTCCTACCTTATTGCTACTACAATTTAGTTATCCTTATTCAAAAATCCAAAACAAACTTGTTCCTATATTATTGTATAAACTTTTTGTCACAAAGTTTTTTTCTCTACGACGAAAGAAGCACTGTAGAAAATTTCAGCCACATATTGTTGCCTTTAACCGATCTATTTAATATCCTTTTTGAATAAAATTTCTTATATGCTTCATAGATCATCTTGGCTCCCATATAAGATTAATTTATTAAGGAATTCATCTCTAAAAATATTCTTGTGTTGCTACAAATTTTCATCGCAAACCGTTGGAATTTTTCGATAAGAATTCTGCTATCGCAACTTGCACCAATTTCCTTACTGTTATACTACCAAAATTTCTTGATTAAATTTGTCATCATTGCTGTTATCTAAACTAATATTTTGCTCTCAAAATTCCTCCTCAAATCTCTTAGTTTTTGCTAGAAATTTCATCGAGAAACCGCTGTTTCTTCGACGACAATTCTGCTCTTACAAGACAACACCTATCTACAACAACTTCCACCAATTTCTATCAAATTTTTGCTACCATCTATCATAGATCTAAAACTTTTTTCCCTAATCTTCATCCACTATCATCACAGCCCTAAAAGTCCACCAAACCACACCCTCAAATTACACCCAAAACAGCCATAAAAAAATCCTAAACCGTAGCCTACAAAAGAGAGATCTTAGCATTATAGATTTAGAGGCATATGCTATGGCTTCTCAAGATCCAATTGATGCCAAACACGAAGCATTGGAATCTTGGATTAAATCGCGGCTTGAATTGTGCTTGGAGGACAAATTACACGCTTTATTTGCAAAATTCAGAATTGGACAACCACCGAGTCCAACCAAATTTCAGCAAGTAGAGAGTTCAGAGAGACCTCTAGAGAAGGAGGTATAGCCCTCGGTCATACTTCAGCAATGCATGAGGGTGGACTTCCTACGATGGGAAGAAGGAGACCTGAGGGGGTGGATTTCACATGTCGAACGTTACTTTTGCTATTATCGAACGTCGGATGATGCTATGGTGGAAATTGATATCATCGACCTTGAAAGAGATGCTATTCAATGGTATAATTGGTTGGAATACAATCATGGGGCTCTAACGTTGAATCAATTTAAGAACACACTGCTGAATCGTTTCGAACCTACGGAGTATGAAAATATCGATGGCCAACTCGCAAAGATTTGACAAACCTCTATGATTCAAGAGTACCAAACTAGGTTTAAGAAGCTATCCTACCTTACTCATGATTGGGCTGACCATCAATTGTTAGGAACATTCATCGAAGGACTCAAGCCAGAGATAAAAGGGGAGGTTAAGGCGCGGCAACCCCGTACTGTAACAGCTGTGATTTCTTTCACCCGAATATAAGAAGAATGACTCAACCAAGATGCTCGGAGGATGAGAAACTCTCTTAGGCCCACAGCATATAAACCTCCTTCTACTCCTAGCCATCCTTCGCTGCCAAAAAAATTGACAAGAGAAGAACTATGTGACCAATCAGCAAAGGGTCTTTGTTGGCATTACGACGAGCTATGGAACCATGATCATCACTGCAAAAGGGGCTACCTCATACTGATTGAACCTCTTGAAGATATGGAGGAGGTGGTCTAGGAGCATGAGGAAGAGGTTGCGGATGAAGAACAGTAGCCGATTGATATTATGATGCATGCCCTTGCCGGTTACGTGAACCCGCAAATGATGAAAGTGGGAGGACTTCTGAAGCAACAACCTATCACCATTCTTATTGATACTAGGAGCACTAATAATTTTATGAACAGAAAGGTTATTGTCCGGATGGCCTTACCTATCGAGAATTGCAGTAGGTTTGATGTTAAGGTCACCGACGAACAAATTTTGAAGTGTGTTCATAGGTGCCCGTGGGTGAAACTATTGCTATAGGACCAAGAGATAATTGTAGATTTCTTCCTCCTCCCTCTTGATGATTATGAGGCCTTGCATAGCATCGAATGGTTGATGACATTAGGTAATATTTTCTAAAACTTTATGAAACTAATTATGAAATTTTACAATAAGGGGAAACAAGTGATACTGCACGGGAAACGTGGGGGCGACATAATGATGATTTACACACGACGAATGGAGAAGGTTTTACACAAAGCATGTAGTAGATTTTTGGTATAACTTGAGCAGCAAACTAAGGGAGAGCCAATAGAATTTGAAGATCCAAATCTACTTCCTTTGCCTGCTGAATTCTCAGATATATTTGACAAACTGCACAACTTACATCCTACCCGTTGACATGATTATCGTATACCGATTCTTCTGGGCAAACCTCCAACAAATACTCAACCATATCAGTATCGATATCTCCAGAAGGATGAAATAGAAAGTATTATAAAAGAGATGCTTGAAACAAGAGTTATTTGGCCAAGTTGCAGCCCCTACTCTTCACCGGTGCTCCTCGTATGAAAGAAGGACGGAACATGGCGAATGTGCATTGATTACCGAGCTCTCAACGACATAACCATCAAGGACAAATATCCTATTCTAGTAGTAGATGAATTGCTTGATGAATTAAAGGGAGCACGAGTCTTCACAAAGCTGGACCTTCGATTCGGGTATCATCAAATATGAGTGTGCGAAGAAGACATACCGAAAACTGCCTTTCGAACACACAACGACCACTACGAATTTTTGATAATACCCTTTGGTCTCACCAATGCTCCCTCCACCTTCTAGAGCCTTATGAATGATATTTTCTAGAATTATCTTCATAAGTTTGTGCTGGTTTTCTTCGATGATATCCTTATTTACAGCCCTTCTCTTGAAAGTCATTTTCAGTACTTATAACTTGTTTTAACGATTTTGCGAGAACATGTTTTATTTGTCAAAAAATTGAAGTATAGCTTTCTTCAGCAAGACAATTGGCAAACCCCGAGGAACATAAAATCACTATGTGGCTTTCTCGGTTTAACAGACTACTACCACAAGTTCATAAAAAACTATGGAAAGATCAATGCACCCCTTACTTCCTTGCTGAAAAAAGATGCTTTCCAATGGTCGAACAAAGCCACCATGGCCTTTGACGAACTTAAAGTTTCAATGATGATAATGCCCATACTAGCACTACCCGACTTCGGCAAGACTTTTGTTATTGAAGCCGATGCCTCCGGAGTCAGAATAGGTGCTATACTAATTCAAGATGGCTGCCCCCTCGCTTATACCAGTAAGATACTATCTCCTTCCCATCTCAGGATGACTATTTGTGACAAGGAGATGCTTGCGATTGTGCATGCGATGACCAAATGGAGACCGTACTTAATTAAGCGACGCTTTCAAATCAAGACTGACCATAAAAGTTTAAAATACTTCTTAGAGTAAAAGATATCTTCCCCCAAGCAGCAAAAATGGGTAACAAAGCTTCTTGGATATGATTATGAAATAACTTACAAAATGGGGAAAGAAAATGTTGCTGCAGATGCACTTTCATGGCTACCTGAGCAAGCTGAATTTTTGGCTATTTCACTTTCGACTAGCAACTTCCTGAAGGATATTAAGAGGAAATGGCAGGAAGATCTGGAGACCAGTAAGAGCATAAAAAAATTGGAGGAAACACTAAGCTCCGTGGCTCATTACAATTGGGACTTAAAAGAATTACGCTATAAGGGATGCATTGTGCTTGTGTCAAATTCTACTTGCATAAAGACCATCCTTCAAGAGATGCATTCCACACCTGTGGCCAGGCACTTCAAGTTTCTTAGGACCTATACGAGAATTAAGCAAAATTTTTATTGTTTAGGGATGAAAAATATTATTACTAAATTTGTGGCACAATGTGATGTATGTCAGCGACATAAAGGCGAGACCGTGGCAAGTCCCGAAAAGCTGCAACCTTTACCCATCCCAAACTCAATATATACTGATATATCAATGGGGTTCATCGAAGGGCTTCCCTCATTACAAAGTATATTCACTTTTGCGTTGTTCGTAATCTCTACACTACTTCTAGTATTACTCGAATATTTATGGAGAATATTATAAAATTACATGGGATGTCAAGATCTATTGTAAGTAATTATGATAGGGTCTTCACGAGCAGATTTTAGATAGAGTTATTTCATACGCAAGGCACTAAATTGAAAATGAGTATAGCGTATCACCCACAAACCGACGGTCAGATTGAAATGGTGAACAGGTGCTTGGAGACATACCTTAGATGCTTCACCAATGACTGGCCAAAAGAGTAGGCAAAGTAGCTTCCTTGGGTCAAGTAGTGGTATAATATAACTTATCATTTGTCCACAAAATGTACTCTCTATGAAGCTATGTATGGCCGACCTCCCCCTATGATCCCAAAATATGTGTTGGGCACCTCTATAGTAGAACAAGTAGACAAGGAACTATAGGATAGAGACAATGTTGAAGTAGTTAAAAGATAATCTCACTACAGCTCAAGCAAGGATAAAACAGTAATATGATCAACACAAAGGTGAAAGAGAATTTTCAGTAGGAGATTGGGTAGTCTTAAGTAGGAGTCCTAATTGAGTAGGAGTCCTAATTGAGTAGGAGTCTTGAGTAGGATTCCTATTAGGAGTTTAGGATTTAGAAGCCCTACAAATAGTCATATATTCATCCTCCTTTGATAAGAAATAGATGAATCTTCTTAGAAGCCTTTGAGCAGCAACTTGGAGGAAGGAACCCCTATAGAGTTCCAAGGCGGCCGATCCCCTAAAGAGATCAACCCCAAGCTTAGAATCCACAAGGGTTCTAATATGTATCCGAAAGGAGGTATAGTACAATGTTAGACATGGTGCGGTCCATGATGACTTTCGCTGACCTACCAATCCCATTCTCGGGATACGCCCGAGAGACTACAGCTTACCTTCTGAACATAGTTTCAACTAAGTCGATAATGTCTTTACTATATAAAATATGAAAATGAAAAAGGCTCAATCTTAAGGTTGTTAAGATTTGAGGCTACCCTGCTCATATTGAAAAACACAACCCTAATAAGTTAGAATTGAGAACAGAGCGGTGCAAGTTTGTGGGATACCCCAAGAAAACTTGTGGGTATTATTTCTATCATTCTAAGGACCAAAAGGTATTTGTAGTCAAGAGAGCGGTATTCCTTGAGAAGGATCACATTCTTGGCGGAGATAATGAGAGCATGATAGAGTTGAGCGAAGTTGGAGAACCTAGCTCAAGCATCACTCTACAGCTCAAGTCTATTCAGGTACCTAGCATATAATTTTTGACTTTACATAGGTCTTGTAGAGTATCACATTCTCTTGAGAGATATGTAGGACATATTAGAGGAGAAGATGTTGAGGATATTGATATTCAGACCCACAAGGAGGCTATTACGAGCATAGACTCCGGGAAGTGACAAAAAGTCATGAATTCTGAGATAGATTCCATAAACTCCAACAAGGTTTAGAATCTAGTTGATGCACCCAAGGGTATTGTACCTATCGGTTGCAAATAGATCTTCAAGAAGAAGATCGGAGTAGATGGAAAGATCTCTACCTATAAAACAAGGCTAGTGGCTAAGGGATATCGTCAAAAGCAATGTGTTAATTATAACAAAACCTTCTTACCCATAGCCATATTAAAATCCATTTAAATTCTATTAGCTATTACAGCACACTATGATTATGAGATCTGTTAGATGGACGTGAAAACCACATTCCTCAATGGCAACCTTGAGGAGGAGGTGTATATGATATAGCTTGAGGGATTTATGTCCAAGGACTGCCTAGATAAGGTGTGTAGGTTGTTTCGGTCTATGTATGGACTAAAATAAGCTTCCCGAAGTAGGAACATAAGATTTGATGAGGCAATCAGATCTTATGACTTCATTAAGAACGAAGATGAGCCTTGTGTGTAAAGGAAGGTAAGTGGGAGTGCTATCACCTTCTTGGTGTTATATGTAAATGACATCCTGATCATTGGGAATAATGTAGGAATGCTATCCACAGTAAAGACTTGGTTATCTAGATACTTCTCCATGAATGGCTCGAGGGAAGCATCATATATATTGGGGATTTAGATTTATAGAGATAGATCTAAGAGGATGCTTAGCTTGTCCTAGTCTAAGTACATAGACATCATGGTCAAAAGGTTTGGCATGAAAAATTCCAAGAGAAGTCTCATATCGATGAGATATGGGATATTGCTTTCTAGGAGTATATCCCCAAAGACTCCTGAAGAAAGGGCAAACATAGATAGGATACCCTATGCTTTAGTGATAGGGTCTATCATGTATTCCATGCTATGTACCAGGCCTAATATTGTGCATGCTCTGAGTGTCATGAACAGGTATCAAGCGGATCCAGGGTTGAAGCACTAGAAAGCAGTAAAGTATGTTCTTAAATACTTGAGAAGGACTAAGGATCTTTTATTGGTATACGTAGGTAGTAGCCTCAGGGTTGATGGCTACATGGACTCAAGTTTCAAATTCGATATCGATGATAGCAAAATGAATTTAGGGTATGTGTACACCCTGAATGGAGGAGTAGTATGCTGAAAGAGTTCCAAGTAAGATACTACTACTAGCTCAACCATAGAGGTGAAATACATTGCTATAGCAAAGGCAACAAAGGTGGGAGTTTAGATGAAGAAGTTTATCATAGATCTGGGAGTCATGCCGAGTAGCAAGGCGCGGATTCCCTTATATTGTGATAACAATGGGACGATTGCTCAAATGAGGGAACCCGGGTCTCATCTGAAACATTCTGAGGAGGTTCCACCTGATTAGAGAGATCGTGACCTTAGGAGATGTAGTAGTGGAAAGAGTTCTATTCGAAGATAATATCATAGATCTATTAACAAGGCCATTATCTCAGATTGTCTTTGAGTGTAATAGGGATTTGATGGGGATCAGAAATATAGGTGATTGACTTTAGGTCAAGTGGGAGATTGCTAGTCATTGGTGCCTTGCAAACCAATCACGTGAGTGATGGCACATGTGACTTGACACACAATCTTTTTATTTATTATTATTCGATATTTTAACACTTTATATTGCTTATTGCTTGAATATGTTGTGATGTCCATGAATCTATGCAATGGGAATCGGATCATGATGAGATCACGATAACGAGATCGATTCACCTTTAGACACAGATCCTAAATAATCCTAGTTATAAGTTACTCGAGAGGGACATTGAGATAACTGGACAGACTAGTATGTTGTATACCCATTTATATGATGGATGTAACTGGTCTCAAAGCTGCTCATGTGGGGACACTAGGGATATAATACAGGTTCTCATTGGAGAATGAATTCACTGATTGATCCGCTTACGGAATGCTAGATGGATTATGATGCCTTATTATTAGATAGTGATTCTGTAGTTGTTAGGATCAAGAGCACTAAGAGGTGGGGGTGGGTGGGGGGGGGGGGGGTGAATTAGTGCAGTAGAAAACTTTCGTCAGTTAAAACGACTTTCGTACGATGAAATCTATTTTTGATGAAAACTGTTTTCGAAAGAACTTTAACTTAAGATCAAAATGGAAGTATTGTTGATGTAAAGCAATAGAGACAGTTTGCAATTAAGATAAAGAGCAGAATGTAAATGCAAACTAAGATTTAGAGTGGTTTGGTCAATCTTGAACTACATCCACTTTTGGCTTCTTTTGCCAACGAGGTCACCGATGTCCACTAGAGGCCTTCCTTCAATAGGTGAAGGCCAACCACCCTTTTATAGCTTTTCTTCTTTTGAAGGGCTTAGGAGACAACCCTTACAGATTTTCACTCCTCTCTTGAATGATCAAAACTTAGAAAGAAGAGAGGGAGAAGAACTCTAGCCTTTTACAATACTTTTAAACTCTCAAATACTCAGAATAAAAGTAGGTTTTCGATTTTCTTTCATGCAGGAAAGAGTGGGGTTTATATAGGCCCCAATCAGTTTGAAATTGGAGCTCAAAAGTGTCCATACCCGGATTTCCAGGGTCCTGGCGGTACCACTGCCATAATTGGGCAGTACTACCATTTGTCATCTGTCACTAAGCGGTACTACCACTCAGTTTGGGCAATACTACCGCCTGACATCGCTCAGAGACCGAGCTCAGGTGGTACCACCGCTTGACAAGGGCGGTACTACCATTGACAGTAATAACTACCGGTGGTACCACCGCTTGATAGGGGCGGTACTATCGCCCAGAACTCTTGGGAGACCGAGACTCCTAGGCGGTGCCACCGCTGGCCAGGAATTCTGGGTCTGAATGGGCTGATCCATTCGGCCCAATTTGGGTATGTCAAGGGCCCAGTTAATCTACATGGTAACTATGACAATTAAGACATCAATACTGCATATCGTGTTTCGGTGCATCAATCGCTTCTTATGGCGAACTTCCGACGAACATCTGATGAACCCTCGGTGATTCTCCGGCGGACTCCCGGCAAACTCTTAGACTTGCGACGATCCTCTTGGTGAGTTCCGACGAGCTTCTTTGGCAAGCTCTTGGACTTTTTGGATTGTTCCCGCAGAACCTCCGATGACCGTCCGGACTTCCGACGAACATCTGATGAACCCTCGGTGATTCTCCGGCGGACTCCCGGCAAACTCTTAGACTTGCGACGATCCTCTTGGTGAGTTCCGACGAGCTTCTTTGGCAAGCTCTTGGACTTTTTGGATTGTTCCCGCAGAACCTCCGATGACCGTCCGGACTTCCGACGAACATCTGATGAACCCTCGGTGATTCTCCGGCGGACTCCCGGCAAACTCTTAGACTTGCGACGATCCTCTTGGTGAGTTCCGACGAGCTTCTTTGGCAAGCTCTTGGACTTTTTGGATTGTTCCCGCAGAACCTCCGATGACCGTCCGGACTTCCGACGAACATCTGATGAACCCTCGGTGATTCTCCGGCGGACTCCCGGCAAACTCTTAGACTTGCGACGATCCTCTTGGTGAGTTCCGACGAGCTTCTTTGGCAAGCTCTTGGACTTTTTGGATTGTTCCCGCAGAACCTCCGATGACCGTCCGGACTTCCGACGAACATCTGATGAACCCTCGGTGATTCTCCGGCGGACTCCCGGCAAACTCTTAGACTTGCGACGATCCTCTTGGTGAGTTCCGACGAGCTTCTTTGGCAAGCTCTTGGACTTTTTGGATTGTTCCCGCAGAACCTCCGATGACCGTCCGGACTTCCGACGAACATCTGATGAACCCTCGGTGATTCTCCGGCGGACTCCCGGCAAACTCTTAGACTTGCGACGATCCTCTTGGTGAGTTCCGACGAGCTTCTTTGGCAAGCTCTTGGACTTTTTGGATTGTTCCCGCAGAACCTCCGATGACCGTCCGGACTTCCGACGAACATCTGATGAACCCTCGGTGATTCTCCGGCGGACTCCCGGCAAACTCTTAGACTTGCGACGATCCTCTTGGTGAGTTCCGACGAGCTTCTTTGGCAAGCTCTTGGACTTTTTGGATTGTTCCCGCAGAACCTCCGATGACCGTCCGGACTTCCGACGAACTCTCGAACCCCCAATGTGATCTTGGTCTTGACTCCGGCTCAACACTTACTGTATGTCTTACTGCCGTTGTAGTTAATCCTGCATACTTATCGCAACATATAGATTAGATAAACAAATGACAACTGACTTCATCATCAAAATCCGAGATTCAACAATCTCTCTCTTTTTAATGATAACAATCAATTGATGACGGAGTTAACCTTAACTCCCCCTATCTATATGCCATACTTGAGATAAGTCATTCTTGAATTCAAAGCCTTTGAATTCAAGAGACATATTGATAAATTAAGTTCATTTAAACTTATCAATACCCCCATCATGATTCCTATCATGATGTATCTTTCTGAAAAATGATGTCACGGCATGACATCCATTTTCAAGTCTCATATTTCCAACATGAAGGATAGCAATCATAGCAAATCATCGTATGGTAAGATATCAATTTGTAAAATTACAAATTGAGCTCTAGATATTTTAACATAATGCAAATATGGCAATCATAGCAATTATGGCAATTATATCATCAATTTACCACATATTTCTCCCCCTTTGTCATCAACAAAAAGGAGAACGATTCAAGCGTATTTCAACCATAGTAATAAATGTGGTAAAGATTCATGTCATAGAAAGATTCATGTCATTTTTCAATAATAAGTGATAAGATACCATTCATACAAATTAATTTTCAAGCAATCATGACATGGTATTATTCAAAAGTTCATTAAGGAGATAGCTTTTATTACTTCTTCCCTTTTTATTTGTCATTGACGTTTTGCATGATGGAGGAAAGCCATTGAGAACTAACTTTGAATGAAGTTTCAAAAATGATAAGAGATTAAATCATACTTCATTTTCACAAGGATCAAGATATACATGTGAAATTAAATCTTTGCAAGTATTTATCTCAAAAAGAAATCTTCCTTCATCAAGAAGGAATTCATATGAAAGAATCATCAAATCTATTTCTCAATTAAAAATCATTTTTCACAAGGTAAATTCATGAGAGATGCATTTGTTAATTAATTCCATATGTCAAAAATCATGGAGCATTGATATGAAACAAACTTGATATGACATAGGCTCATGAAAGCTCCATTTAAGAAATATATTAAGTCTAGAAGAGAAATACAAAATCATGTATTGTTAGGATCAAGAAAGTATGAAAATGAAATTTAACAAATTCATGCATTCGGACATAGTTTTGCCATAGCTTTTTGATCACAATCATGAAGGTAAAACATACTTATTATCATGAAAATTTTTGGCATCAAGACATATAATTTCCAACATGTTATTGAAGCTATGTAAAATTCATACGATTTTCAGTATTGAGTTTTTAAGTGATTGATCATAGAATCAAGAAAGTCTGAAAACGAAATTTAATAAATTCATGTATTCGGACAAGTGTTTTGTCACAATCATGAAGGTAAACACGTTCATCATCATGGAAACTTTTAGCATCAAGACACAAAATTTCCAACTTTTAAAGTAAACATGTTATTGAAGCATTCAATCATGTCAAATTCATATAAAATTTTTAGCATGAAATTTAAGTGAAAATCCGAAAACGAATAGCATAAAAGGAGGTTCAAGGAAAATCCGAAAATGAGGTTCAATCAACATTAATATTCTTAACTCTTTAAATGCTCACCAAATGATAGATCAAGTCGTAAATACCAATAGTAAAACACATCAAAGATTTGCAATCATCAAAGCAAGTGGCATTGTGATCAAGGTGAGTAGCATAAAGAGTTTATAACAACATAGTTTTACAACAAGACAAGAAGGAACTGTGTCCACCTTTTCTAAATACATACATATGCTCATTCAGGTGGTGGAAAATTAAAATGCCTAAATAGAGTATCGAACTGTTGATGAATCTGCTGTAGCTCAGATAGGATTTGATCTTGGCGATGTTTAAGCTGATCTTGTATTTGTTCAGAGCGATCTATTCGAATCCCTATTTCTTCAATAGATGATGAAGGAGCTTGCTCAAATGGATATGATTTCTCAAAGGGACCAGTTGGAGGAGATTGATTACTCCTAAAGATTGGCATTTCTGGTTCTGGTTCTGGTTCAGGATGAGGGGGATCGGTTTTTCTAGGCATTCTAACCCAGATACCATTTCTAAATATACATCTCATTCGATGAAGTAGATTTTTATTTATGTTGCTAAATCTATTTACCTTTATAACTTCTTCGTCGGGTGATATTGCAATATCGTAGGCATTAAGCATTCTAGTGATTATGCCACCATATGGAAGCATCATATCACTTCTTGATATTTCTATCATGTTTTGTTGGATAAGGTAACCAAAACAGTTGTTATATCCTTTCATGATCCAGTACATGGTTTCTAGTTCCATTTGACTCACTTCATCATGATGGTATTGTTTAGGGAGAATGATGCTAATTAGGATGTGATGAAGTATTTTGGTGTTTAATGGTAATAGATGTTCACAACTTTTAAGAAGTACCATTAAGTTGGGATTGCCAAAAACTGTTCCTAAGGCATCAATATAAGTGGTTCCAATTGTTTCATCGTTCCATTGTCCTCTAAAATAACATCCTTCTTTCGTCGGGATGCCTATTATGTCGCAAATAGATCTATCTATAATGAATATATGATGCCCTAAAAGATAGATAGACATCCTTTCTTCTTCATCTACATGTAGATTGTTATAAAACAACCTAACAAGTCTAGGGTAGATTGGTTCACTTATTTGTAGGATTGGAAGTAGGTTTAGATTCGTAAACCATTGAATAGGTTCTAAGTCACTTAGTTCATCTAAGTCAATATATTTTTCCTTTTGAACATGTCTAAATTCTATGGAAGCAAATTTTTGGGCATGTAGATTTGAATCAAAAAGTGTGGAATTAAATTTTTTTCTAATCTCCTCTTCCCTTTGTCCCTAGAGGATCTTCTAGAACCCATAAATACTGCTATTTAGGAAGATAAACAATGAGCAAGAGCAGATCAAACAAAAGAGAAATCAAAGGTTTTTAGAGATTACCTTAGTTGAGATCTTCAAGAGGAAGTAGGATTGATTCTTGATCTTGCAGGAAATAGGCAGTTTTGGGCAGCTAAAGGGGAGGAATGGAGTTGGAGGAGAGTTTAGAGCTGCAAGGAGGAGAAGAGAGTGAGTTGGGGTTAGTTCTACTGCCGGCCCTAGCTCAGGTTTAAAAGAGGGCAGGTTACGGGCGGTGGCATCGCTGGTTGGGTGGTGCAACCGCCTGCCACCCATGACAGCCGGCGGAGGTACCGCCAGCTGGACGGTGCCACTGCCTACAGGTGGTGAACACTACTTTTCAAGGCTGTGTAGGCTGATGTGAGCGTTTTTAATTTGAAGAGAGTTTTTATTTGTGGAGCAATCAACCTTAATTACATAATTGTGTAAAAATTTCTATCATAAGATGAGAGATTTTGTACGTTTAATGATAGATCTTGTGAAGTGCATACTCTACTTCACATGTCATATAGAGTTTTCAACTGTTCATAACTTATCATGCAAGCTTGTAAACCTCGCTACTTCATGATTTATATCATACAAGAATTCGTATGCAAACTTGGCTTGCAAGACGTAAGTTCATGATCTTGTAAGATATAGTTGGATCTGAAAAAAAAGATATTAGGGAGGAGTGTATCCGATAAATTCAGAAATCCGAAGGATAGGTGAAGGGGAATTTATGCATAAGAGTTTACATATTTCAAAATTTTGAGGGATCAAACGTAAGTGTTTATCACACAAGATTCCATCATTAATATGGGTATCATTTGATAGTTTCAATTTTACTAATCCTCTTTTTGTCTTTTTAGCTAGAGAGCGTTATGAGTTATTTTGGATCTCGGGTCACAAACATCAAGCACCCAAAAAGCAAGATGTCCTCCTAGCTTGTAGTGATATATGTTTCTACAAAAAAGGATGATTTTTAGGTACCCATTTATTCTTGGGTGCCTCAACAACCAATCTAAATTGTTTATCATGTTGCATAGGGTTCTTTATAGTTCATTTTGGAACCCAAATCAATTTGTTAGGACTAATTTTTTTAAATGGACAATGATAAGTTCTATATCCATGTTTGCAACAAAAGTTGCATGTTTTGGTGCGAAACATGCAAGATAGGGCCTTTAATGAAAGTGGTTGGATTTTGGTGAGTGCTTCTCACAAATCCAATTTCACTTCTTTTAGGAACGTGACCCTTATTTGTAAGTATCATATTCAAAGACTTGCTACCAACCTCAAATTTCTTCAAGGTGTCCTTGAGTAGCAAGTTCTCCTTTTGGAGAATTTCTAAATCATGACATTTTGTACATAGAACTAAACTATCATTATGTTTAATTTTTAATTTATCAAAATTACTAATAAGAATATCATGCTCCTTTTTTAACAATTTATATTTTTTACTAATTATTTAACATTCATCAAATAAATCATGGAAAGCATTTAACAATTCATCAAATGATAAATCTGCATCAATTAAATTTGATACCTCCTCTCCGATGGCCATGAGTGCATAATGAGCAACTTGCTTGGTGTTGGACTCTTCTTCTTCAGATTCGCTTGAGTCATCCCATATTGCTTTGAGCGTCTTCTTTTTTGGTATTCTCTTCTTGGCTTAGGGACATTAACTTTCATAGTGTCTCGGCTTCTTGCATTCGTAGCAAATAACTTAGTCCTTTTTGGGTTCAAATTTATTTTTAGTGTCATTTTTAAATTTGTTTCTTTTAATAAATTTTTAAATTTCCTTGTTAAAAGTGCTAAGTCATCGTCAAAGTCCTCATCACTTGAGTTTTCTCTCAAGTGGTCTTCTTGAGTTCTAAGTGTCATATCCTTCTTGTTCTTTGGAAGGGTGTCCTCATGCTCTTCATGAGCTTTGCAAATCATTTTGTAGGTCATTAATGACCCGATAAATTCTTCAAGAGGAAAGTTGTTTAAATCTTTAGCCTCTTGAATAGCAGTGACGGTCCCAACTCTTTGGAAAGGATCTTAGAATTTTATTAATGAGCTCGAAATCCGAAAAACTTTTATCGTGTCCTTTTAGACCATTGATGACATCCGTGAAACGGGTGTACATGTCACCTACGGTCTCGCTCGGTTTCATTCGAAAAAATTTATAAGAATGTACTAAAAGATTGATTTTTGACTCTTTCACTCTACTCATGCCTTTGTGAGTCACTTCGAGTGTATGCCAAATGTCAAATGTAGTTTCACAAATCGAAACACGATTAAACTCGTTTTTATCAAGTGCACAAAATAAGGCATTCATAACCTTTGCATTAAGAGCGAAAGTCTTCTTCTCCAATTCATTCCAATCAATCATTGGAAAAGAAGACTTTGAAAATTCATTTTCAATAATATTCCAAAGTTCAAAATCTATAGAAATAAGGAAGATCCTTATTCGGGTCTTCCGTGTAATCCGTCCCATTGAACATGGGCGAAAGTATAATAGAGTGACCCTTTGGTTTTTAGCATATGCCATCTCTCTTAGGTTTTAATCTAATTGAGAGTGAACTCGCTCTGATACTAATTGTTATGATCAAGAGCACTAAGAGGGGGGGGAGGGGATGAATTAGTGCAACGGAAAACTTTTGTCAGTTAAAACGACTTTCTTATGATGAAATCTATTTTCAATGAAAACTGTTTCAGAAAAAACTTGAACTTAAGATCAAAATGGAAGTATAGTTGATATAAAGCAACGGGGGCAGTTTGCAATTAAGATAAAGAGCAGAATGTAAATGCAAACCAAGATTTAGAGTGGTTCAATCAATCTTGACCTCTATCCGCTTTTGGCTTCCTCCTCCGACAAGGTCACCGACGTCCACTAGAGGCCTTCCTTCAATAGGTGAAGGCCAACCACCCTTTTACAGCTTTTCTCCTTTTGATGGGTTTAGGAGACAACCCTTACAGATTTTCACTCTTCTCTTGAATAATCAAAACTTAGAAAGAAGAGAGGGAGAAGAACTCTAGCCTTTTACAACACTTTTAAGCTCTCAAATACTCAGAATAAAAGCAAGCTTTTGGTTTTCTTTCATGTAGGAAAGAGTGGGGTTTATATAGGCCCCAATCAGTTTGAAATTAGAGCTCAAAAGTGTCCATTCCCAGATTTCCGGAGTCCTGACAGTACCACGCTATAACTGGGCGGTACTACCGCCTGTCATCTATCATTAAGCGGTACTACAACTCAGTTTGGGTGGTACTACTGCTTGACATTGCTCGGAGACCGAGCTCAGGCGGTACCACCGCTTGATAGGGGTAGTACCACCGCTGGCAGTAATAATTGCCGACGGTACCACCACCTGACAGGGGCGGTACTACCACCCAGAACTCCTGGGAGACCGAGTCTCCTGGGCAGTGCCACCATCGGCTAGGAATTCTGGGTCCGAATGGGCTGATCCATTCGGCCCAATTTGGGTTTGTCAATGGCCCAATTGGCCTCAGATTAAGTTAATGGGATCACCTCCCAATCCTAACTTAATCTACATACTAACTATGACAATTAAGACATCAATACTGTAGATTATGTTCCGATGCGTCAATCACTTTTTCCGGTGAGCTTCCGGCAAACTTCCGGTGAACATCCGACGAACCCTCGGCGATGCTCCGGTGAACTCCTGGCAAACTCCTGGACTTGCGACGATCCTCTTGGCGAGTTCTAACAAGCTTCTTTGGCAAGCTCTTGAACTTCTCGGATTGTTCCCACAGAACCTCCGACGATTGTCCCAACTTCCGACGAACTCGTGAACCCCTAACGTGATCTTGGTCTTGACTCGGGCTCAACACCTACTACATGTCTTACTACTATCATAGTTAATCCTGCACACTTATCTCAACATATAGATTAGATAAACAAATGACAATTGACTTAATCATCAAAATCCGAGATTCAATAGTAGTCCCAATGGTGTATTTGGCCCTTAGACTTGAGATACCAAAGATATTTTATATGAGTACTCTACTCTTTGATACCAGACTTATAGGTTTGGAGGTTCCAGATCTAGCACAACTGGTCATCGGGAGTGGTAGTCAACCTTAAAAGGACTATTGAGTGTCGATAGAGGATCATCCACTCTCGGTGTCATGAGAGAAATATCCCATGTGTTCTTGCTTAGACAAATCCCTAGCTAGGGTTATTCGGATTAAGAGAGAAAGAGTTCTCCAGGAGAATCTGATTAGAGTGAGACTCGAGTAGAAACTGTATAGGTTTGATAGCACCATGCTCGGAATATAGTCTCTAGGATATTAGATGGATGAGGGACTATAGGTATATGGTAATTAAGGACAGACAGGTCTAATGAATTGGATTCTCCTATATCGTTTGGGGACTGCGATGTAGTTGCCTAGTACGTCCGCAGTCGATGAGTCGAGTGAATTATTATAGAGATAATAATTCACTAAGCCAGAAGGAGTTCTGATAGTTATAACTCAAGACCAACTGGATATTAGGCCTAGAGGGTCACACATATATGGTAGGCATTGTGATGAGTAAAGGTTCGAATATGAGATATCGACCGGAGCCTCTATCTTATTGGATATCCAATAAGCCCTTGAATTATTGGATCCTATGGATGAGATCCAATAAGAGCCAATGAGAGATTATTCAATAGAGATCCACTAATCTAAAAGGCTTGGGTAGTTGAATGGAGATCTAATACCCAATACGGCAGGATCCATTAGAGTTAAGTTGACAAGGGACCTCTATAAATAGGAGGGAACCAATGGTTCATAGGCTAGAGCCTTTTTGGGTTGCCTTTCCTATTCTCCTCCCCTTCTCCTCCTCAGATAGCAAGCTTGGAGACTTGAGGAGCATCGTCGCAGCCCTACTATGTAGATCACCCTCTCATACAGATTTGTAGGGATTCAGGGATATACGATCTCCCTAGGTAACACAATCTTTCATATATACAATTTTAAGTTTTGTAGGTCCTTTAGCTAACCCCTCCTCTGGTACCTATTGCCCTTGGAGACCGAGAATATGCTAGCCGAAGTCCATGAAGGGATATGAGGGGAACACATCAGGGGGCGAACCCTGGCCTTCAAAATCCTCAAGTAAGGCTACTATTATTCGACCATGCAATGGAATGCCATCACCTACCTGCAATGGTGTCAATAATGCCAGAGACATGCTTTGGTTCAGCACTAGCCTATGGTCCCCCGACCCCGATTGATAGTCCCTAGCCCTTTGTGAAATGGGGGATGGACCTCCTCAGCCCTTTTCCCCCCGCATCGAGATAGCAGAGGTTCCTCATGGGGGAGTGTCTCCATGCCAACCGCAAAGGAGGGGACGATCGACTCCGTACTGCCTAGATTATACGGGTCGATGTCGCACAATAAAGGTTCGCATAGGTCAACCTACATCGTCAGGAATGTAAGGATTGGCCTCTTGCATAGCCACGTTGAACAAGAATAACGATAAACATTAACAACCCATCCACTTTCGGGTCGATTCCGCAGGTATAAAAACTAATCTCCTAATCTAGAGAAAGGGATCAAACTTTTTACACCACAAAAATCACATGTTAACTTAAGCATCGGAGGAGTTGAGTTAGGAATCACTCTCCTTCCGATATCGACCTATCATGTAAGAACGTGGTACAAGCGAGACGACTCAAGTCCTTCCTCGGGCCAATCACGAAGATGCAACAGAGGCCCGAGAGCCAACCCCCTAACCCAACCTCATTTACCCATCCTCACCCTAAGAGTTCATATGGACAATCTAGCACTTTCGAGATGGGACCATGTTGTACCGATTTGCTGGCCACGACATTACACAATACGTGCAAACCTTCACTGAGGTAATCCCTTTTTCTCTGATCCTTTTTTCAAAAATGGAAACAAGAGTGCGTACAAACATTCACTGATACGGCAAGCCTTCTTGCTTTATTATCGAATAAACCAAACACTATTTATACATGAGGTAATCCATAAAACGGAGTTACAATCATTAAAGCATGCATGACATGGAGTATTCAATCTTTATTGCCTCGTACTAAGCTGCACAAGTTAATATTCCCGAGCGATGTCCACCCACTCCTGCTGCTGAAGCCAGTCCACGGTCGTCTTGCTAAGCTGCACGGCCTGGGAAAGAATGTAATCAGGAATTGGCGGCTTCGATCCGAAGAGTGCATTGGCTATGGTGATGAGACCCGGGCTCTGGCTGCCAAAGGCAGCGAACGCCACCGCGTTAGTGTCCCCGAGATTGAACTGGAAGTGCATGAGGCCCTGGGGGAACACAAACGCATCGCCCGTGCTCAGCTTCCTAGCGATGAGAATGTTGCCCTTTTCGGTGTTGGACCTGACGAAGCCAGCGTAGAGCGTTCCTTCCGCCACATGCAGTATCTCGGATGAGTGTGGATGCGAGTGAGGAGGGTTGAGACCGAAGGGCGCGTAGTCGATGCGAGACATGGCCACTCCAAGGGTGTTGAGGCCTGGGAGTCGGTTCACGTTGACCAGAGTGATGTTTGCGCCCAAATCGTTGTCGGTGTTTGCGACCTTGTCCAAGCCGGAGATGTAGAAGTCATCTGGTGTGACATTCGTGGGATCCTTGCAGGGGAATCCATTCACGAACACTGCAGCATGCATGATGAACAAGCTTAAGTAGCAACTTCAGCAAGTACATGCACAAAGACCTAGCTTCGAGATTAACCATGCATGCCTACCATTGGAGTCGAAGTCAGCAACACAGAAGTCTTGGAGAGGACTCGGATCAGAAGCCAATGCACGAGAGGAAGACAGGGTAAGAAGAGCAACAATGAGGATGATCCATGATGCCATCTGCTCTCTCTTTGAAAAAGCAAGATGAAATGATGCAAGTTTCTTTGTAACTGGCATCGAGAATCGGGATGTCTATATAGAAGCTTACGAGGTACTGTTCAATTGTGAACTGGTTGATGGAGTCTGTATTCTTCACGGCAATGTGCTGACTAATTTAGCTGATGAAGGCCTTGACTTGCCGTGCTGACTAATTTAGCCGATGAAGATCTTGACTGGGCAATTTCTTCCCAAACATCTACCATTCTTCCTAATCATTATTCTAGTATCACTTACTTGGTTGCCTCACGTTCTTGGCATCGTTATATCTCGGTGGCAACAACTAGCGCATGGCCAATTGACACAACTAACAACACACATGGTGGCATCAACCTATTTATTTTATGGACCAACCCAGTGAAATTTTATCAGCGAATGCTTCTACACTGAAACTATAGTATGAAATCGTGGCATCATAACTTTATTTTTTTGGCTCCAGCGTTTTATGAGGAAGAAGTTGAGCATTTGTCTTGCTTTATTTTCTGTGCTAGACTCCACTGCGGCAGCCAATGCTCTTACGCCCCCCTTGTTCACTTGTCAAGCATGGAGAGTTGAGTACTGAACCTTCGTCGGCGTCTACTTGTGCATGGAAATTTTCGTTACCTTCTTTCAATAGAGACAAAACAAGAAAGTACCTAAGAGCATTTCATGACTAAAATGCATTAATACAAATGTCAACGAATTTAAGCAAACGTAAATAACCTGATATCAGATTCTAGTTTGATAGTCGAGTGACCCATGTTAGTTGGTAAGGACTCGAGCCCTTATTTCTTCTGCTCAGTGCAAGATGTTTAGCAGAATGTCATGTGTACAAATTAATTTTCTTGGCTTTCAGACACACCACATATACTCTTCCTTGCTGTTTCCGTCAAGTAACTTGAATGTGAGAGTTCCTAAAAGTAAAGATAGGAAAGCAATACAATGGATGAAATATTGACGGTTCAATATTCTGAGAAAGAACGGAGGGGGCAGTCCACACCGAGACAAGTATTCAACTCAGCACGCTCAATCATTTTCTACCGTGACTTGGATGCAATGAACCTATCCAGGCTTTGAGAAATCAGGATGGCATTAGAGAAATACCTGAGACCGTCACCAGGCGTTAACTGGAGATTTAGGCATCAGTACTTTGGCATGTTTTTTATTATTATTATTATTATTATTATATTATTATATTATTATTATTATTATGATTATTCTTATATATCTCGTTTGAATTATCAACTTACAAGTAAACCAAGACTTTGACTTCCATTTTCCCATAAAGAGCCATCAATTTAACCCATGTTGCACGGGACTATCTTATCTAGTGATATCTCTAGGAAATTTCTGAGTCTTTCACCAAGATTCCATGAGAGTTAGACATGAGAATTAACTTGGCTTGTAATTCTATTAGCTCTAATGCTCTTGAATTTTAATCATGAAATTAATTAATAAATATTTAATTTAATCTATATGTGAGATAAGTATATAGGATTAACTACGATAGCAGTAAGACATAAAACAAATATTGTGCCGGAGTCATGATCGAGATTTCGTTGGGAGTTCAAGAGTTCGTCGGCAGTCCGGATGTTCATCGGCGGTGTTCATCGGAAGTTCTGTCGGAATCAACCAAGAAGTCTAGGAGTTTGCGAAGAAGCTCGTCGGAACTCGCTAAGAAGATTATCGTGAAGTCTAGGAGCTTGTCGGACGTCCGTCGGAATATTGTCGAGAGATCGACGGAAGTTCGCTGGAAGATCACGGAAGAACAATTGAAATACCAAAATAAGAATGTTGTGTTAAATGTCTTAATTATCATAGTTAGACCCTAAGTTGAGTTAGGATTAGGAGGTAATCCCACTTACTCAGTTAGGGGCCAACTGGGCCCTTAACAGGGCTAAATTGGGTGGTGAACAAGCTCATTCAACACCTGAAGTCACGGCCAACAGTGGCACCACATGGGATGTAGTCTCCCAGGAGATTTGGGTAGTGGTTGAACAAGCTCATTCAACACCTGAAGTCACGGCCAACAGTGGCACCACATGGGATGTAGTCTCCCAGGAGATTTGGGTAGTGGTATCGCCCAGACAGGACGATGGTACCACCAACAGTTAATGTTGTTAGATGGTGGTGATGTCAGATGGTGGTATCGCCCTATCAGGCGGTGGTACTATCAGAGCTCAGTCTCCGAAGCTCTATCAAGTGGTGGTACCACCCAATGTCAGTCTACAAGCGGTAATATCGCCCAGTAATGGTGGTGGTACTGGCAGTACCATGAAATCTAGGGATGTGACACTTTTTGGCTTCAAATGTGAAGCCATTAGGACCTATAAATACTCCACCCTTTTCTGCATAAAAGGGTAACAAAGTGCAATCAAAAGTGTGAAAAAATATAAAGTGTTAGGGTGTTAAAAATATTGTAAAAGTGAGAAGAGTTCTCCTCCCTCTCTTAGCTTTGTAATCATTCAAGAAAGAGGAGTGAGGCTTGTAAGGGTTATCTCTTAAACCTGTGAAAAGGAGAAAGCGCTGTAAAGAGGTGGTTGGTCTTTGCCTATTGAAAAAAGATCATTAGTGGATGCTGGTGACATTGACGGAAGAGGAATCAGAGTTGATGTAGGTTATAACAACTAAACCACTATAAATTCTGGTGTGCTTATTTCCATTCTGCTTTTCATTACTGCCATTACTTTCTAAGTTAATTGCTAGTTCATTTTCTTTAAAGTTAAGCACTTTCCGAGATTGATTTTCAACGAATGACAAATTTATAAAATCGATGATTTTTTCGCTACACTAATTTACCCTCCCCTCTTAGTGCCACTCTTGATCTTAACAATTGGTATTAGAGCAAGGTTACTCTCGTTTGGTTTGAAACCCAAGAGAGATGACATTTACCGACAACCAAGAGGGTCACTCAATTACACGTCCACCATATTCAATGGGATGAATTACACGTATTGGAAGACTAAGATGAGGATTTTTCTAATTTCTATGGATTTTCAGTTATGGAACATTGTGGAAAATGGCTTTCAAAAGTCTTCTCTTCCAATGAACGATTGGAATGAGTTGGAGAAGAAGACTTTCGCTTTAAATACCAAGGCTATGAATGCCTTGTTTTGTGCTTTAAATAAAAATGAGTTTAATCGAGTGTCTATTTGTGAAATAGTTTTTGATATTTGGTACAAACTTGAAATCACTCACGAAGGCACTAGTAGAGTAAAGGAGTCCAAAATTAATCTTTTAGTCCACACTTATGAGTTGTTTTGGATGAAACCAAGTGAGTGTTGAATCTCGGATTTTGATGACAAAATTAATTAATAGTGTTTATGATTTGATCTGTGTTTTGAGTAACACAAGAAGCTTTGATTAGGGAAAGACAATTAAAGTAGGAAGAATCATGTTGGGCTGGAGTGAAACACGTCAGAAGATTGGACATCGCACCAAAGGATCGGTCGACGTATCGATAGAAGGCTTCGGACCATGGGTTCGGGCATCGAGCTAAGAATAGCGAAAATTATGCCAAGGAAATCAGAGTTGTAGAGGTCAACTGACCGATTAGGCAATAGGCTGCAAGAGAGGACGATGCACCGAAGAATCAGACGAAGCGTCGATGAACCAATGACATGCCGGACAACATTTGATTCAAGCCTTATAGTAATTGTCTAAGATCAAAGTAGTTTTTAAGTGTGTAGGATTAACTATGATATTGATCAAGGCATAAAGCAAAATGAAGTCCCGGAGTCAAGAATGAGATTTCGTTGGGAGTTCAAGAGTTCGTCGGAAGTTCTGCCGGAATTGACCGAGAAGTCCAGGAGCTTGCTAAAGAAGCTCATCGGAACTTGCTATGAAGATCATTGTGAAGTCCAGGAGCTTGCCGGGAGTCCATTGGAATATTACCGAGAGATCATCGGAAGTTCGCTGGAAGGTCACTAGAAGAAACTTAGACTTATTAGACTTATTTAGCTTAGTGTATGCCTTAAAATTCATAGCTAGCACAAAATTGGGTTAGAATTAGACCAACTTAATTAGGAGCCAATTGGGCCTAAATTGGGAGTGATTTGGGCTCATTGGGAGGCCCATTTAATGACCCAAATGTTGGGCCAAGTGGTGGCACTGTCAGAACAAGCGGTAGAACCGCTTGTGAGTTGGAAAACTAAAAAACCTTGGTTTCCGAGGCTGTCAAGCAGTGGTACCACCAGACTAGGTGGTGGTACTACCCATTGACAGTGTGTTAGGTAATGGTACCACCAGACTAGGCGGTGGTACTACCTAGTGTCAGTGCTGCAAGCGGTGGTATCGCCCAACACAGGCGATGGTACCAATAGGATTCGGGAAACCCGGGATGAGATATTTTTAGGCTCCAAGTTTGAATCCACTTGAGGCCTATAAATACCCCTCTCATCCCTAGTTAACAAACACGTAACTAAGAGCAAAAATAAAAAAAATACTATTGTAATCTTGTGTAAACTCTTCTAAAAGTTCTAAGGGTTAGTGTAGTTTAAGAAAGGAGTAAGTGGGGGTGTAAAGGTTGTCTCCTAAACCTATGAAAAGGAGAAGAGGGGTGTAAATATTGAAGGAAGATTGTTAGCGGATGTCGGTGGCCTCGACGGAAGAGGAATTAGTAGAGTGGATGTAGGTCACGACGACCGAACCATTGTAAATTCTAGTTTACATTTCTACTTTGCTATTTACATTTAATTACAAATTGAATTATTACATTCACTATCTTACGAAAATGCTTTCAACTTCAAGTTAACTTCTGAGATTGGTTTTCAATGAATGAATATTTTACAAAACAGACATTTTTATCTACTACACTAATTCACCTCTTCGTGCCGACTCATTCCTAACAGTTGGTATCAGAGCCTCATTTTTCTTATTTGGTTTAACACCAAGAGAAATTGCTCTTTTCGACTTTCAAGATGGCTTTTCTATCGTTCGTCCTCCCATGTTCAATGTGATGTACTACATTTATTGGAAAACTCGTATGAGAGTTTTCTTGCATTCCTTGAATCTTAATTTATGAAATATTATTGAAAATAGTTTTCAAAAGGATTATACTTAAATGAACGAATGGAATGATTTAGAGAAGAAAATTTTTTCTTTAAATGTTAGAGCTATGAATGCTCTATTTTGTACCTTAGACACAAATGAATTCAATTGGCAAAACGACTTTCGATATTTGACATACTCTTGAAATTTCACACGAAAGTACTAGTAGTGTTAGAGATTCTAAAGTTAATATTTTGATGCATGATTTTGAGTTATTTTGAATGGAACCAAGTGAGACCATTAGAGATATGTACACCTGTTTTACGGATGTCGTCAATAGTCTAAAAGCACTTGATAAATGTTTTTCAAATTTTGAACTTGTTAATAAAATCTTGAGATCCCTTCCAAAGAGTTAGGACCCTAAAGTAACAGTCATTCAAGAGGCCAAGGACTTGAATGATTTCCCTTTCAAAGAGCTAATCGGATCGTTAGTGACATATGAGATAACTTGCAATGCTTATGAAGAGCTTGATAATAACCTTTTAAAGAACAGGAAGGATTTTGCACTTAGAATAAAAGAAGACCACTCGAGTGAAAGCTCATGCAATGGTGAACTTGAACTTCTCACAATAAAGCTTAAAAAGTTTTTAAAACAAGAATCAAAGAACAAAAATAAACTTAAAAAGGATGCAACTACTTGTATGAACGCAAGAAGAAGGAAGCACTTTGGGACAAATCAAGTTCATCCGAAGATGAAGAACAAACCAACAAAGGCAAGGTGGCGAACTACGCTTTGACGGCTTTCATCAACAAGGTAAGCAACTCAATCGAATCTCTTTTTCCTTACCATGAAATTACTTAGTACTTTTCATGATTAGTTATATATATATATATATATATATATATATATATATATATATATATATATATATATATATATATGTATGTATGTATGTATATGTATATTTTGATCATGACAATTGCATGTTTTATGAAAATACAGCATCCTATGTATGTTTTTAAGAAAAATGTTTTATATTTAATGAAATCATGATTGAGGCTTTAATGAAATAATAATGCATGTCTTGAAGATTTCTGTATTATTTTTTGATTTCGATTGAAAATGCTTTATCTAAAATCATGCTTAAGGTTTTAATGATGTAATGAAAATGTTAAAAGGTTTGGTATCATGCATGAGGATTTGAAGCAAAAATGATTTAAAATCTTATGTTTTGGAATTATGGGTTACACTTTTAATCTTGATGATTTTTGTGATAAATCTTGATTTTTCGTTTTAAATGTTTATGCATATTTTTATTTGTAATAAAAAAAGGACAAAGGCATGCATGCATGAAATCAATCACAAAATTTGAAACTAAAAGAACTTGAACTATTTTTTATCTATCTATGTTGCTTTCATTAAATTATCCAAAAAATGATTTTGATGATCATTTTGGATTTGATAATTTATTTTCATATTTAACCAAACACTTAATTTATTCATGTTTATGACTTGAGATGTATTTTATATGAATCATTTTATTCTCATATGATTTTATCATCTAAAGAGGAAAATTATCATAATGAATCTATTTATATGAATCTCTTGGACTATGAAAATGATTTTGATGATTTGACAAATTGAATGAGTTGAAAATAATGATGAACATTATGAAAATAAATGTTTGTATCATATTTGATTATTTTGGATTTCCTTTCGTATGATATGATGATATATCCTATCAAATCATTTATCGATATTTACGACTTGAGATGTATTTTTTTAATTCTTGTATGATTCACTCTTTTAAGAGAATATTCATCTAAACAAATCATGATTATTTTTTTTTATGACTTGAGTTTTATTATGTAAAATTCCTTGTATTCATGAAGTATATCTCATTACCAAGTTTTTCTTGATATCCTTCATGTGATGATATAAAATTATGCAATACTCATGATATTACATTGATGCATACAAATGAGAAGTTATGATCATGCATGGTAGGTTGTAATGTAATTTGACATTTTGATACTATCATGATTTGAAATATTTATGATTTGGAATGATGCATGCAATACTTATGATTTTATTATGATGATGTATATGATGTATTGCATATGATGTGAATCATGATTAAAATTGCTTTGACTTGAATTCAGTTTGAATTCAAGGTTTATCTTAATTATGCCATATTGCCATAAGAATGACACTTTATTTTTGTCATAATTCAAAAATTGATATAAAGGGAAATGAATTGCACTATTGTTTTATTATTCCCCTCTTTTTGCCAATAACAAAGGGGGAGAAAGAATTGCTAGTATACACATCTCAAAAGAGAAAAATTTGCTAGCTTGCACAATTCAAGAAGATGCAAAAATATGCTAGCTTGCTCATCTCAAAAGAGAAGCAAACATTGCTAATTTGCATATTTCAAGAAGCAAAAGTTGCTTTCGTGAACATCTCAAATTTTGCTAGCTTATCTTTTCTCAAAAGATGTAAAATTTTATCAACTTTTATATGTGTAAAAATTTGCTAGCTTGCATGTTTCAAAATTATGTAAAACTTATTAAATTTGCTAGCTTACAAATTGTATGGAGAAAGAATTGCTAGAAACGCAAAAAGGCTAGTTTGCATGTTTCAAGTATATGCAAAAACATGCTATCTTGCATATCTAAAGGTGTAAATTTTTTTACAAAAAGCCTTGCTAGCTTGCATGATGATAAATGCAATGATTTGAAATTATATCTCAAATACTTGATAGTTGTACTTCTCCTTTTTGTTGATGACAAAAGGAGAGAAGTTATGATGATGATTATGCATATAATGTACTGCATATATTCATGATGAAATATTGCTTTGAATTGAATTCAATTTTGAATTCAAGAGTTCTATCAATATGGCATATTGATAGGAGGAGTTAAGGTTAACTTCGTCATCAATTGGTTGTCATCATAAAAAAGGGAGAGATTATTGAATCTCGGATTTTGATAATGAAACCAATTGATAGTATTTATGATTTTATCTACGTTTTGAGTGACGTAAGAAGCTTCGATTAGGGAGAGATAATTAAAGTAGGAAGAATCATATTGGGCTAGAGTAGAACATGTCAAAAGATTAAATGTCGTACCGAAGGATCGGTCGACGTATCGACAAAAGGCATCGGGCTAAGAAAAGTGTAAATTGCACTAAGGAAATTAGAGTTGTAGAGGTTAACTGACCGATTGGGCAATAGGTTGCAAGAGAGGATGATGCGCCGAAGAATCGGACGAAGCATCGATGAACCAATGACAAGTCGGATAATATTTGATTCAAGCCTTATAACAATTGTCTAAGATCGAAGTAGGTTTTAAGTATGCAGGATTAACTATAATAACGATCAAGACATAAAGCAAAATTAAGTCTTGGAGTCAAGAATGAGATTTCATTGGGAGTTCGAGAGTTCATCAGAAGTCTAGATGTTCATCGGAAGTTCTACCGAAATTGACCAACAAGTCTAGGAGCTTGCCATAGATGCTCATCGGAACTCGTCAAGAAGATCGTTATGAAGTCTAGGAGCATGTCGGGAGTCCGTTGGAACATTGTTGAGAGATTGTCATTGGGTGGTACCGCCAGATTAGGTGATGGTACTGCCTAATAAAAGTGTGTCAAGCAATGGTACCGTCAGACTAAGCGGTGGTACCATCCAGTGTAAGTGTTGTAGATAGTGGTATCGCCCAACACAAGCGGTGGTACCGCTAGGACCCGAGAAACCCAGGATGAGATATTTTTAGGCTCCAAGTTTTAATCCACTTGAGACCTATAAATACCCCTCTCATCCCTGGTTAACAAACACACAACTGAGAGCAAAAAGAAAAAAAAATACTATTGTAATCTTGTATGAACTCCTCTAAAAGTTCTAAGGGTTAGTGTAGTTTAAGAGAGGAGTAAGTGGAGGTGTAAAGGTTGTCTCCTAAACCTGTGAAATGAAGAAGAGGGGTGTAAAAGTGTAGTTGATCTTTATCCATTGAAGGAAGATTATTAGTGAATGTCGGTGGCCTCGATGGAAGAGGAATCGGTGGAGTGGATGTAGGTCACGACGATTGAACTACTATAAATTCTGGTTTGCATTTCTGCTTTGCTATTTACATTTAATTGCAAACTGAATTATTACTTTCACTATCTTATGAATATGCTTTCAAATTCAAGTTATCTTCTGAGATTGGTTTTCAATGAACGAATATTTTACAAAACCGATGATTTTATCCACCGCACTAATTGACCCCCCTCTTAGTGCTGACTCAGTTCTTAACAGTGAGACCATTGGAGACACGTACACTTGGTTTACGTATATCATCAATGGTCTAAAAGGACTTGTTAAAGTTTTTCTAATTTTGAACTTGTTAATAAAATTTTGAGATCCCTTCCAAAGAGTTGGGATCCTAAAGTAATTGCTATTCAAGAAGCAAAGGATTTAAATAACTTCCCTCTCGAAGAACTTATCGGGTCACTAATGACCTATGAGATGACTTGCAATGCTCATGAAAAGCTTAAGAACAACCTTTCAAAGAACATGAAGGATATGGTACTAAGAACTCATGAAGACTACTTGAAAGAAAACTCAAGTGATGAGGACTATGATAATGACTTGGCACTCTTGACAAAAAAGTTCAAAAAATTCATAAAAAGGAATAAATTTAAAAATGAAACTAAAAATAAAATTGAACCAAAACAAGAATAAGTTATATGCTACGAATGCAAGAAGCTTAGACATTTCAAAAGCGAATGTCCCTAAGCGAAGAAGAAGCAACCAAAGAAGAAGAAGGCCCTTAAAGAAACTTGGGATGACTCAAGTGCATTCGAAGAAGAGGAGCCAACCAACAAAGTATTAGGATCTATTGAATCTCAGATTTTGATGATGAAACTAATTAATAGTGTTTATGATTTAATCTGTGTTTTGAGTGATGCAGGATACTTCGATCAGGATGAGACAATTAAAGCAGGAAAAATCATGTTGTGCCAGAGAAAACATGTTAGAAGATTAGACGTTGGGTCGGTGGATCGGTCGACATATCGACAAAAGGCTTTGGGTCGTGGCTTCGGGCATCGAGCCAAGAAGAGCGGATATTGTGCTAAGAATATCGGAGTTGCGGAGTCAATTGGCCGATTGGGCAATAGGCTGTAAGAGAGGATGATGTGCCGAAGAATCGGACGAAGCTTCGAGAGACCAATGACATGCCGGACAACTTGATTAATGCTTAGTATTAATTGTCTAGATCGAAGTTTGTTTTACATGTGCAGGATTAACTACGATGGCAATGCATGGAGCAAAATGAAGTCCCGGAGTCAAGGACACGATCACGTTGGGAGTTTGAGAGTTCGTCGAAACTCCGGACATTCGTCGGATGATTTGCGGGAACCGACCGAGAAGTCATGGAGCTTGCCAGAGAAGCTTGACGGAACTCACCAAGTAGATCGTCGTGAAGTCTAGGAGCTTGCCAGGAGTCTACCAGAATATTACCGAGAGTTCGTCGGAGGTTTGTCGGAAGATCGCTGGAAGCTCGCCAGAAGAATTGACATATGGATTTGTTTAGCTTAGAATATGTCTTAGGAATTATAGTTAGCACGTAATTGGGATTGGATTTGGGCCAACCCAATTAGGGGCTAGCTAGGCCCATGTAAGAACTGTGTTGGGCCCAATAAGAGGCCCAAATAGTGCCCAAAGAAGTCTCACCGTCATGGCACAGTCTTCGAGACTATGTCAGGCGGTGGTACCGCCAATCTGGGCGGTTGTACCACCCTTGGCAGGGTGCCAGGAGGTGGTACCGCCCAACATTGGCCCCCAGGCAGTGGTACTACTAGACCTGGGCGGTGGTACCGCTTAGGATAGTGTTAGTTAAACTGACACTAGGCGGTGGTACCGCTCGTGCCCAGGGAATCCGGGATAGGAAAGATTTAGGCTCCAAGTTTGAATTAACTTGAAGCCTATAAATACCCCTCCCATCCCTAGTTAAAGCACACAAGCACAGAGCATTCAAAAGTGAGAAAACTCTATTGTAATCTCTTTAGAATCCTCCTCATTGAGTCTATGTGTTAGAATAGCTTAAGAGGAGAGTGAGTGCTTGTAAGGGTTATCTCCTAAACTCGGTAAAAGGAGAAGAGGGGTGTAAGAAGGAGTTGGTCTTTGCCTATTGAAGGAAGACCTCTAGTGGATGCCAGTGGCCTCGACGGAAGAGGAATCAGAGGAGTGGATGTAGGTCACAATTGACCGAACCACTATAAACTACCATCTTCTCCGGTTCGCATTTACATTCTGCTCTCTATCTTAAAATACAAACTGCCTCCATTACTTTACTTCAACTCTACTCTCACTTAATCTTAAGTTGAAGTAATTTTCGAATCGGCTTTCACATCAAAATCGTCTTTATCGTACGAACATCGTTTTAAATCGTCGAAAGTTTTCCGCTCCACTAATTCACCCCCCCCCCTCTTAGTGCTCTTGATCGTAACAATTGGTATCAGAGCGTTGTTATTTCTCAGTTGGTTTAACACCCAAGGAAATGGCTCTTTACGACTTTCAAGAGGGTCACTTTCTCATTCGTCCTCCATTTTCAAATGTCTTCTCTTCCAATGAACCATTGGAATGCAAAGGCTATGAATGCCTTGTTTTGCGCCTTAAATAGAAATGAGTTTAATCATGTTTCTACTTGCAAAATGGCTTTTGATATTTGGTGCACTCTTGAAATCACATATGAACGAACTAGCAAAGTGAAAGATTCAAAAATTAATTTTTTAATGCATGATTTTGAGCTTTTTCGAATGACGCCGAGCAAAACCATTGTTGACATGTACACTCATTTTATGGATGTCGTCAATGGTTTAAAAGCTCTTGGCAAATGTTTTTTGAATTTTGAACTTATTAGTAAAGTTTTACGCTTACTCTCTAAAACTTGGGATTTAAAAGTAACGGCTTTACAAGAATCAAAAGATTTGAACCATTTCCCTCTAGAAGAACTTATCGAGTCATTGATGACCCATGAAATGATGTGCAATGCACGTGAAGAACTTGAGAAACACCTTCCAAAGAATAGGAAGGATTTGGGACATAGAACACATGAAGACCATTCGAGCATAAGCTCAAGTGATGGTGAACTTGAACTTGCAAAGAAATTTAAAAAGTTAATGAAATAAAAATTAAAGAACAAAAAGAACAGAACTACTTGCTTTGAACATAAGAAGAAGAACATAAAGTGGGATAAATCGAGCTTCTCCGAAGACGAGGAGAAAATCAAGAAAGGCGAGGTGGCAAACTACACCTTAAAGGCTTTCGACGTTGAGGTAATCAAAATGCCTTTAGTTTATTTTGAAATTACATAATTCTTTTCATGATATATTTTATTTTTTATTTAGTTTAGAATAATTATTTTTTTAAAAAATTGCATGTTTTATGTTAATGGAATAAAATGATAGATTTAATCTAATGATGATCCTATGAATGTTTTTCAAGAAGAAATAATGAGTATCTTGATAATTTCTGAATTTGAGTGAAACCATGCTTGATGTCTTAATGAAAATGTTAAAAGGTTTGATATCATGCTTAATATGAAATTATGTATACCTTGAAAACTTGAAACCATGTTTTGATGTCATGCCCAAAGTAGTGATACATAATGATCATGCTTAATAAATTTATATTTCTAAATTATGCATGATGATTTGAAGTAATGATGATTTTTTGGTAATTTATGGTTTATTGATCTTGATGATTTCTATTATGAGATTTACTCTTTCGATTTTAAACCATGATGTATTGTTTTCATACATAAAACTTGAGCATGCTTATATGAAACAAATCACATGAATTTAAACAACTAAAAAGAGGAAAGGTTTCTCCTTGAAAAATTTATTTTTCCTACTTTATTGAGTTTTTCCAAAAAGGAGATCAATGAATCTATATTTGTATTACTTTTGTGAATCTCTTGAAAATGATTTTGATTTGATGATTTAAATTTGAATGAGCTTTATCTTGATTTTCAAAATTTATAACATGAAATATTTTATGAATCAAGATCTCTTATTTGATCTCCTATGTTTCTCTTTGACATTTACTAAATAGAAAAATAATTCAATTCATGATATTGATTTTTCGATATTTGATACTTGAAATCTTTCTATGAATTAAGATCATTATCTCCTTGTTTCTTTTTGCTATCTATTATCTAAATGAATCATGGTTTTTTGAAATTATAATTTTTATGATTCATAATGAATTGAGAGATTTTATATGCATGAATTGAGATCTTGTTCTTCTACAAGATTAAATGAACTTTATCTATATCATGATCTCCTAAGAATTCCTTTTAGTATTTTATTTAAGAGGAGATTTACTATATGAATCATGTCTTTTGGTATTTAAGTGGTCTTATCTTTCATTACAGGATTTCTATGTATTTATGGCTTGCATGACCTGAAATGTTTTGGAATGATGCATGCAACACTATGAATTTTTGAAATAATGTGAAAATCAATAATTATTATTTTCTGAAATAATACTCTAGAACGATGATTTGGAATCATGCATATAATGATGATTTTATATTTTATATACATGATGATTTGGCATTATGCATGCAATACTTTAACTTATGATAATGATGCATGCAATGATGAAATATTCACGATAAAATAATTGCTTTAACATTCAGGACTTGAATTTTCATCTATTCTATTTTCCTTTGTCATGATTTGTAAATTATAGTAAAGGGAAATGAATTACACGATTGATTTTCCCTTCTTTTTGCCAATGACAAAGGGGGAGAAAGAGTTGCTAATGTGCACATCTCAAAGAGAAAGATGCTAGCTTGCACAATTCAAGAATGAAGCAAAATTTTGCTAGCTTGCACTTTGCAAAGGAAGCAAAAAATTACACTTCCCAAAAGAGAAGAAAGAGCTTGCTATCTTGAACATCACTAGCTTGCCTATCTTAAGAAATAAAAATTGCAAAAGTGCTATCTTGCCTACCTCAAGATGCAAAATATGCTAACTTGTACTATGCAACGGAAGCAAAATTGCTAGTTCAAACATTGCAAAGGAAGTAAAAATTTGCTAGCTTGTAACTTGCATATTTCAAGAAGCAAGAGTTGCTTTCTTATATATCTCTAATTTGCTAGCTAGTATGATGTAGAACTTGCTATTTTAGAAATGCTATCTTGCACATCGCAAAGAAAAGCAAATATGCCAACTTGCACATCTTAAATTTGCTAGCTTTTAAATTGCATAATGATAAAACTTGACATTATGTTTTTCATGCAACGAATTGAACTTGTATGCCTAAACACATGATAGTGGAACTTCTCCGTTTTGTTGATGACAAAGGGGGAGAAGTATGATCATGTTATGCATGATGACATGTTATAAATATTCATGATGAATATTTGCAATGGCTTGAATTCGGCTTGAATTCAAGGTTCTATCAATATAACATACTGATAGGGGGAGTTTATTTAAACTCCGGGAGTTAAGGTTAACTCCGTCGTTGATTAGTTGTCATCATCGAAAAGGGGGAGATTGTTAAATCTCGAATTTTGATGATGAAACTAATTAATAGTGTTTATAATTTAATCTGTATTTTGAGTGATGCAGGATACTTCAATCAGGATGAGACAAGCAGGAAAAATCATATTGTGTTGGAGAAAACATGTCAGAAGATTGGACGTCGGGCCGGTAGATCGGTCGATGTATCAACAGAAGGCTTCGGGCCGTGGCTTCTGGCATCGGGCCAAGAAGAGCAGACATTGCACCAAGAATATCAAAGTTGCGGAGTCAATTGGCCGATTGGGCAATATGCCGCAAGAGAGGACGATGTGCTGAAGAATCGGACGAAGCGTCAAGAGACCAATGACATGTCAGACAACTTGATTAATGCTTAGTATTAATTGTCTAGATCGAAGTTTGTTTTACATGTGCAGGATTAACTACAATGGCAAGGCATGGAGCAAAATGAAGTCTCGGAGTCAAGGACGCGATCACGTTGGGAGTTCAAGAGTTCGTTGAAAATTCTACGGGAACCAGCCGAGAAGTCACGGAGCTTGCCAGAGAAGCTTGATGGAACTCGCCAAGAAGATTGTCGTGAAGTCTAGGAGCTTGCCGGGAGTCTACCGGAACATTACCGAGAGTTCGTCGGAGGTTCGTCGGAAGATCGCCGGAAGCTCACCGGAAGAATTGACATAGGGATTTGTTTAGCTTAGAATATGTCTTAGAAATCATAGTTAGCACGTAATTGAGATTAGATTTGGGCCAACCCAATTAGGGGCCAGCTAGGCCCATGTAAGAACTATGTTGGGCCTAATAAGAGGCCCAAATAGTGCCCAAAGAAGTCTCACCATCGTGGCACAGTCTTCGAGATTATGTCAGGCGGTGGTACCGCCCCTAACAGGGTGCCAGGCCGCCCAACACTAGCCCCCAGGCGGTGGTACCGTCAGACCTAGGCGGCGGTGTAGCCCAAGACAGTGTCAGTCAAACTGACACTAGGCGGTGGTACCGCTCGTTCCTGGGGAACCCGGGATGAGAAAGATTTAAGCTCCAAGTTTGAATCAACCTGAAGCCTATAAATATGCCTCCCATCCCTGGTTAAAGCACACAAGCATAAAGCATTCAAAAGTGAGAAAACTCTATTGTAATCTCTTTAGAATCCTCCTCCTTGGTGTTAGAATAGCTTAAGAGGAGAGTGAGTGCATGTAAGGGTTATCTCCTAAACCTGGTAAAAGAAGAAGAGGGGTGTAAGAAGGAGTTGGTCTTCACCTATTGAAAGAAGACCTCTAGTGGATGCTAGTGGCCTCGACGGAAGAGGAATCGGAGGAGTGGATATAGGTCACGATTAACTGAACCACTATAAACTATCATCTTCTCTGGTTTGCATTTACATTCTGCTCTCTATCTTAAACTGCAAACTGCCTCCATTACTTTACTTCAACTCTACTCTTGCTTAATCATAAGTTGAAGTAATTTCTAAATCGGCTTTCACATCGAAATCGTCTTTATCGTACGAACGTCGTTTTAAATCGTCAAATATTTTTTGCTGCACTAATTCACCCCCCCCTTCTTAGTGCTCTTGATCCTAAGAGCGGCACTAAGAGGGGGGGGTGAATTAATGCAGTGGTAAAAATATCGAGTTCAGAAGTCTTCGTACGATAAAAATCGGTTTCGACTCAAATCATTTGTTTTACTATGAATTAGTAGAGAAGAGAAGGTTGGGTAGTTTACAATGTAGTAAAGTTGAATGCAGTAAAGAGAATTTGCAGTAAGGAAAGAACAAACCAGAATTTATAGTAGTTCGATCATCGTGACCTACATCCACTCCTCCGATTCCTTTTTCGTCGATGCCATTGGCATCTACTATCTGTCTTCCTTCAATAGACGAAGACCAACCACCTCTTTATAACTCTATTCTCCTTTTGCAAGCTCAGGAGAGAACCTTTACACTCCCACTTACTCCTCTCTTAAACTACACTAACACTTGGAGATTTTAGAGGAGTTCACACAAGATTATAACAGCGTTTTCTTTTCCTTTTTGCTCTTATTTGTATGTGTTTTAACCAGGGATGAGAGAGGTATTTATAAGCCTCAAGTCGATTTAAACTTGGAGCTTAAAAATATCTCATCCCGGGTTTTTCGGGTCCTAAAGGTACCACTATCTGTGTTGGGAGGTACCACTGCCTACAGCACTGACATTGGATGGTACCATCACCTAGAAGACTATGTCTGGGTGGTACCACCACTTGACACTACCACTAGGCAGTACCATCACCTGATACAGTCTCAGAGACTATGCCATGACGGTTCCACTTATTGGGTCATTGTTTGGGCCTCTCACTTGGCCCAATATAGCCCAAACTTAGGCCCAATTGGCTCCTAATTGAGTTGGCCTAATTATATTCTAAACTGACTCAATTAGACTCTAACTCGATCTAGACATAATTGATTACAAGTGAATCCTATGTTGTCCGGCATGTCATTGGTTCTTCCGATGCTTCGTCTGATCCTTCGGTGCATCATCTTCTCTTGTAGCCTATTGCCTAATTGGCCAATTGATCTCCATAACTTCGATTTCCTTGGTGCAATTTTCGCTCTTCTTGGCCCGATGCCCAAATTCTCCGCCCAAAGCCTTCTACCGACACATCGATCGTTCCTTTGGCCCGATGTCCAATCTTTTAACATGTTCACTTTGGTCCAACGTTTGATTCCTCCTGCTTTAATCGATTTGTCTTTACTGATCAAAGCTAGTCCTGTGTCACTCAAACACATATTAGATCATAAATACTCTCAATTAGTTTTATCATCAAAATCTGAGATTCAATAATCTCCCTATTTTTTATGATGATAATCAATTGATGACAGAGTTTAAACAAATTCCCCCTATCAACATGCCATATTGATAGAAACTTTGAAATCATAGTATTTCAATATTGCATACAACATGAGTATTGAAATAACCAATTTATTATATCATTGCATGCATCATAAAATCATGCATAATCAAAATATCCAAGTACATTATCCCATGCATGATTATACATTATCATCATATCTTCTCCCCCTTTGTCATCAACAAAAAGGAGAAGTACAAATAGTATATTTTTGAAACATAATTTCAAATTATTACATTTATCATCATGCAAGCTAGCAAGTTTAGCATATATTTGCATCTTCTTGAAATATGCAAGATAGTTGTATGCAATTCTTGAAAGCACTATTTTTGAAACATAGTGCTTTTGCTTCTCTTGAGATTACAAGCTAGCAATTCTTGCTCATCTTTTGAGATAGGTTTGTAAGTTTTGCTTCTTGATATAGGCAAGATAGCAAATTCTTTCTTCTCTTTTGAGAAGTGCAAACTAGCAATAATTTTGTTTTTCTTTATGATGCGTAGGCTAGCAAGCTAGCATGCCTTTGTCTTTTATAAGTGATTTGTTTTCAATTTAAGTGATTCATTACTAAGTGATTTGTTTTCATACGAGCAAACATTGATATAAGAGACAATGTTTGCTCTGATACCAAGTTGTAAAGAGATGGTTGGTCTTTGCCTATTGAAGGAAGACTAATAGTGGATGCTGGTGGCCTCGACGGAAGAGGAATCGGAGGAGTGGATGTTGGTCACGATGACCGAACTACTATAAATTTTGGTATGTTCTTTCCTTACTGCATTTAACTTTACTACATTGCAAACTGCTCAACCTTCTCTTCTCTACTTATTCAAAGTAAAACAAATGATTTGAGTCGAAACCAATTTTTAACATATGAAGACTTTCGAAATCGATATTTTTACTACTGCACTAATTCACCCCCCCCTCTTAGTGTCGCTCTTGATCCTAATAGTTGGTATCAGAGTCTCATTATTTCTCATTTGATTTAACACCCAAGAGAAATGGCTCTTTTTAGCTTTCAAGAGGGCTTTTTCATCGTTCGTCCTCCCATGTTCAATGGAACGGACTACACATATTGAAAAACTTGAATGAGAGTTTTTTTGTTTTCTTTGGATTTAAATTTATGGAGTATTATGAAAAACGGCTTTCAAAAGTTTTCTACTCTAATAAATGAATGGAATGATTTGGAGAAGAAATTTTTTTCATTAAATGCTAGAGCTATGAATGTTCTATTTTGTGCCTTAGATAAAAATGAATTCAATCAATTTTCTACTTGCGAAACGGCTTTCGATATTTGGCACAAACTTGAAATCATACACGAAGGCACTAGTAGAGTTAAAGACTTTAAAATTAATATTTTGATATGATTTCAAGTTGTTTCATATGAAACCAAGTGAAACTATCATTGACATGTACACCCATCTTATGGATGTCATCAATAGTTTAAAAAGTCTTAGTAAAAGTTTTTCAAATTTTGAACTTGTTAACAAGATATTAAGATCCCTTCCAAAAAGTTGGGATCCTAAAATTATGGCAATACAAAAATCAAAAGACTTGAACCATTTTCCCATTAAAGAACTGATTGAGTCATTGATGACCTATGAAATGAGTTGTATGGTATATGATGAACATGAGAACTACCTTATAAAGAATAAAAAGGATTTGACACTTAGAACAAAAGAATACCACTCGAGCGAAAGAACATAACTACTTAAAATAAACTTAAAAGAATGTAACTACTTGCTATAAATGCAAGAAGAAGGAAGTACTTTGGGAGGAATTAAGTTCATCTGAGGATAAAGAATAAACCAACAAAGGCAAGGTGGCGAACTACGCTTTGACGACTTTCGTCAACAAGGTAAGCGACTCAATCGAATCTCTTTTTTCTTACCATGAAATTACTTAGTTTACTTTAAAATTACTTGATATTTTTCATGAGTTATTTTTAATTTAGTTTAAAAAATTATATATTTTTAAAATTGTATGTTTAATGATATAATGAAAATGTTAAAAGTTTTAGGATCATGCTTATCTTTCTAGTAATTTTGAAAAAGATCATAACAATTACATATTTTATGATAATGTAATAAAATGTTAGATATTAATCTAATGATTGTACACTTAAAAACATTAATTCTATGTATGTTTTAAAGAAACAATAATGAGTATCTTGATGATTTTCATATTGCTTTTCAATGATGACGCATAGCTTTTGTTTGGAAGGCTTGATAATTTTTGTGATGAATTTTGTTTTTAGTTTTTGATTTTAAACATGATGCATGGTTTTGACATAAGAACAAAAATTTGGGCATGCTAATATAAAGTCAATCACCCAATTGAAACTAAAGAAGTTTAGATATATTTAAGAATCATTCAATATCATATTCAATGAAACCATGCTTGATGTTTTAATGAAAATGTTAAGAGGCTTGACATCATGTTTAATGAGTTTATATTTCAAAATTATGCATGATGATTCTTATAATTTATGGCTTATTGATCTTTGTCGTAATGTAAGTTACTTTTTTTGTTTTAAACGTTGATGCATGTTTTTGATTTGGCATAAATGACAAAGGCATGCTTCTATGAAATAAAAAGGAAATACAATTTTTTGAAAACTTCTCAATCCCTATCTTATCGAGTTTTTTTTTTTTAAAAAAGAGGAGTTGATCAATCTATTTGTATGAATCTCTTAGACTATGAATAAGATTCTGATGATTTGAATCTAAATGAGAATTTTCCAATCGAATCATGAACCTTCTCTTGAGATATCTTCTATTGTATGTGAATTAAGATCTCTTCTTTGTTCTTCTATGTTTCTTCTTACCATTTACGAAAGAGGAGATTTTCTATATGAATTATAAGATTTCTTATGTATGAATTGAAATCTTTTCTTCTATGTTTCTTTTTGTGATTTATTAAAGACAATATCTTTTTCGAAATTAATGACTTAAGATTTTCCATACTATTTGATCTCCTAATTTTTTATTTAAAAGGAGATTTATCAAAATGAATCTTGGTTTCCCTTGATTTCTCAGAATTATAACTTGAGAATTCTTTTTATAAATCAAGATTGTTGTTTACTATGATTCTTTCTTTTCACTATTTGAGTTGTCCAAAAAGAATCATAATATGTCTCTTGATATTTACAATTTGTCTTCATGATTTGTATATCATATCACCAAAATTTTCTTATTATCCTTCATGTGATGATATGAAATCATGCAATACTCATGATATTATGTTGATGCATACAAATAAAAAGTTATGATCATGCATGGTAGGATGTAATGTAATTTGATATTTGGATACTATCATGATTTGAAATATTTATGATTTGAAATGATGCACAAACATATTGCAATAAGAATGACACTTTATTTTTGTCATAATTTGAAAATTGATATAAACGGAAATGAATTGCGCCATTGTTTTATTATTCCCCTCTCAAGAAGAAAAACTTACAAACCTCTTCCTACAAACCTATCTCAAAAGAGGAGCAAGAATTGCTAGCTTGTAATCTCAAGAGAAGCAAAAGTGCTATTTTGCATATTTCAAGAAGATGCAAATATATGCTAAACTTGCACATCTCAAAAACTTGCTAGCTTGCATGATGATAAATGCAATGATTTGAAATTATGTTTCAAAAATATGCTAGTTGCACTTCTCCTTTTTGTTGATAACAAAGGGGGAGAAGATATGATGATAATGTATAATCATGCATGGGATGATGTTCTTGGATATTTTGATTATGCATGATTTTATGATGACATATTGCTTGGATTTTTGTGTTAGGAACAAGAGCTGCACTAAGACGGAGGGGTGAATTAGTGCAGCGGAAAATTCTTCAATTTCATAAAATATTTCATACATTCAATGAAAACCAATTCACAAAGATAGCAACTTGAAATGTACGAGAGCATAAGCATAGTGAGAGCAAGATGAGAAGGAGAAGCAGTTTGCTATGAAATGATTTGCAGTTAAATTAAATTCCTCAAAATGAAATACAAACCAGAATTTAGAGTGGTTCGGTTAATGTAACCTATATCCACTACGAATTTCTCCTCCGTCAAGGTCACCAGCATCTACTAAAGGCCTTCCTTCAATAGGCGAAGACCGACCACCTTTTATAGCTCTTTCTCCTTTTGTCAGGTTTAGGAGAAAACCCTTACAAGCCTTACTCCTCTTTCTTGAATGGTTACAAAGCTAAGAGAGGGAGGAGGAAAGCTCTAGCACTTTTACACCCCAAAGATTAAAGATTATAATCACACTTAGGTACCGTTTCATGCAGAAAAGGGTGGGATATTTATAGGCCCTTATGGCTTCAAAATTGGAACAAAAAAGTGTCTTATCCCGGATTTTCGGGGTACTGGCGGTACCACTGCCATTACTAGGTGGTACTACCGTATGCAGTTTGACACTAGGCGATACTACTGCTAAGTTTGAGCGGTACTACCACTTGACAGAGCTCGGAGACCGAGCTTTGGCGGTACCACCGCGGGCAGGTAATAACTACCGGTGGTACCACCGCCCAAACTACTTGGGAGAGTGGGTCTTCCTAGCGGTGCCACCGCTGGCCATGATTTCAGGTACTGAATGGGCTTTTCAATGCAGCCCTATTAAGGGCCTAGTTGGCCCCTAATTGAGTTAGTGGGATTACCTCCCAATCCTAACTCAATTTATGATCTAACTATAATAACTAAGACATAATCAATGCAATCTTATTTCGATACATCAATTGCTCTTTCGACGAGCTTCCGGTGATCTTCCGATGAACTTCCGACGAACTCTCAGCAATGTTTCAGTGGACTCCCGACAAGCTCCTGGACTTTATGACAATCTTATTGGCGAGTTCCGATGAGCTTCTTTGGCAAGCTTCTGCACTTCTCGGTTGGTTCCGATAGAACCTCCGACAAACGTCCGGACTTCCAACGAACTCTTGAACTCCCAATGAGATCTCGATCTTGACTCCGGCACAACACCTGTTTTATGTCTTACTATTGTTGTAGTTAATCCTACACACTTTTCTCAACATATAGATTAGATAAAACAATTATCAATTGATTTCATCATCAAAATCTGAGATTCAACAATCTTCCCCTTTTTGATGATGACAATCAATTGATGACGGAGTTATCCTTAACTCCCCCTATCTATCTGCCATAATTTGAGAAAAAATATTCTTGAATTTAAGTATCAAATTAATAAGTTAAGTTTATTTAAACTTATCAAAATGCACATCATGATTCCTATCATAGTTTAACATTCTCAAAATACGATGCGATGTTATTCATCAATAAAAATGATGTCAAGGCATGACATCCATTTTCAAGACAATCATCATTGATACAAATTTCAAATATGAAATTTAGCAAGATATCAAGTTATCATTTCATGACAAGAAGTCAATTGTAAGATAGTAAGCTAAGCTCAATACATTTTATTATAATGAAAGACATTTGTCTACAATGCATATAAAGATATGTTTCAAGCATTTGCGATGTGTTGCAATGTATATAATGATTCCAATTATATTTCAAGCATATCACAAAGTATACAAGTGTTTATGATAAGTATTTATGATAAGCTACATTGCATACATTTACAATGCTAATATGTCATCAATTTACCATATTTTGGTATCATTTCTCCCCCTTGTCATCAACAAAAAGGGGAATAATTTAAAAATGCAAGTGTGGTAAAATTCAAGCATAGTTCACACTAACTTATTCAATTGACATTGCATCGTTGTATGGCAACATTCACAAATTCTCAACATCAAAATTTATCAACATTAAAGCGATAGATTCCATCAACTTCTCCCCCTTTGTCATCAAAACATTTGCATGAAGGAGAGGAAGGAAAGTAAGGAGGAAATCCATTAAGAACTAATTTTGTGAAGTCAAAAACATTAAATAAGTTTTCATTAAAACATGCTTTAATCAAAGAGAAGGGATTCATGAAAAGGATCATATCAAATCAAATCCCCATTATTGCAAGTGATTATCAAGTACTAAAATTTATCTTTCAAGGATCAAGATATCCATTGGAATTTATAAAATTCATCTTTAATGAGAAGAATAAGGAGAGAAGCATCATATGAAAAAGAAATTGATAAGTCAAATCCATTTCTCATTAAAAAATTCACAAGCGATAAACCTTTGAGAGATGTATTTTGTCAATGAAATCCATGAAGTGATTAAGTGTATCAAAAATCATTAAGTGATGGAGCAAGGGTATGAAGTAAACTTGATACCAAGGAAGATAAAAACAAGGTAGATTCATGAAAGCCCCATTCATGAAAATACATTAAGAGAAGGATAGTTCGAAAAAGAAATACAACAAACTCATGTATTTGGACAATTTAACATCTCTAATTCCCTTCTAATGAAATTAAATTATTTTTCATTTAAGGGTTTTGTAAAGATATCAGCTAATTGATATTTTGTATCAATAAACTCGAAGATTATATCATAATTATTAATAAGATCTCGTATAAAGTGATGCATAATGTCAATGTATTTAGTTCTGGAGTGTTGAATAGGGTTTTTTGTTAAACATATTGCACTAGTGTTATCACATTTTATGGGAATGTTCTTAAGATAAATCTTATAATCTTCTAATGTATTTTTCATTCATACTACTTATGCACAACATGCACTAGCCGCTATGTATTCGGCTTCGGTTGTGGATAATGTAATCGAGTTTTACTTCTTGGAAGACCAAGAGACAAGTGAATGTCCTAAGAATTGACATGTTCCGGATGTATTTTTTCTTTCTATTCCACATCCAACAAAATCTGCATCAGCATAAGGAATTAGTTCAAAGTTCTCGGATTTTGGATAACATAATCCTATATTAGTGATTCCTTTAAGACATCTAAGAATTCTTTTAACTGCTTTAAGATAAGATATCTTAGGATTAGATTGACACCTAGCACAAAGTCCTATAATAAATATGATGTCCGATCTATTTGTGGTGAGGTATAGTAAACTATCTATCATACCCCTATAAGCTTTTTGATCAAAGCTTTCTCCACTTTCATCAACATCTAGCTTAGTGGAGGTACTCATAGGAGTGTTGATAGCCTTTGAACTATCCATATTAAATCTTTTTAGCAAGTCTAAAGCATATTTTATTTGACTAAGAAAAATATTATTACTAAGTTGTTTAATTTGTAAGCCTAAAAAGAAGGTTAGTTCCCCCATTAGGCTCATTTCAAACTCTAGACTCATACTTTTGGCAAACGATTCACATAAGGATTCATTTATTGAGCTAAAAATAATGTCATCAACATAAATTTAAACAATAAAAAAATTATTTTTAAATTTTTTAATAAACAATGTAGTATCGACCTTGCCTTTAGAGAAATCATTTTGAATAAGAAAGGGGCTAAGTCTCTCATACCAAGCCCTTGGGGCTTGTTTCAATCCATAGAGAGCTTTAGTGAATTTAAACACATGATTAGGAAAATTATCATTCTCAAATTCGGGAGGTTATTCAACATAGACTTCTTTGGAAATAAAGCTATTAAGAAAAGCACTTTTAACATCCATTTGAAATAACTTAGAATTATTACTACTAGCATAGGCAAGGAGCATCCTTATGGCTTCTAATCATACCATAAGAGCAAAGGTTTCTTCATAATCGATACTTTTTTCTTGGTTGAAACCCTTGGCCACTAATCTAGCCTTGTTTCTAACCACGATACCAAATTCATCTTGCTTGTTTCTAAAGATCCATTTAATACTAACAACTAAATGGTTATTTGGCCTTGGAACAAGCTTCCATACCTCATTTCTTTCAAATTAATTCAAGCAGCGTTGGCATAAAAATTCTTAAGATAAGAACGAGTATGAACCCCTTTCGATCTGTCTTCTATAATTAGCTCCTTAGGATGAGTATCTACATATTTCTATTCCTTCGATAAAGAAGGTTCGGAAGAAGATGCATCCAAGTTGCTAGATGGAGAAAGGGATTCATTTAAATTCAAAGTATCAAAATTACGATCATCATCAAAATAATTTTTCTTAACTTCAGAAATTTCATTAAAAATAACATGAATAGATTCTTCTATAAGTAAAGTTCTTTTATTGAAGATGCGAAAAGTAGAAGAAAGGTTGTAATCTCTCTTGAAGTGTAGGGTCACTTCTTCCTAGTATTTAGAAGTTCTTCTCAAAGTAGAAGTGTGGTCTAAGTAAGTGAGGTTGTAAAGGTTCTCTCCTGAGCCTATCAAAAAGAAAAAGAGTTGTAAGGGTAGTTGATCTTCTCCTATTGAAAGAAGATTGGTAGTGGAAGCCAGTGGCCTCAAGTGAAGAGGAATCGAGAGTGGATATAGGTTACGATGATCGAACCACTAGAAAACTTGGTTTGTATTTCTTTCATGCTTTTCATTTATATTGCAAACTTATTTACTTGCTTATTACTTTCACTATGCTTATGAACACACTTTCAAGTCAAGCATCTTTCCAATACAATTTTATCGAATGAGATTTTCGAATTGTTGAAGTTTTTACAAAAGCACTAATTCACCCCCCCCCCCCTTCTTAGTGTTGACTTGGTCCCAACAGTTAGTACCAGAACCACGTTTTTCTCATTTGGTTTAACACCTAAGAGAAACGACTTTTATTGGATTTTAAGATGGTCACTCCATCATTCATCCTCCTATATTCAATGGGATGAATTATATATATTAGAAAACTCGGATGAGAGTTTTCTTGCTTTATTTGAACTTTGATTTGTGGAATATCATTGAACTTGGTTTTCAAACCCCCTCTAAACCAATGAATAAATCGAATGACTTTGAAAAAAAAATTATTTTCTTTAAATGTGAAAGCTATGAATGCTTTATTTTACGCTTTGAGTAAAAATGAAAAAATGGATGCCAGATCCATTTTCTTACATGTCCTCGAACTGTTTGAGGAACACAGAAGCACTCAACGATATAAGATATCTAAGTGTCTCTTCCATGCTAGAATGACTAAGGGGACATCGGTTCAGAACTATGTCCTAAAGATGATTGAGCGGTTAGAGAAACTCATAGGTCTAGGAATGGTCCTAGAGGATATATTATGTATGGATCATATGCTTCAGTCCTTATTAGATTCTTTTTCACAATTCAAAATAAATTATAATATGAACAAGCTTGAGATGACTCTTCTTGAGCTCCTCAATATGTTGAGGGAACTAAAGAGCACTAAGCTAGTTCTCTATATTGGTGACTAGAAAGAAAAGAAAAGCTGAAAAATCCCTTAAGAAGGGCAATGTTAAGGGCAAACTGGGTAAAGCTGTAATATCCCTCACTTTTGAAATTTATTGATTTATTATAAATCAGAGGACATTTAGGAAAATATAAAAATTTCAAGGACTAAATTGTTAAGTTACAAAAAATAAAAGAAAAGAAAAAAGAAAAACCGAAAAGCTTGGTCTTATCCCACCGCCTCCCACGCTCTCCGTTTGTTTCCCATGGGAAACAGAGAGAGGAGCTGGGGGCGTTGGGGAAGAAGAAGAGAAGAAGTAGAGAAGGAGGGAAGAAGAGGAGAAAAGGAGGAGAAGAAGAAGAGGAGGAGAAGGGAAGAAGGAGAAAAGGAGAAGAAAAGAAGAAGAAGAGGAGGGAGGAGGTGGCTACGGCAACTCTGTTTCCTGCTGGGGAAATAGAGGAGAGGAGGTGTGTGGCATCGGGGAGGAGAAGGGAAGAAGAGGAGAGAAGAAGAAGAAGAGAAGAGGGAGAAGAGAGGGAAGAGGGAGAGATGAGAGAGGCAGCTGCAGCAGGTAGGGCTGCAGCACCTCTGTTTCCCGCAGGTGGAAACAGAGGATAGGATGCGTGGTGCGTCGGGGAGGAGAAGGGAAGAAGAAGAAGAAGAAGAAGAAGAAGAAGAAGAAGAAGAAGAAGACGAAGAAGCGAAGAAGAAGAAGAAGAAGAAGAAGAAGAAGAAGAAGAAGAAGAAGAGAGGAGGGTGGCTGCGGCAAGGCTACAACGAGGAGGTGTGGGGCGTCGGGGAGGAGAAGGGAAGAAGAGGAGAAGAAGAGAAGGAGTAGAAGAGGGAAAAGAAAGGGAAGAAGGAGAGGAAGAAGTGAAGGGGAGGAAGAAGAGGCTGCGGCTACGGCGGTGGCAGCTGCAGCTGGAGGAAAAGAAGGTGAGGAAGAAGAGAGGAAGGAGAGCTGTGGCTGCGGCTGTAGCAGCCGTGGCTGGGAAAGACGAAGAGGAAGGAAGAAGGGAAGAGGGAGAGGAGAGAGAGGTAGCTGCAGCACCTCTGTTTCCTGTAGGAGGAAATAGAGGAGAGGAGGCATTGTGCATCGGGGAGGAGAAGAGAAGAAGGGGAGGAGAGGAAGAAGAGAAGGGGGCTGCAGCTACGGCGATGGCAGCTGCAGCTAGAAGAGAAGAATGAGAGGAAGAAGAGGCTGCGGCTGTGGTGGCTACGGCCGTGGCTGCGGCTGCGACTGCAGCGGTTGCAGCTGGGAAAGAAGACAAGGAAAAGAAGAAGAAGAGGGAGAAAAGAAGGAAGAAGAGGAAGAGGGGAAGGTGGTTGCGGCTGCGGTTGCAACTGTGGCAATGGCAGCGACGGCGGCTGCGGATAGGATTGTGGCTGCGGCAGCATTAGCGGTGCGGTTGCTACAGCAGCGTGGCTGCGGCAACTGTGGCAGTGGTGTGGCTGCGACAACTGCGGCAGCGGTGTGGCTACGGCAGTAGCAGCGACAGTGGCTGCAGCAGTGGCGGTGGCTACGACAATTGTGTTTGGGGAAGAAAAAAGAAAAAGAAGGAATGAGAGAAGGGAGATAGGAAGTAGCGCAGTGAAATGGGCTGCGTTGGTGGCTGCGGCTACAGCTACGACTGCGACCATGGCCGTAGCTGTAGTTGCGACTATGGCATGGCAACTGCGGTTGGGAAAAAGAAGATAGTTGTAGAAAACAAAACAAGGAGAGGACACGAAGGAAAAGTAGAAGAAGGATTCGGGCGTACACCTTCGGATCTTTGGATCAAAATCTGTAAAAGGCAAGTGTTTCAATCTTTTCCAGTGTTTCGATCCTTTTTATTGCAAGTGTTCCGATTATTCCTATTGCAAGTGTCATGATCTTTCCTTATTGTAATTTTATCTCCGCATTTTCCTTGAATATGAAAACTTTGAATTGTTCTAGCCTTGCATTTGATATGTCTCCTGTTTAGACATAATGATTTGAATCTGTAAAACTTCCGAGATTTTAACCTTTCTACCTTGTTATGGTTATGACTTTATGCACTGACCTCTGATTTAGACAAAACTTATTTGATCTGAATAAAGACTCATAAAGCTTTCTTTTGATAGCTTATTTTAAGAATTCAGAGTAAGTTTGTCTACCCAAACTTCTGTTTCAAATGAGCCTACAGATTCTGATAAGCAGGGATTGTAATTTCTGACCTTTTGATACTAAGCTACCTATAAGTCCCTGTTGAAAACTCTGATTTATTCAAAACTTATTTCATCGGAAACTAGACTCATAGATCTTTCTTTTGATACCTGGATTGAAAGATTTAGAGTCCAAATGCCTACCTAGTTATTTATTGAAACCGACCCTATGAATTCTGCAAAACAGTGATTTTGCTTTCTGACCTTTGGTTACTAAATCAATTGTAACTCTTTGTTGCAAACTTCGATTCATACGAAACTTATTTTATCTGAAAATAGATTGAAACATCTTTTCACAGTAGCTTTCTTGAATATGTTGGAGCAAAATTGATAGTTTGAATCGTTTGTTTAATGTGCCTCTCGAATTCTGTCAGAAATCGAGCTTTGGTCGATTTCGCATATCTGGTTTCATTCCTTTGGAAATTGATTTCTTTTAGCTTTCTTTGTTCAATTGAGTTTTATATTACTGCTTTGAATTCTTATATTCTCTTGTCCTTAAATTATTGCATTCTTGAAACCTATTGTGTAAAGTTTATGTTGTATTGTATTGACTAGTATAGGCACATATATATCCCATTGTTCCGCATTTGCTTTTGATATGTGCCTATCTCAGTTTCATTCCTTTGGATATTGACTTCGTCTAACCTTCTTATTTGAATTGAGCTAAATATGATTGCTTGGGATCCGTGTGTACTCTTGCTTTCATTTCCTTTCAAATCTAAATACATTTGTAAAAGATTATGCTTACATCGTATTGACTCATAAAGGCACATGTACATTTTGTTGTTCTACGTGTGCTTCCGATATGTGCTATTTATTGTTCATACTGTCCTTTTGTACTTTGGTGTTTGTGGGATATTGTGAACCTTTGCCAGAAATGGTAAAGGGAGTTATGCATAGAGCCTGTGATGCTTTGCTGGCACCTTATGACTTCACTCAGACGTGGGTGGATGGAGCTCCCAGACGTGGGAGACTTATGTTTGGTGGTCATTCAGAAATGGATGTACCATATTATGTTATGGTCCCACTTCACCTTCTATGTGTTTGATATGACATTCAGAGCTTTGGTTATGTGTTTCTATATGTGCTCTGGATAAGAATGATATGAATGCAATGTCAAATTCGACGTTTGAGCTTCTGTTTCATATTTGTTCTTTGATACGTTCCGAAATGGTTCATATGTCATTATTATGCTTTGAAATACTTCAGGTACCATGGACATGTTCCAAAATGTTTCCTTTGTTATTGATATGCTCTGAAACATTTCATACGCCATTGATATACTTCGAAATATTTCATCTGCTATTGTTATGCTCCGAAATGTTCCATATGCCATTGATATGCTCCGGAACATTTCATACGCTATTGATATGCTCCAATTACTCTGTACTCCATTTGTTATAAACTAAATGAGTTTTGAATGACATGATATTTGCGATTCTGTATCTAATAATATGTTTTCCTGAGAGTTCTTGTATTATGCCTTGCATTGTGATACCTTATTTGTTGAAACTGTCCATTTTCACTCTAGATATATTTCGTTACTTGCTGAGCTATTTTTAGCTCACTCCATTGTTATATAAATCTTTTAGGTCAGCTTGTCACTCTTTGAGATGTTTGAATTGGGCTGAGGTAGTGGAGAGCTATTCAGAATTATGGGCAAGTTATATTGGTGGATATATTGTGGTTATTATTGTATAAGTGCATTTTGTATTTAATGAAATGTTATCGATGAATCTGAATTGATACATTGTGTAAAAGTGTTAAAAGATCTCTTATTTGGAATTTCAGAATGTTGAGTTTAGTTTACAATGATATGAATTGGTGGTAAATGGTTAGAACTTTGATTGTATAAATTACTTAGCTTGTGGATTTATAAGTGTTGTTAATGTTTTTCTAAGTTGGTTTAGGTTTCATAAGTGTGAATTATCGAGTGATGTGATATATGATTATAAACTACACAGGTTTTATAGATGTAAATTTGATTGAATTTTTTTCAGTGTCCTCAAATGTTAGTTTGGATCCTGGATTGTTTTGTGACGAAATTTTAATATTATCGATATAATTTGAGGGGCGTGACAAAAGTAAAGGTTACTAAGAAGAAATGGCAAAGGACAAAGGCTAGTGCTTCCACTACGACAAAGATAGACACTAGAAGAGGAACTGCAAAGAGTACCTTACAAATAGGGTAAAACAGAAACAAATTATAGATTCTAACAAAGTCGAGAAGATTGGCGAGAGGAATACTCTATAATAGTTTGTTTATGCTAAACACTGCTCTACATATCATGAATGTAAGTGTGTCCAAGAGGAAATGAGATGAGGTAAATAGTGCATACTTGTGATATTGTAGGCTAGGTCACATTCGTAAGAGAAGGATTCAAAAGTTGCTAAAGGATGGATATCTAGATCCATTCGACTATGAGTCATATGTAACTTACGAGTCTTGCCTTTGTGGAAAACTGATCAACTCTCCTTTTAGTAAAACTGGAGAGAGAGCCACCGAGCTGTTAGAACCTATATATAATGATGTATGTGGTCCCATGTCAACTTATGCCATAAGTGATTACTCATACTTTATTACTTTTACTGATGATTTCTTAAGGTATGAACATGTGTACATGATGAAGTATAAGTCCGAGGCCTTTGAGAAATTCAAAAAGTATAAGAATGAAGTGGAGAATCAGACTAGAAAGAGTATCAAGACTCTTTGATTAGATCAAGGAGGCGAGTACTTGATTATAGAGTTTATCTAGTTCCTCAAAGACCATGAAATTCTATCCCAATGGACACCTCCTTATACACATCAGCTCAATGGTGTATTATGATGACTCTAACTAGGAGAGTCCTAATTGAGTTTCATTGAAAGGGCCATTCATATAAAACCTATATAGAGGACCCCTATTAAAGAGATGAAGAGGCCGGCTAAAGATAGGATTAGTGGTTGCTTCTTAGAGAAGCATGAGGAGTTGGTTAAAAGTAGAATTCCTATTTGGAGTCTTGAGTAGGAGTCATAATTGAGTAGGAGTCCTAATACGAGTTAAGATTTTATAAACCCTATAAATAGTCATGTATTCATCCTCTTTTGATAAAAAATAGATGAATCTACCCTCAAATAGTCCTATTATCAATGGGCTTCATCGAAGGGCTTCCCTCATTACAAAGTATGCTCACTTTTGCATTGTTCATAATCTCTACACTACTTCTAGTATTACTCGAATATTTATGGAGAATATTATAAAATTACATGGGATGCCAAGATCTATTGTAAGTAATTATGATAGGGTCTTCACGAGCAGATTTTAGATAGAGTTATTTCATATGCAAGGCACTAAATTGAAAATGAGTATAGTGTATCACCCATAAACCGATGGTCAGATTGAAATGGTGAACAGGTGCTTGGAGACATACTTTAGATGCTTCACCAATGACTGGCCAAAAGAGTAGGTAAAGTAGCTTTCTTGGGTCAAGTGGTGGTATAATACAACTTATCATTCGTCCACAAAATGTACTCCCTATGAAGCTATGTATGGCTGACCTCCCCTTGTGATCCCAAAATATGTGTTGGGCACCTCTATAGTAGAACAAGTAGACAAGGAACTATAGGACAGAGACAATGTTGAAATTGTTAAAAGATAATCTCACTGCAGCTTAAGCAAGGATAAAACAGTAATATGATCAACACAAAGGTGAAAGAGAATTTTTAGTAGGAGATTGGGTCTTCCTACGGCTCTAGCTATACAAACAAACATCAATCCAGACCAAAGCATCTGTGAAGCTTTCATCTCGATTCTATGGACTCTACCAAATTTTGAAGCTCATCGGAGCGGTAGCATACAGATTGGACTTACCCGCCAGCTCCCGAATCTATCTTGTCTTCCATGTGTCGTGTTTAATGCTCAAGCTGGGACAAAACGAGATAGCCCAAAACCATCTACCAAATATAACTATCCAAGGTGAACTCCAAATCCAACTGAGTGCCATTATTGATCGACAGATCGTGACTCGACGATGACGACCCACTATAGAAGTATTAATACCGTGGGCGAACCTACTAGTCATAGGTGCCCAATAAGCCAATCACGTGAGTGATGGCATGTGTGACTTGATACGGAATCTTTTTGCTTATTATATTTTGGCATTTATCACTTTATATTGTCTATTGCGTATATGCATGTATATATTATGATGTCCTTGGATCTGTGTAATGGGAATCGGATCGTGATGAGATCACGATAATGAGACCGATTCACCTTTAAACATAGATCCTAAATAATCCCGGTCATAGGTTACTTGAGAGGGACATCATGATAACTGGACAGATTAGTGTGCTGTATACCCGTCCATATGATGGATGCAATTGGTCTCATAGCTGCTCATGTGGGGACACTAGGGATACAGTATAGGTGCTCATTGGAAAATGAGTTAATTGATTGATCCGCTTATGGAATACTGGATGGTTAATGATGCTTTATTGTTAGACAACGATTCCGTAGTCCTAGTGGTGTCTCTAGTCCTTAGACTTGAGACACCAAGGATGTCCTGTATGAGTGCTCCACTCTTTAATACCAAACTTATAGGTTCGGATGTCCCAGATCTAGTATAGCTGGTCATTGGGAGTGGCAGTCGACCTTACGAGAGCTATTGAGTGTCGATAGAGGATCATCCACTCTCGGCGTCATAAGAGGAATATCCCATGTGTTCTTGCTCAAACAAATCCCTAGCCAAGGTCATTCGGGTTGAGAAAGAAAGAGTTCTCCGAAAGAATCCGATTAGAGCGAGACTCGAGTAGAAACCATATAGGTCTGACAGCACCATGCCCGATATACGGTCTCTAGGATATTAGATGGATGAGAGACTATAGGTACACGGTAACTAAGGATAGACAGGTCCAATGGATTGGATTCCTCTGTATCGTCTGGGGACTACGGCGTAGTGGCCTAGTACGTCCGTAGTCGATGAGTCGAGTGAATTATTACAGAGATAATATTCACTGAGCCAGAAGGAGTTCTGACAGCTATGACTCACGGCCAGCTCGATATTAGGCCTAGAGGGTCACACACATATGGTAGGCATTGCGATGAGTAGAGGTTCGGATATGAGATATCCGTCGGAGCCTCTATCTTATTGGATGTCTAATAAGCCCTTGAATTATTAGATCCCATGGACGAGATCCAATAAGAGCCCATGAGAGATTATTGGATAGAGATCCACTAATCTAAAAGGCTTGGGTAATTGGATGCAAATCTAATACCCACTAGGGAAGGATCCATTAGAGTTTAACAAGGGGCCTCTATAAATAGGAGGGATTCAAAGCCTTATAGGCTATAGCCTTTGCTTGTCTCTCCTATTCTCCCCCCCCTCTCTCCACCTCAGAGCAGGCCTGGAGTTTTGAGGAGCGTCGTCGCGGCCCTACTGTGTGGATCATCGCTAGAGAGGAGAACGCTTCACCTCCTTCACCCTCTCCTAGAGATATGCAAGGAAACAAGGATATACGATCTCCCTAGGTAACACAATCTATTCTATATGCAGTTTGTTTCACGGATTTTTTGTGCACCAATCTTCACACGACGATGAATATCTCTTTGGGAATAGAGGATTTTATTTTCTTGCTCTTCCGCTGCACATGTGATGTCGCCCCTAAGATTTCCCAATAGAACCTACCATCGGAAGATGCTACTTGGGGGAATTATGACAACTTGAAGATCAAATTCTCAGAATTCATGGATCATCAGCCTCGAGGAAAAGACTAATTTGAAGAGGGTGGGTCTGTTAGGACTCTAGCTAGGAGAGTCTTAATTGAGTTTCATTGAAAGGGGCATTTAAATAAAACCTACCTAGCTGACCCCTATTAAAAAGATGAAGAGGCTAGCTAAGGATAGAATTAGTTGGCGGTTGCTTCTTAGAGAAGCATGAGGAGTTGGTTAAAAATAGGATTCTTGAGTAAGAGTCCTATTAGGAGTCTTAAGTAGGAGTCCTAATTGAGTAGGAGTCTTGAGTAGGATTCCTATTAGGAGTTTAGGATTTAGAAGCCCTATAAATAATCATATATTCATCCTCCTTTGATAAGAAATAGATGAATCTTCTTAGCAGCCTTTGAGCAGTAACTTGGAGAAAGGAACCCCTATAGAGTTCCAAGGAGGCCGATCCCCTAAAGAGATCAACCCCAAGCTTAGAATCCACAAGGGTTCTAACATGTATCCGAAAGGAGGAATAGTACAATATTAGACATGGAGTCCATGATGACTTTCGCTGACCTACCAATCTCATTCTCGGGATACGCCCTAGAGACTGCAGCTTATCTTCTGAACATAGTTCCAACTAAGTCAATAATGTCTACACCATATAAAATATGAAAATGGAAAAGGCTCAATCTTAAGGTTGTTAAGATTTAAGGCTACCCTACCCATATTGAAAAACACAACCTTGATAAGTTAGAATTGAGAACGAAGCGGTACAAGTTTGTGGGATACCCCAAGAAAACTTGTGGGTATTAATTCTATCATTCTAAGGACCAAAAGGTATTTGTAGTCAAGAGAGCGGTGTTCCTTGAGAAGGATCACATTCTTGGCGGAGATAGTGGGAGCATGATAGAGTTGAGCGAGGTTGGAGAACCTAGCTCAAGCATCACTCTACAGCTCGAGTCTATTCAGATACCTAGCACATAAGTTTCGACTTTATATAGGTCTTGTAGAGTATCCCATTCTCTTGAGAGATATGTAGGACATATTAGAGGAGAAGATGTTGAGGATATTGATATTCAGACCTACGAGGAGGCTATTACGAGCATAGACTCTGGGAAGTAGCAAAAAGTCATGAATTCTAAGATGGATTCCGTAAACTACAACAAGGTTTGGAATCTAGTTGATGCACCCAAGGGTATTGTACCTATCGGTTGCAAATAGATCTTCAAGAAGAAGATCGGAGTAGATGGAAAGATAGAGACCTATAAAACAAGGCTAGTGGCTAAGGGATATCATCAAAAGCATTGTGTTAATTATAACAAAACCTTCTTACCCATAGCCATGTTAAAATCCATTTAAATTCTATTAGCTATTGCAGCACACTATGATTATGAGATATGTTAGATGGACGTGAAAACCACATTCCTCAATGGCAACCTTGAGGAGGAGGTGTATATGATATAGCTTGAGGGATTCATGTCCAAGGACTACCTAGATAAGCTGTGTAGGTTGTTTAAGTCTATGTATGACTAAAATAAGCTTCCTGAAGTTGGAAAATAAGATTTGATGAGGCAATCAGATCTTATGACTTCATTAAGAACGAAGATGAGCCTTGTGTGTACAGGAAGGTAAGTGGGAGTGCTATCACTTTCTTGGTGTTATATGTAAATGACATCCTGATCATTGGGAATAATGTAGGAATGCTATCCATAGTAAAGACTTGGTTATCTAGATACTTCTCCATGAATGGCTCGAGGGAAGCATCCTATATATTGGGGATTCAGATTTATAGAGATAGATCCAAGAGGATGCTTAGCTTATCCTAGTCTAAGTACATAGACATCATGGTCAAAAGGTTTGGTATGAAAAATTCCAAGAGAAGTCTCATACCGATGAGATATGAGATATTACTTTCTAGGAGTATATCCCCAAAGACTCCTGAAGAAAGGGCAAACATAGATAGGATACCCTATGCTTTAGCGATAGGATCTATCATATATTCCATGCTATGTACCAGGCCTAATATTGTACATGCTCTGAGTGTCATGAGCAAGTATCAAGTGGATCCAGGGTTGAAGCACTGGAAAGCAGTAAAGTATATTCTTAAATACTTGAGAAGGACTAAGGATCTTTTATTGGTATATGTAGGTAGTAGCCTCAGGGTTGATGGCTACATGGACTCAAGTTTCAAATTCGATATCGTTAATAGCAAAATGAATTTGGGGTATGTGTACACCCTGAATGGAGGAGTAGTATGTTAAGGTTCCAAGCTCAATCACAGAGGTGAAATACATTACTATAGCAGAAGGGTAGCAAAGGAGGGAGTTTTTAGAATGAAGAAGTGTATCACCGATCTGGGCAGTCGTGCTTGAGCCAAGCCGAGGAGCTGATTTCCCTTATATTGTGATATCTATGGGACGATTGCGTCAAATGAGGGAACCCGGGGTCTACTGAAACATTCTGAGGAGGTTCCACTAATTATGGAGATCGTTGCCCTTCAGGAGATATTTAGTAGTGGAAAGGACGAGTTCCATCGAATGATAATTAGCGTAGATCCATTAACCAAAGCCATATCTCAAATTATCTTTTGAGTGTCATAGGATTGATGGGGATCATGAAATATAGGTGATTGACTTATGTCAAGTGGGAGATTGCTAGTCATAGGTGGCCTGAGCAAACCAATCATGTGAGTGATGACATGGTGACTTGACACACAATCTTTTAATTTAGTATTTATTATTGATATTTTAACACTTTTCTATTGCTTATTGCTTGAATATGTTGTCGATGTCCCTGAATCTATCCAATGAGAATCGGATCCTTAATGAGATTCACGATAACGACGAATCGATTCACCTGTAGCCACAGATCCATAATAATCCCTGGTTATAAGTTACTCGCGAGAGACATTGAGATAATCGGACAGACTAGTATGTTGTATACCCATTTATATGAGGATGTAACTGGTCTCATAGCTGCTCATGTGGGGACACTAGGGATATAGTACAAGTTCTCATTGGAGAATGAATTCACTGATTGATCCGCTTATGGAATGCTGGATGGATGATGATGTCTTATTATTAGATAGTGATTCTGTAGTTGTTAGGATCAAGAGCACTAAGAGGTGGGGGGGGGGGTGAATTAGTGTAGTAGAAAACTTTCGTCAGTTAAAACGACTTTCATACGATGAAATCTGTTTTCGATGAAAACCATTTTGGAAAGAACTTTAACTTAAGATCAAAACGGAAGTATTATTGATGTAAAGCAATGGAGACAATTTGCAATTAAGATAAAGAGCAGAAGGTAAATGCAAACCGAGATTTAGAGTGGTTCGGTCAATCTTGACCTACATCCACTTTTGGCTTCCTCCTCTAATGAGGTCACCGACATCCACTAGAGGCCTTCCTTTAATAGGCGAAGGCCAACCACCCTTTTATAGCTTTTCTCCTTTTGACAGGCTTAGGAGACAACCCTTACAGATTTTCACTCCTCTCTTGAATGATCAAAACTTAAAAAGAAGAGAGGGAGAACTCTAGCCTTTTAGAATACTTTTAAACTCTCAAATACTCAGAATAAAAGCAAGTTTTCGATTTTCTTTCATGCAGGAAATAGTGGGGTTTATATAGGCCCCAATCAGTTTGAAATTGGAGCTCAAAAGTGTCCATACCCGGATTTCCGAGGTCCTGGTAGTACCACCGCCATAACTGGGCAGTACTACTGCTTGTCATCTGTCACTGAGTAGGTAGTACCGCTCAGTCTAGGTGATACTACCGCCTGACATCGCTCGGAGACTGAGCTCAGGTGGTACCACCGCTTGACAAGGGCGGTACCACCACTGGCAGTAATAACTACCGGTGGTACCACCGCTTGATAGGGGTGGTACTACCGCCCAGAACTCTTGGGAGACTGAGTCTCCTGGGCGGTGCCACCGTCGGCCAGGAATTCTGGGTCCGAATGGGCTGATCCATTCGGCCCAATTTGTGTTTGTCAAGGGCCCAGTTGGCCCCAGATTAAGTTAATGGGATCACCTCCCAATCCTAACGTAATCTACATGGTAACTATGACAATTAAGACATCAATACTGTACATCGTGTTTCGGTGCATCAATCGCTTCTTCCGGCGAACTTTTGACGAACATCCGATGAACCCTCGGTGATTCTCCGGCGGACTCCCGACAAACTCCTAGACTTGCGACGATCCTCTTGGTGAGTTCCGACGAGCTTCTTTGGCAAGCTCCAGGACTTTTTGGATGTTCCCGCAGAACTTCCGATGACCGTCCGGACTTCCGACGAACTCTCGAACCCCCAATGTGATCTTAGTCTTGACTCCAGCTCAACACCTGCTGTATGTCTTACTGTCATCGTAGTTAATCCTGCACACTTATCTCAACATATAGATTAGATAAACAAATGATAATTAACTTCATCATCAAAATCCGAGATTCAACAATCTCTCCCTTTTTAATGATGACAATCAATTGATGACGGAATACTTGAGATAAGTCATTCTTGAATTCAAAGCCTTTGAATTCAAGAGACATATTGATAAATTAAGTTCATTTAAACTTATCAATACCCCCATCATGATTCCTATCATGATGTATCTTTCTGAAAAATGATGTCACGGCATGACATCCATTTTCAAGTCTCATATTTCCAACATGAAGGATAGCAATCATAGCAAATCATCGTATGGTAAGATATCAATTTGTAAAATTACAAATTGAGCTCTAGATATTTTAACATAATGCAAATATGGCAATCATAGCAATTATGACAATTCTATCATCAATTTACCACATATTTCTCCCCCTTTGTCATCAACAAAAAGGAGAACGATTCAAGCGTATTTCAACCATAATAATAAATGTGGTAAAGATTCATGTCATAGAAAGATTCATGTCATTTTTCAATAATAAGTGATAAGATACCATTCATACAAATTAATTTTCAAGCAATCATGATATGGTATTATTCAAAAGTTCATTAAGGAGATAGCTTTCATTACTTCTTCCCTTTTTATTTGTCATTGACGTTTTGCATGAAGGAGGAAAGCCATTGAGAACTAACTTTGAATGAAGTTTTAAAAACGATAAGAGATTAAATCATGCTTTATTTTCACAAGGATCAAGATATACATGTGAAATTAAATCCTTGCAAGTATTTATCTCAAAAAGAAATCTTCCATCATCAAGAAGGAATTCATATGAAAGAATCATCAAATCTATTTCTCGATTAAAAATCATTTTTCACAAGGTAAATTCATGAGAGATGCATTTGTTAATTAATTCCATATGTCAAAAATCATGGAGCACTAATATGAAACAAACTTGATATGACAAAGGCTCATGAAAGCTCCATTTAAGAAATATATTAAGTCTAGAAGAGAAATACAAAATCATGTATTGTTAGGATTAAGAAAGTCTGAAAATGAAATTTAACAAATTCATGCATTCAGACAAAGTTTTGCCATAGCTTTTTGATCACAATCATGAAGGTAAAACATACTTATTATGATGGAAATTTTTGGTATCAAGACATACAATTTCTAACATGTTATTGAAGCATATAATTATGTAAAATTCATATGATTTTCAGTATTGAGTTTTTAAGTGATTGATCATAGAATCAAGAAAGTCTGAAAACGAAATTTAACAAATTCATGCATTCGGACAAGTGTTTTGTCACAATCATGAAGGTAAACATATTCATCATCATGGAAACTTTTAGCATTAAGACACAAAATTTCCAACTTTTAAAGTAAACATTTTATTGAAGCATTCAATCATGTCAAATTCATATAAAATTTTCAGCATGAAATTTAAGTGAAAATCCGAAAACGAATAGCATAAAAAGAGGTTCAAGGAAAATCTGAAAATGAGGTTCAATCAACATTAATATTCCTAACTCGCTCACCAAATGATAGATCAAGTCATAAATACCAATAGTAAAACACATCAAAGATTTGCAATCATTAAAGTAAGTGGCATTGTGATCAAGGTGAGTAGCATAAAGAGTTTATAACAACATAGTTTTACAACAAGACAAGAAGGAACTGTGTCCACCTTTTCTAAATACATACATATGCTCATTCTAAATACATACATATGCCATAATTTGAGAAAAAATATTCTTGAATTCAAGTATCAAATTGATAAGTTAAGTTTATTTAAACTTATCAAAATGCACATCATAATTCCTATCATAATTTAACATTCTCAAAATACGATGCAACGTTATTCATCAATAAAAATGATGTCAAGGCATGACATCCATTTTCAAGACAATCATCATTGATACAAATTTCAAATATGAAATTTAGCAAGATAGCAAGTTATCATTTCATGACAAGAAGTCAATTGTAAGATAGTAAGCAAAGCTCAATACATTTTATTATAACGAAAGACATTTGTCTACAATGCATATGAAGATATGTTTCAAGCATTTGCGATGTGTTGCAATGTATATAAGGATTCCAATTATATTTCAAGCATATCACAAAGTATACAAGTGTTTATGATAAGTATTTACGATAAGCTACATTGCATACATTTACAATGCTAATATGTCATCAATTTACCATATTTTGGTATCATTTCTCCCCCTTGTCATCAACAAAAAGGAGAATAATTTAATAATTCAAGTGTGGTAAAATTCAAGCATAGTTCACACTAACTTATTCAATTGACATTGCATAGTTGTATGGTAACATTCACAAATTCTCAACATCAAAATTTATCAACATTAAAGCGATAGATTCCATCAACTTCTCCCCCTTTGTCCTCAAAACATTTGCATGAAGGAGAGGAAGGAAAGAAAGGAGGAAATCCATTAATAACTAATTTTGTGAAGTCAAAAACATTAAATAAGTTTTCATTAAAACATGCTTTAATCAAAGAGAAGGGATTCATGAAAAGGATCATATCAAATCAAATCCCCATTATTGCAAGTGATTATCAAGTACTAAAATTTATCTTTCAAGGATCAAGATATCCATTGGAATTTATAAAATTCATCTTTCATGAGAAGAATAAGGAGAGAAGCATTATATGAAAAAGAAATTGATAAGTCAAATCCATTTCTCATTAAAAAAATTCACAAGCGATAAACCTTTGAGAGATGTATTTTATCAATGAAATCTATAAAGTGATTAAGTGTATCAAAAATCATTAAGTGATGGAGCAAGGGTATGAAGTAAACTTGATACCAAGGAAGATAAAAATAAAGTAGATTCATGAAAGCCCCATTCATGAAAATACATTAAGAGAAGGATAGTTCGTAAAAGACATACAACAAACTCATGTATTTGGACAATTTAACATCCCTAATTCCCTTCTAATGAAATTAAATTATTTTTCATTTAAGGGTTTTGTAAAGATATCAGCTAATTGATGTTTTGTATCAATAAACTCTAAGATTATATCATGATTATTAATAAGATCTCGTATAAAGTGATGCATAATATCAATGTATTTAGTTCTGGAGTGTTGAATAGGGTTTTTTGTTAAACATATTGCACTAGTGTTATTACATTTTATGGGAATGTTCTTAAGATAAATCTTATAATCTTCTAATGTATTTTTCATTCATACTACTTGTGCACAACATGCACTAGCCGCTATGTATTCGGCTTCGGTTGTGGATAATGCAATCGAGTTTTACTTCTTCGAAGAGCAAGAGACAAGTGCATGTCCTAAGAATTGACATGTTCCGGATGTACTTTTTCTTTCTATTCTACATCCAACAAAATCTGCATCAACATAAAGAATTAGTTCAAAGTTCTCGGATTTTGGATACCATAATCCTAGATTAGTGATTCCTTTAAGACATCTAAGAATTTTTTTAACTGCTTTAAGATAAGATATCTTAGGATTAGATTGAAACCTAGCACAAAGTCCTACAATAAACATGATGTTCGATCTAGTTGTGGTGAGGTATAGTAAACTACCTATCATACCCCTATAAGCTTTTTGATCAAAGCTTTCTCCACTTTCGTCAACATCTAGCTTAGTGGAGGTACTGATAGGAGTGTTGATAGCCTTTGAACTATCCATATTAAATCTTTTTAGCAAGTCTAAAGCATATTTTATTTGACTAAGAAAAATATTATTACTAAGTTGTTTAATTTGTAAGCCTAAAAAGAAGGTTAGTTCCCCCATTAGGCTCATTTCAAACTCTATACTCATACTTTTGGCAAACGATTCACATAAGGATTCATTTATTGAGCTAAAAATAATGTCATCAACATAAATTTGAATAATAAAAAAATTATTTTTAAATTTTTTAATAAACAATATAGTATCGACCTTGCCTTTAGAGAAATTATTTTGAATAAGAAAGGGGCTAAGTCTCTCATATCAAGCCCTTGGGGCTTGTTTCAATCCATAGAGAGCTTTAGTGAATTTAAACACATGATTAGGAAAATTATCATTATCAAATTTGGGAGGTTATTCAACATAGACTTCTTCGGAAATAAAGCCATTAAGAAAAGTACTTTTAACATCCATTTGAAATAACTTAAAATTATTACTACTAGCATAGGCAAGGAGCATCCTTATGGCTTCTAATCATGCCACAAGAGCAAAGGTTTCTTCATAATCGATACCTTCTTCTTGGTTGAAACCCTTAGCTACTAATCTAGCCTTATTTCTAACCACGATACCAAATTCATCTTGCTTGTTTCTAAAGATCTATTTAATACTAATAACTAAATGGTTATTTGGCCTTGGAACAAGCTTCCACACCTCATTTCTCTCAAATTAATTCAAGCAGCGTTGGCATAAAAATTCTTAAGAGAAGAACGAGTTTGAACCCCTTTCGATGTGTCTCCTATAATTAGCTCCTTAGGATGAGCATCTACATACTTCCATTCCTTCGGTAAAGAAGGTTCGGAAGAAGATGCATCCAAGTTGCTAGATGGAGAAAAGAAAGGGATTCATTTAAATTCAAAGTATCAAAATTACGATCATCATCAAAATAATTTTTCTTAACTTCAGAAATTTCATTAAAAATAACATGAATAGATTCTTCTATAAGTAAAGTTCTTTTATTGAAGATGTGAAAAGCCTTTGAAATAGAAGAATAACTAAGAAAAATTCCTTCATCAGATTTTGCATCAAACTTTCTTAAGGTATCTTTTTGATTCAAAATAAAACATTTACATCTGAAAATTTTAAAATATGAAACATTGGGATTTTTGTTATTCCACAACTCATAAGGAGTTTTGTAAAGTAATGGTCTTACTAGAACCCTATTCATGACATAGCATGTCATATTTACGGCTTCGGCACAAAAGTATTTGGGTAGGCTATGTTCGTTTAATATGGTTCTTGTCATTTTTTTGTAAGTTTCTATTTTTTCTTTCTACTACTCTATTTTGCTAAGGATTTCTCGGAGTAGAGAAATTATGGTTATATTCATTAGATTCACAAAATTCTTGGAAATCATAGTTTTGAAATTCACCACCGTGATCACTTCGAATTGATGAAATCATAAAACCCTTCTCGTTTTGAACAAGTTTATAAAACTTAGAAAAATATTTAAAGCAATCACTTTTATGTGCCAAGAAATAAGTCCATGTGTATCTACTATAATCATCCACGATGACAAAGGCGTATTTGCTACCTCCTAGGCTTGATATAGCAATTGGTCTTAACAAGTCGATATGGATCAATTGCAGTGGTCTAGAGGTGCTTATTTGGTTCTTTGGTTTGAAGCTATCTTTTATTTGTTTTCCTTGTTGACATGCATCACACACATTATTTTTGACGAAATTAATATGAGGAATTCCTCTCATAAGTTCTTTAGATGAGATTTGAGAGATTAGTTTCATGCTAGCATGACCTAATTTCCTATACCAAAACCAAGCATAATCATTTAAAATCGAGAAACACATTTCACTATAAAGATCATCAATCTCAATAGTGTATACATTATTTTATTTTAGGGCAATCATAGATGTGTTTTTGTGTGTTTTTCAATAATGCAAGCATTAGATTCAAATCTAACGATATATCCTTTATCACATAATTGACTAATACTCAAAAGGTTATGCTTTAGACCATCAACTAATAATACATCTTCAATAAAAAGGTTGGAATTATTACCTATGGTTCCTTTGCCAATGATTTTACTCTTGTTGTTGTCTCCGAATGTGACATATCCTTCATCTAGGCTAGTGAGCTTAGAGAAATGAGATGGATCTCCAGTCATATGCCTTGAGCATATACTATCAAGGTACCATCTCTTGCTCCTAGCTTATGATGGTATATTTTTCTATAAAAAAGGATGCTTTTTAGGTATATATTTGACCTTAGGTGCCTTAAAAATCGATCTACATATCTTATCATGTTGTATTGAGTCATTTGAGGTTCTTTTAGGAATCCAAATTAATCTATGTGGACTACATCTTTTAAGTGGACATTTATAGGCAATATATCCTAGTTTGCAATAAAAGTTGCATTTGGTATGAGGTGATACATGCAAGGTAGGGCCTTTAACAAAAGTGGTCGGATTTTTGTGAGAGTTACTCACAAATCCGATTCCACCTCTCCTATGAACATGACCCTTATTGGCAAAGATCATATTCAAAGACTTGATACCAACCTCGAAATTTTCTATGGTTTCTTTGAGTAGCAAGTTTTCCTTTTTAAGTATTTCTAGTTCATCACATTTCGTACAAGGAGTTAAACAACCATCATGCTCAACCTTTAATTTATCCAAATCACTAACAAGAGAAGCATGCTCCTTTTTTAACAACTTATATTATTTACTAATTAATTTGCATTCATTGAATAAATCATGAAAAATATTTAATAATTCATCAAAAGATAAACTTGCATCATATAAATTACTTACCTCATCTCTGATAGCCATTAGTGCATAGTGAGCAACTTGCTCGGTATTGGTTGGCTCCTCTTCTTCGGATGTACTTGAGTCGTCCCACGTTGCTTTAAGGGCCTTCTTCTTCTTTGGTTGCTTTCTCTTTGCTTGGGGACATTCACTTTTGAAATGTCCTAGCTTCTTATATTCATAGCATATGATTTGTTCTTTCTTGGGTTCAAATTTATTTTTAGTGTCATTTCTAAATTTATTCCTTTTTATAAATTTTTGAACTTCCTTGTCAAGAGTGCCAAGTCATCATCATAATCTTCATCACTTGAATTTTCTTTCAAGTGGTCTTCTTGTGTTCTTAGTGTCATATCCTTCCTATTCTTTGGAAGGGTGTCCTCAAGTTCCTCATGAGCTTTATAAGTTATCTCATAGGTCATTAGTGACCTAATTAGTTCTTAGAGAGGAAAATTATTTAAATCTTTGGCCTATTGAATGACCGTTACTTTAGGGTCCTAACTCTTTGGAAGGGATCTTAAAATTTTATTAACAAGTTCAAAATCCAAGAAACTTTAACCAAGTTCTTTTAGACCATTGACGACATCCATAAATCAAGTGTACATATCTTCAATGGTCTCACTCGGTTTTATCCGAAACAACTCATAAGTGTGCACTAAAAGATTAATTTTCGACTCCTTTACTCTACTAGTGCCTTCATGAGTCACTTTGAGTGTGTGACAAATATCAAAAGTCGTTTAACAAATAGATATACAATTGAACTCATTTTTATCTAAAGCACAAAATAAGGCATTTATAACCTTGGCGTTTAAAGCGAAAGTCTTCTTCTCTAACTCATTCCAATTGTTCATTGGAAGAAAAGACTTTTAAAACCCATTTTCTATAATATTCCATAATTTGAAATCCATTGAAATTAGGAAGATCCTCATTCTAGTCTTCTAATATCTGCAATCTGTCTCATTGAACATGGGCGGACGTGTAATTGAATGACCCTCTTAGTTGCCGACAAATACCATCTCTCTTGGGTTTTAAACCAAATGAGAGTGAACCTTGCTTTGATACCAATATTTAGGATCAAGAGCGGCACTAAGAGGGGGGGGGGGGGTGTATTAGTGCAGCAAAAAATTCTTCAATTTCGTAAAATATTTCATACGATTGATGAAAACCGATTCAGAAAAATAATAACTTAAAGCATATAAGAGCATAAGCATAGTGAGAACAAGATGAGGAGGAGAAGTAATTTGCTATGAAATGATTTGTAGTTAATGTAAATTACTTAAAATAAAATGCAAACTAGAATTTAGAGTGGTTTGGTCAATGTGACCTATATCCACTACGGATTCCTCCTCCGTCGAGGTCACCGGCATCTACTAAAGTCCTTCCTTCAATAGGTGAAGACCAACCACCTTTTATAGCTCTTTCTCCTTTTATCGGGTTTAGGAGAGAACCCTTACAAGCCTTACTCCTCTTTCTTGAATGGTTACAAAGCTAAGAGAGGGAGGAGTAAAACTCTAGCACTTTTACACCCGAAAGATTCAAGATTATAATCACACTTAGGTACCATTTTATATAGAAAAGGGTGAGGTATTTATAGGCTCCAATGGCTTCAAAATTGAAGCTAAAAAGTGTCTCATCTCGATTTTTGAGGTACTAGCGGTACCACCGCTATTATTGGGTGATACTACCGCTTATAGTCTAACATTGGGTGGTACTACCGCTTGATAGAGCTCGGAGACCAAGCTCTGATGGTACCACCACCTAACAAGAGCGGTACCACCACTAGCAGGTTATAACTACTGGCGGTACCACTGCCCAGACCACCTGGGAGAGTGGGTCTTCGTGGCGGTGCCACCCCTAGCCATAATTTCAAGTGCTGAATGAGCTTTACAATTCGGCCCAATTTAGCCATGTTAATGGCCCAATTGGCCCCTAATTGAGTTAGTGGGATTACCTCCTAATCCTAACTCAATTTATGATTTAACTACAATAACTAAGACATAATCAAAGCACTCTTATTCTGGTACATCAATTGCTCTTCCGCGAGCTTCTAGTGATCTTCCGGCGAACTTCTGACGAACTCCTAGCAATATTCCAGTGGATTCCCGGCAAGCTCCTGGACTTTACGACGATCTTCTTAGCAAGTTCCAATGAGCTTCTTTGGCAAGATTATGGACTTCTCAATTGGTTCTAGTAGAACCTCCGATGAACGTCCGGACTTCTGGCGAACTCTTGAACTCCCAATGAGATCTCGTTCTTGACTTCGGCACAACACTTGCTTTATGTCTTACTATTGTCATAGTTAATCCTGCACACTTTTCTCAACATATAGATTAGATCAAACAATTATCAATTGATTTCATCATCAAAATCTGAGATTTAATATTTGAAATTCAAGAGTTCTATCAAATATAGTGCATTGATAGGGGGAGTTAAGGTTAACTCTGTTATCAATTGGTTGTCATCATCAAAAAGGGGGAGATTGTTGAATCTCATATTTTGATGATAAAACCAATTGATAATGTTTATGAATTGATTTGTGTTTGAGTGATGCAGGACTAACGTCGATCAAGGAGAGGCAAATTGATTAAAGCAAGAAAGATTGAGCAAACTCTATAATTCTAAAGTTGTAAACCTATTAGAAAGTTGAGTTCCCTCCTCCTCAAGCTTAGAGAGAGTTCTAAGGGAGGTGTGAGAGGGATACCTTGTAAAAGAGGATTATAAAATGTTGTCTCCTAAACTTGTGAAAAAAAGAAGAGGGGTGTAAAAGGGTAGTTGGTCTTCGCCCATTGAAGAAAGACCGTTAATGGATGCCGGTGGCCTCGATGGAAGAGGAATCGGTGGAGTGTATGTAGATCATGATGACCGAACTACTATAAACTCGGTTTGCATTTACTTTAAGCAATTTAATTTTATAGCAAATTACCTCTCCTCCTTACCTTGCTTTCACTACACTTATGCTCTCACATGTTTCAAGTTAAATACATTTTCAAAACGGGTTTTATCATATGAAGATTTTCGAACCGACGTGATTTTATCTGCTGCACTAATGCACTAATGGCTATCACAGATACGGTAAGCAGTTCATTATATGCAAATTTATCTTGTAATGAATTACTAAGTACTTTTCATGAATTATTTGATGAATGTAAATTAGTTAGTAAAAAATATAAACTATTAAAAAAGGAGCATGCCTCTCTTGTTAGTGATTTTGATAGATTAAAAATTAATCATAATGATAGTTTAGCTTCTTGCACTAAATGTAATGAATTAGAAATGCTTAAAAAAGGAGAATTTTCTACTTAAAGGAACTTTAGAAAAATTTGAAGTTGGTAGCAAGTCCTTAAACATGATCCTCGCTAATAAGGGTCACGTTCATAGAAGAGGCGGAATCGGATTTATGAGTAGCTATCACCAAAATCCAACCACCTTTGCTAAATGCCCTACCTTATATGTATCACCCCACACCAAATGGAACTTTTTTTGCAAACTTGGACATGTTGCGTACAAATATCCATTCAAGAAATATAGTCCACATAAATTGATTTGGGTTCCTAAAAGAACCTCAAATGGCTCAATGCAACATGATAAGCTATGTAAATCGATTTTACTTATAAATGTCCACTTAAGAGATATAGTCCACACAAATTGATTTGGGTTCCTAAAAAAATCATAAAGAACTCTATGCAAAACGATAAGTTGAGTAGATCGATTTTTGAGGTACCCAAGGTCAAATTGTTACCTAAAAAGCACCCTCTTTTGTAGAAATATTTACCATCACAAACTAAGAGCAAGAGATGGTATCTTGATAGTTGATGCTCAAGGTACATGACCAAAGATCCATCTAAATTCTCTAAGCTCACTGGCCTAGACGAAGGATATGTCACCTTTGGAGATAACAATAAGGGTAAAATCATTGGCAAAGGAACAATAGGTAACAAATCAAACTTTTTAATTAAAGATGTGTTGTTGGTTGATGGATTAAAGCATAATCTTTTGAGTATTAGTCAATTATACAAATCATTAGATTTAAATCCAATGCTTGCATTATTGAACAACCTCACAAAAACATCTGTATGATTAGCCTAAAATAAAATAATATATACACTATTGACATTAATGATCTTTATGATAAAATGTATTTTTCAGTTTTGAATAACGATGCTTAGCTTTGGCATAGGAAATTAGGACATTCTAGCATGAAACTAATCTCTCAAATTTCATCCAAAGAACTTGTAAAAGGTATTCCTAATATTAAGTTTGTTAAAGATAATGTGTGTGATGCATGTCAACTAGGAAAATAAATAAAAGGTAGTTTCAAATCAAATAAGCACCTCTAGACCATTGCAATTGATCCATATAGATTTGTTTGGACCAATTGATACATCAAGTCTAGGAAGTAGCAAATACGCTTTTATAATTATGGATGATTATAGTAGATACACTTGGACATACTTCTTGACACACAAAAGCGATTGCTTTAGGTATTTTTATAAGTTTTGTAAACTTGTTCAAAATGAAAAAGACTTCATGATTTCATCAATTTAGAGTGATCACAGTGGCGAATTTCAAAATCATGATTTCCAAAATTTTTATGAATCTAATGGATATAACCACAATTTCTCTACTTTGAGAATTTCTCAACAAAATAAAGTAGTGGAAAGAAAAAATAGAAATTTACAAGAAATAGCAAAAACCGTGTTGAATGAACATAGCCTACCCAAATATTTTTGGGTCGAAGCCATTAATATAGCATGCATTCTCATGAATAGGGTTCTAGTAAGACCATTACTCCACAAAACTCCTTATGAATTGTGGAACAATAAAAAATCCAATGTTTCATATTTTAAAGTTTTTGGTTATAAATGTTTTATCATGAATGAAAAAGATGCCTTGGGAAAGTTTGATGTAAAATCTGATGAAGGAATTTTTCTTGGTTATTATTCTATTTCTAAAGCCTTTCGTATCTTTAACAAAGAACTTTAGTTATATAAGAGTCTATTCATGTTGTCTTTAATGAAGTTTCCGAATTTAAAAAAATGAGTTTGATGATGATCTTAATTTTGATGCTTTGAATTTAAATGAACCCTCTCCGACTAGATACTTGGATACATCTTCTTCCGAAACTTCCTTACCCAAGGAATGGAAGTATGTAGATGCTTATTTTAAGGAGCTAATCAAAGGAGACACATCAAAAGGGGATCAAACTCGTTCTTCTCTTAAAAGTTTTTATGCCAGTGCCACTTTTCTTTCTCAATTTGAACCTAAATGCATTGATGAGGCCTTGAAAGATGATTCATGGATTATCATAATGCAAGAAGAGTTGAACCAATTTGAGAGAAATGAGGTGTGAGAGCTTGTTCCAAGACTTAGTGACCATTTAGTTATTAATACTAAATGGGTTTTTAGAAACAAGAAAGATAAATTTGATATCGTGGTTAGAAACAAGGCTAGATTAGTGACCAAGGGTTTCAACCAAGAAGAATGTATCAATTATGAAGAAACCTTCACTCCTACGGAAAGATTAGAAGCCATAAGGATGCTCTTTGTCTATGCTAGTTGTAATAACTTTAAATTATTTCAAATGGATGTTAAAAGTGCTTTTCTTAATGGCTTTATTTCCGAAAAAGTTTATGTTGAACAACCTCCCGAATTTGAGAATGATAATTTTCCTAATCATGTGGTTAAATTCACTAAAGCTCTTTATGGATTGAAACAAGCCCCAAGGGCTTGGTATGAGAGACTTAGCTCTTTTCATATCTAAAATAATTTCTCTAAAGGCAAGGTCGATACTACATTGTGTATTAAAAATTTTAAAAATAACTTTCTTATTGTTCAAATTTATGTTAATGATATTATTTTTGGTTCTACTAATGAATCTTTATGCGAATTGTTTGCCAAGAGTATGAGTCTAGAGTTTGAAATGAGCTTAATAGGGGAACTAACTTTGTTTTTAGGCTTAGAAATAAAATAACTTAGTGATGGTATTTTTCTTAGTCAAATAAAATATACATTAGACATACTAAAACGGTTTAATATGGATAGTTTAAAGGCTATCAATACTCCTATGAGTACCTCCACTAAGTTAGACATTGACAAAAGTGGAGAAAGCTTTGATTAAAATGCTTATAGGGGTATGATAGGTAGTTTACTATACCTCACTGCAATTAGACCTGACATCATGTTTAGCGTAGGACTTTGTGCTAGGTTTCAATCTAATCTTAAGCTATGTCATCTTAAAGCAATTAAAAGAATTCTTAGATATCTTAAAAGAACCACAAATCTAGGATTATGGTATCCAAAAATTGAAAACTTTGAATTAATTGCTTATGTTGATGCAGATTTTGTTGGATATAAATTAGATAGAAAAAGCATATCCGGAACATGTCAATTCTTAGGTCATGCACTTGTCTCTTGGTCTTCCAAGAAACAAAACTCAATTGCACTATCTACAATCGAAGCCAAATACATTGCGGCTAGTGCATGTTGTGCACAAGTTATATGGATAAAAAATACTTTGGAAGATTATAGAATTTATCTTAGGAATATTCCCATAAAATGTGATAACACAAGTGCTATATGTTTAAGAAAAAATTCTATTCAACACTTTAGAACTAAACATATTGATATTAGGTATCATTTCATAAGAGATCATGTTAATAACCATGATATATCCTTAGAGTTTATCGACACTAAACATCAATTAGCCGATATCTTTACAAAACCTTTAAATGAAGAACAATTTGATTTTATTAAAAGGGAGTCAGGGATGTTAATTTATCTGAATGCATGAATTTATTATATTTCTTTTCCAAACTATCTTCATCTTAATTTATTTCATGAATGGAGCTTTCATGAATTCATCTCGTTTTTATCTTCATCTTAACTTGGTATCAAATTTACTTCATACCCTTGCTCCATCACTTAATGATTTTTTTTATACACTTAATCACTTCACTCATGGATTTTATCGATAAATACATCTTTTGTAGATTTCACTCTTATGAATTTTTAATGAAAAATGGATTTGATTTATGAAGTTTTGTTCATTTATTTCTCTTTATCCTTTCCCATGAATTCACCCTTACTCTTTTCATGAAGAAAGATTTTTTTAAATTTTTAGTGTGTAATGATCACTTGCAAGAATGATGATTTGATTGATCCTTTTCATGAATCCTGTCTCTATGTTAAAATTGAAATGTAATTTAATGAAACTCATCATTTGAAATTTGACTTGGTTTAAATCCTTGCATGAATTTGGTTCTTGATGAATTCCTTACCCTTCTTCCTATTTTTCTTGTTTTTATGTTAAAGGAAGAAAGAAACTTGCACTTCTCAAGAACCAAAAGCTTTTACACATTTAAACAAAAATGTTAGCTTATCCAAAAAGAAGTTATCATGCAAAGTTTTTGCTTACCTTCATTTATTACTTGGATACAATGGTGTGAAACTTGCTTGAATTTTTACCACGCTTGCATTGTTGAATTGTTCTCCTTTTTGTTGATGACAAAGGGAGGAGAAATGTAGCAAATTGATGATAAAATAAATGTCTTAGATAAATACATAAAATATATTTATCTTAGATAATTGCATAAAATGTATCGTAAATGCTTAAATGTCTTGCGAATACTTGAAATATGAGTAAATATGATTGGTATCGTCAAATACATACTTGAAAAATATCAAAATGTTTACTTGAAACGTATCAGAATGTGACATGATTACTTGTATATGTTTTATTCCTAGTATCATGCTTGATTTAATATCAAAATGATAAATATCTATCATTATGATGAAGTATCGAAATTACCATGCTTTATTTCGTATTAACTATTGGAATCATGCCTTAGATCGATGAATCGTCATTTTTATTGAAACTTGAATCTTGCTAAATTTCATACTTGAAAATGATGATTGTCTATCATCTATATTGGATTTGAAAATGGATGTCATGCCTTAACATCATTGTTGATAAATACGTGGTATCGTATTTTGAGATGGTAAATCATGATTGGTATCATGATGTGCATAAATATTAGGTTGATGCCTGAATTCAAAAGCCTTGAATTCAAGAGTGTCTTTTCTCAAGTATGGCATATAGATAGGGGGAGTTAAGGTTAACTCCATCATCAATTGATTCTCATTATCAAAAAGGAGGAGACTGTTGAATCTCAGATTTTGATGATGAAATCAATTGATAAATTGTTTGATCTAATCTATATGTTGAGATAAGTGTGCAAGATTAACTACAATAGCAATAAGATATAAAACAAATATTGTGTCGAAGTCAAGATCAAGATTTCAATGGGAGTTCAAGAGTTCGTCGGAAGTCTGAACATTCGTCGAAAGTTCTGTTGGAATTAACCAAAAAGTCCAGGAGCTTGCCAAAGAAGCTCGTCGAAACTTGCCAAGAAGATTATCGAGAAGTCAAGAAGCTTATCGGACATCCATCGGGACATTGCCGAGAGATCGTCGGAAGTTCATCGGAAGATCGTCGGAAGATCGTCGGAAGAACAATTGACATATAAGAACAAGAATGCTGTGTTAAATGTCTTAATTATCATAGTTAGACCCTAAGTTGAGTTAGGATTAGGAGATAATCTCACTAACTCAGTTAGGAGCCAACTGGTCCCTTAATAGGGCTGGTTGAATAAGCCCATTCAGCACTTAAAGTCACGGCTAGTAGTGGCACCGCTTGGGACGCAGTCTCCCAAGAGGTCTAGGCGGTAGTATTGCCCAGACTAGGTGGTGGTATCATCAACAGTTAATGCTATCAGGCATGGTATCGCCCAGTGTCAGTCTGTAGGCAGTAGTACCACCCAATAATGGCGTTGGTACTGTTAGTACCCCAAAATCCAGGAATGTGACACTTTTTGCTTCAATTCTAAAGTTATTGGGACCTATAAATACCCCACCCTTTTCTACATAAAAGGATAACAAAGTGCAATCAAAAGTTTGAAAAAATATGAAGTGTTGGGACATTAAAAATATTGTAAAAGTGAGAAGAGTCCTCCTCCTTCCTCTCTTAGTTTTGTAATCATTCAAGAAAGAGGAGTGAGGCTTGTAAAGGTTATCTCCTAAACCCGTGAAAAGGAGAAAGCATTTTAAAGAGATGGTTAGTCTTCGCCTATTAATGGAAGATCATCAGTGGATGCCGGTGACCTCGATAGAGGAGGAATCGGAAGTAGATGTAAGTCACAACAACTAAACCACTATAAATTTCGGTGTGCTCATTTCCATTCTACTTTTTATTACTGTCATTACTTTCTAAGTTAACTGCTAGTACATTTTCTTTAAAATCAAGCACTTTCTAAGATTGATTTTCAACGAATGAAAAATTTATAAAATCGATAATTTTTTTACTACACTAATTCACTCCCTTAGTGCCCTAACACTAATAAGTAGCAAAAAGAAAAATGCAAACTTTGCCAAATTCTAGCAGTCATAGTTGTGGAAATGTTGCATGCATTCTCACAAAAAATAAAAAAACAAACCCGTTCGCTATGGTAACATTGTGTTTTCTAATCTTAGATCACATCTCATCCTCAACAAGGAGCCAAGAATGTAGACCACCATACAAGTCAATGTAAGAAATGCAATTAAGATGATGTTTTATCTATCAGGACTGGTGGAGTGTTCAAATACAATGGCTTGAAAACTTGGTTTGTACATAAAGAATGCTAGGCAAATTTCGCTTGTGAATGAGTCGATTGATCAAACATATGTATCTGATTATAACTGATTGTAGAATGCTGTGATTATGTTTAAGCCCATCCAGTGTGGTTCTTTATCTGATTATTTAATAAATGTTACGCTTTCGATGCTGATCTCATCCTTAAGAAACAAAAGGATCTCTCTTGTCTTCAGCTTTTACTATATTAAATCTAGGTTAAATAGTTGCTAAAATATTAAATCTAGATGCATGAAAGTCACAAAAGTCAATGATTCAGCTGACTCTCAAATTCTTTCGGTTGTCAACATTTCGACATTGGATACGACTTGCATGAATAACCTGTTGACATTAACACAAAAGTCAACTTCTACAACGTGAATCTCTAGTTTTTAATTTATTTATATTATGAGGTCGGACATCATTTGATCATCACGAAGAAAATAATTATAGGTGTAGGAGATTGAAAGAAAAAAATATTTTTATTAAATTATCGAAGCATACAAAACACTCGTAACATCGAAGAGAAAAAGAAAAAATTTAATCGAGATGATCACTCCCCTCTCAAAAATCATTGTATGAGAGAATTTATAAATATCAAAAAATTAACAGAATGGACCATATACTTTGGAGAACGCTTCTCACAGCCCATGGTATGGAAGTTTGCCTTTGCAAAACTCTAATGAGGACAAGTGAGTCCCATTCCATGTTCATATTTTTGAATCCATTTGCTATGACAACATGTAGTCCATCAAGTATCGCTATTGCTTCACAAAATAAGATCTCCCCTCAATCCACAAACCTATAATCAACTAACATCGATTCAGCCAAGCAGTTAAGAAGAGTAAAACAAGTTCTGTCAGCCTGGTCCACCAACTGAATCATCGTAATTCAATTTAACCCAACCCTCGGAAGGAAGAGTCCAATGGAGCTGAACATTTTTGCCTTGCCCAAATCGACCCAATTATTCAATAAAAATAGAAGTAACAAATGTTCTAGACTGAAAATTTCTAACCAAAAACTTTAATTCTTGATAGCACCGATAGCTTTCACAAACGACGCCACTAGCCCTCAAGACCAGTAAGCTCCCTATAAACAGGGTTAAGAAACTTATAATCCAATTTAACTGAAATAAAACCATTGACATGTAGCTTCCAAAGTGAAAAATCATCACATGGCCAAAGAGATAAATCCATATAGTAAATCCTATTAGTCAACTCTTTCCCAAAGTCAGCATATAACAAATCCACATTTTATTTACCGCCTACTAAAAAAATTAAAAATCAAGTAGTCAGAATGCATAATCGATGCACTGTAAAAATCCGACAACAATAATAGAGGGACAAAAGAAATCCAAGTATCCTCCAAAATGCGAATAAAACGTCCATTTCTAACAAATTTCATAATAAGAAAAAGCCTCCAACTCTAACTATTAATTGTTTGAATTTTAAATTTTGATAATAAAATTAATTAATAAAATTATGATTTAATGAGCATTTGAGTGATGCAGAACTAACGTTGATCATAGAAAGACAAATTGATTGAATTAGGAGAATCAAACGTTAAGCCGGAGAGCATCATATCAGAGATTAGACGTTTGGCTAGAGAATTAGTTGACGTGCCAAAGGTTGGACTTCGTGCCATAAATTCAAGCATCGGGCCAGAGGGATCGGGCATTACGCCAAGAAGATCGGATGTTGCAGAAGGTCAACATGCCAATGGATCAAGCAATATGTCGAAGAAGAGGATGATGCGCCAAAGGTTTAGATGAAGTACTAGATAAACCAATGACATACTAGATAATATAGGATTCATATTTATAATATTTAAATCTTAATCAAAGTAATTTAGGTTTTAATTAAGTTGGTTTTGGGTGTAACCATGCCAACTTGATTAGGGGCCTCTTGGACCTGAATCAAGCTGAATTAGGTCAATTGGAAGGCCAATTTAGTAGCTTGAAGTTGGGACAAGTGGTGGAACTACTTGTGAGCTAGAAAGTACGAAATGTACATTTTTGAAAAACCTGACAGTGGTACCGCTTAGGTCAACGGTGGTAATCACCCATTATCAAGCAGTGGTATCGCCCAGATTAGAGGTGGTACCACCAGGACACAAGTCTCCAAAACTATGTCAGGTGGTGGTACCACCCAAACTGGTGGTGGCACTACTAATGCTCAGTGTGGCAGGCAGTGGTACCGTTAGTACCTTAAAAACCTAGTGATTTAAATTTTTAGCTCATTTCTAAAGCTTTTTGGGGCCTATAAATACCCCTCTTATGCTTGCTTGCAATAGAGTGAAAAAACTTATGATTATATATATATAAACTCTCTTAAAGTATTAAGTCTGTTCCTTCTAGAGTTTAGAAGTATTTCTAAGGGAGGAGTGAGGTCTTACTTTAAAAGAGAGGTATGAAGGTTCTGATAGTTATAGGTTGCTAGTCATTGGTGCTCGGCAAGTCAATCATGTGAGTGATGGCATGTGTGACTTAACACGTAATTTTTTGCTTATTATTATTTGATATTTTATCACTTTATATTGCTTGTTGTTTAAATATATTGTGATGTCCATTGATCTGTGCAATGGGAATCGGATCGTGATGAGATCATGTTAATGAGACTGATTTACCTTTAAACATAGATCCTAAATAATCCCGGTCATAGGTTACTCGAGAGAGACATCGAGATAACCAAATAGACTAGTGTACTGTATATCCATTCACATGATGGATTCAGTTGGTCTCATAGCTGCTCGTGTGGGGACACTAGAGATACAGTATAGTGATAATTGGAGAATAAGTTCACTAATTGATCTGCTTACAGAATGCTAGATAGTTGATGATGCCTTATTGTCATATAACGATTTCGTTGTCCTAGTGTTATATCTGGTCCTTAGACTTGAAACACCAAGGATGTCCTATATGAGTACTCTATTCTTTGATATTGGACTTACGGGTCTGGAGGTTCCTTATCTAGCATAGCTGGTCATCGGGAGTGGTAGCCAACCTTACAAGGACTATTGAGTATCGATAAAGGATCATCCACTCTCGATGTCATGAGAGGAATATCCCATGAATTCTTGCTGAAACAAATCCCTAGCTAAGGTTATTTGGATTGAGAGAGAAAGAGTTCTTCGAGAGAATCCGATTAGGGCGAGGCTTGAGTAGAAACCGTATGGGTCTTACAATACCATGCCCAGTATACGATCTCTATGATATTAGATGGATGAGGAACTATAGGTATATGGTAACTAAGGACAAATAGGTCCAATAGATTGAATTCTCCTGTATTATTTGGGGACTATGGCATAGTGGCCTAGTACGTTCGTAGTTGATGAGTCGAGTGAATTATTATGGAGATAATAATTCATTAAGCCAGAAGGAGTTCTGATAGGTATGACTCACGGCCAGCTTGATGTTGGGCTTAGAGGGTCACACACATATAGTAGGTGTTGCAATGAGTAGAGGTTCGGATATGAGATATCCACCGGAGCCCCTATCTTATTTGATATCCAATAATCCCCTAAATTATTGGATCTTATGGATGAGATCCAATAAGAGCCCATGAGAGATTATTGGATAGAGATCCACTAATCTAAGAGGCTTGGGTAGTTGGATTAAGATAGAAGTCTATATCTTGATTATTTATTTTTACAAAATCTACACATTTTTTATTTCTACTACATCTTTATTTTTTTAAAAAATATCGCTTTCAAATCTCTTACGTGGCATACTTGATGTCAACCACCTCACTGGTCTGAATTATATGGATTGGCTTCACAACTTGAGAATTATTCTCACGATGGAGAAAATCACGTATGTCCTTAATATAGTGATGCCTACACTCGAGGAAGGGGCAAGCGTTGATGAGATCGCTCGCTACGTGAAGTACATTGATGACTCCACTCTTACTCAGTGTTACATATTAGGCTCTATGACTCCTGAGTTACAGAGACAACATTAAAAGATGAATGCCAGATCTATTCTCCTACATGTCCGCAAACTATTTGAGGAACAGAGAAGGACTCAGCGATATGAGATATCCAAGAGCCTCTTCTATGCTAGGATGACTAAGGGGACACCAGTTCAAAACCATATCCTAAAGATGATTGAGTGGATAGAGAAACTAATCGGTCTAGGAATGGTCTTAAAGGATAACTTTGTGTGGATCTTGTACTTCAGTCCCTACTAGATTCCTTGTTACAATTCATAATGAATTTTAATATGAACAAACTTAAGATGACTTTCCCTGAGCTCCTCAATCTGTTGAGGGAGGCAGAGAGCACTATCAAGAAAGAGAAACTAGTTCTTTATACTAGTGAGACCAGAAAGAAAAGGAAAGTAGAAAAGTCCCTTAAGAAGGGCATGTTGAATCTCGAATTTTGATGATAAAATCAATTGATGGGTTAATTGATCTAATCCATATTATTGAGTTAAGTGTGCAGGATTAACTACGATATCCTGAAAACATAAAGTAAGGAAACTGAAGTCAAGTTTGATGGGTGTTTGAGAGTCCAAAGATTCGTAAGAGATGCTGCCGTAGCCAACCGAGAAGAAATCGGGGACTTGTTGGAGTTTTCGGAAGTCCACTGAATAGATCGTCGGAGGTTCGCGGAGATCACCGAGAAGGCTCGGCTACTCATTGAACTCGCCACAAAATCGGGAGCCTGCTGGGAGTCCGCCGGAAGAAATCTAAGGATGTATCGAAAGTCCACCGGAAGATTGCCGAAAAGCTCGCTGGAAGGAAACTCGACGTTGTCGGTTAAAAACTTGCTTAGGACTATGTTTTTAAATGTGTAGTTTACATGTAATTAGGGTGAGGATTAAGGTTTAATCCTACAACCCAATTAGGGGCCAATTGGGCCCGAGTTAGGACTGGTTTAGGCCAAGTTTGGAACCCAACTGGTTAGGCTGAAATAGTTCAGGCAGTGGCACCGCCTAGAGCCTGAAGTATTAGGTGGTGGTACCGCCGGACTGGGCGGTGGCATTGCCCAACACCCGAAAGTTCAGGCGGTGGCATCGCCCAGAACTCGAGAGTTCCAGTGGTGGCACCGCCAGAACACTGTCAATGTGAAAATTGACAAGCAATAGCACCACCACCGAAAGGTGGTGGCACCGCTAGTCACCGGTCAGTATGACATTGACAGGCGATGGCACCGCCATCGATAGGCGGTAGCACCGCCAGCCTCGGAAACCCAAGAGAATTCAAAATTTGGAGCCCAAATTTGAATCCTCTTGGGGCCTATAAATACCCCTCAATTCTCAGCAGAGAATACAACTTTTGAGAAGCAATAGATTAAGATAAAAGCCTTAGCAAAGTCTTTCGCAAGTCTTGTTTTCAATTGCTTGAGTGTTCACCTCCTTCTTTCTCGTTGAAAATTTGTAAGAGTGTGAACTACTTGTAAAAGGTTGTAAGAGGGGTATTTGTCCTTCCCCTTCAAAGTGATTTGCTAGTGGAAGTTGGGAGTCTCATCGAAGAAGGCTTCGCAAGTGGATGTAGGTCATTTTGACCGAACCACTTTAAATTGGCGTGTTCCTTGAATGTGTGAGTTCTTACTTTCCTAAAATTGTTATTTACACTACTGCAAGCTTTCGGTTTTCATCTACTCAAGTTACTATCGAAACGAAATCTCCTCGTATTTATGAAATCGTTTTCAAACTTACAAGTTTTAATCCGCTGCACTAATTCACCCCCCCCTCTTAGTGCCGCTCCGATCCAAACAATTGGTATCAGAGCGAGGCTCATTCTCATATTTGGTTTAATACCCAAGAGAGATAGCTTACTCCGGCATGCATGAGGGTCATTCTATTACATGCCCACTTATGTTTAATGGGTCGGATTACACGTATTGGAAGACTCGTTTGAGGATCTTCCTCATTTCCATGGATTTCGAGCTTTGGACTATTGTCGAAAATGGATTTCAAAAATCTTCTCTTCCGATGAGTGAATGGAATGAATCGGAGAAGAAGGTTTTTGCTTTAAATGCAAAGGCTATGAATGCCTTGTTTTGTGCACTAGACAAAAATAAATTTAATCGCGTTTGAATTTGTGATTCGGCTTTTGATATTTGGAGAACTCTTAAGGTCACTCATGAAGGCACTAGCTGAGTGAAAGAGTCCAAAATCAACATTCTTGTGCACTCTTACGAACTTTTTCGAATGAAACCATGTGAGTCCATTGGAGACATGTATACCCATTTCACGGATGTCATCAATGGACTCAAAGCTCTTGGTAAAGATTTTTCTAACTTTGAACTAGTAACTAAAATTTTAAGATCCCTCCCAAAAAGTTGGGATCCAAAAGTTACAGCCATTCAAGAGGCCAAGGACCTTAAAACATTTCCTCTTAAAGAACTTATTGGGTCTCTAATGACCTACGAAATGACATGCTATGCTCATAAAGAGCTCGAGAACCCCCTTCCAAAGAATAGGAAGGATATGACACTTACATCACAAGAAGACCACTTGAAAGGAACATCAAGTGATGAGGACAGTGACGATAACATTGCACTTTTAACTCAAAAATTTTAAAAATTTATAAGAAAGAACAAATTTAAAAATAACACCAAAAACAAACTTGAACATAAAAAGGACCAAGTAATATACTACAAATGCAAGAAACCAGGGCACTTAAAAAATGAATGCCCCCAAGCTAAGAAGAAGCAACCAAAGAAGAAGAAAGCTTTAAAGGTGACTTGGGACGATTCAAGTGATTCAGAAAGCGAAGAAGCTAGCATCAAAGAGGAGGCAAACTTTGCGCTAATGGCTTTAGGAGAAGAGGTATGTGATTTAATTAATGAAGATTTATCTTTTGATGAACTTTCTATCGCTTTTCATGAATTATTTGATAAGTGTAGAACTATTAGTAAGAAGTTTAATCTTTTAAAGAAAGAGCATGTTTTACTTCAAAATAAGCTTGATAGTCTTCAAACTCCTCCATGCTCTAAGTGCGACAACTTAGAAGCAATAAAAAATGAAAATTTGCTGCTTAAAGAGACCTTAAATAAGTTTAAGGTCGATAGCATGGGATTGGACATGATCCTTGCAAACAAGGGTTATGTCGCAAATAGAAGTGGAATTGGTTTTGTGAGAGGATCCCACCAAAATCCTACCACTGTCATTAAAGAACCCACATTACACGTTTCACCTTATTTGAAATGCAACTTTTGTTGTAAATCCGGACATGTTGCTTACAAATGTCCATTTAGGAAAATTAGTTCACATAAGTTGATATGGGTTCCTAAAGGAACTATTAATACTTCAATGATGAATAACAAAATTAGCAAATCAATTTTTGAGGCACCCAAAATCAAATGGGTACCTAAAAACCTTCCTCTTTTGTAGACAAACCTACAAGCTAGGAGCAAGAGATGATATCTTGATAGTGGATGCTCAAGACACATAACTGGAGATCCATCTCATTTCTCTATGCTCACTAGCAAAGAAGAAGGGTATGTCACCTTCGGAGACAATAACAAAGGCAAAATCATTGGCAAGGGAACCATAGGTAACAAATCATATTTTTCAATTAATGATGTATTACTAGTTGATGGATTAAAACATAATCTCTTAAGTGTTAGTCAATTATGTAATAAAGGTTATATCGTTAGATTTGAATCTACTACGTGCATTATTGAAAAACCAAACAATAACTTGTCAATGATTGCCTTAAAACAAAATAATGTCTACACCATCAACCTTGATGAACTAAGTTATGAAATATGCTTCTCCACTTTAAATGTGTTAGGATCGGAGCGGCACTAAGAGGGGGAGGTGAATTAGTGCAGTTGATCAAAACTAGTAGGTTTGAAACTGATTCCGTAAAATGTGAGGATATTTCGTTCGATAGTAACTAGAGTAAAGTAAAGAACAAAAACTTGCTTCTATGTAGATAATGATTGTAGAAAAATAACAACTCACACATTCAAGGAACACGCAGATTTAAAGTGGTTCGGTCAAAATGACCTATATCCACTTGCGAAGCCTTCTTCGATGAGGCCCCCAACTTCCACTAGCAAATCACTTTGAAGGGGAAGGACAAACATCCCTCTTACAACCTTTACAAGTGGTTCACACTCTTACAAAATTTCAGCAAGAAAGAAAGGGAAGTGAACACTCAAGCAATTTGAAAGTAAGACCTGCTAAGGCTTTGCTAAGACTTTTTTTTTACTCTATTGCTTCTCAAAAGTTGTAATCTCTGCTGAGAATTAAGGGGTATTTATAGGCCTCAAGAGAATTCAAATTTGGGCTCCAAAATTTGAATTCTCTTCGGTTCCCGAAGCTAGCGGTGCCACCGCTTGTCAGTGGCGGTGCCACTACCTGTCTATTCTGACACTGATAGTGTACTAGGCGGTGCCACCGACCAGTCCAGTGGTGCCACCGCCTAGCTCTTCGAGTGCTAGGCGGTGCCACCGCCCAGTATGGCGGTTCCACCGCCCGACCTCAATGGTCACTGGTTGGGCTTTAAGTTTGGCCCAAACCAGGTTTCATTTTGGGCCCAGTTGGCCCCTAATCAAGATATAGGATTATTTTTTAATCCTAACCTTAATTACATGCAAACTACATAACTAAAAACATAATCCTAAGCAAGTTTTTAACCTGCGAACTTCAAGTCTTGTTTCGGCGAGCTTTCCGGCGATCTTTTGATGGATTTCCGATATGCCCTTGGATTTCTTCCAACGGACTCCCAGCTAGCTCCCGATCTTGTGGCAAAATCAGCGAGTAGCCGAGCCTTCTCGATGATCTCTGCGAACCTCTAATGATCTCTTCGACAGACTTCCGAAAACTCCGACAAGTTCCCGATTTCTTCTCGATTAGCTCCGACAGTATCTCCGACGAATCTTCGGACTCTCAAACACCCATCGAACTTGATTCCGATAGACTCGCTTTATGTCTTGCTTGTTTCTAAAGACCCATTTAGTACCAATGACTAAATGGTCACTAGGTCTAGGAACAAGCTTCCATACCTCATTTCTCGCAAATTGATTCAACTCCTCTTGCATTGTAATGACCCAAGAATCATCTTTCAAGACCTCGTCAAAGCATTTAGGTTCGATTTGAGAGAGAAATGCAGCATTAGCACAAAAATTCTTGAAAGAAGAACGAGTTTGAACCCCTTGTGATGTATCTCCTATAATTTGCTTTTTTGGATGAGCATCTACATACTTCCATTCCTTGGGTAAGGAGATTTTGGAAGAAGATGCATCCAAGTTGCTATTTTGAGGAGGAGGTTCCTTTAAATCCAAATTTTCAAAACCAATATCATCATCAAAATCATTTTTCTTTAACTCGAAAATTTCATTAAAAATTACATGAATAGACTCTTCTATAACTAAGGTTCTTTTGTTAAAAACACAAAGAGCCTTTGAAATGGAAGAGTAACCAAGAAAGATGCCTTCATCGGATTTAGCATCAAATTTTCCTAAGGCATTCTTTTCATTTAAAATAAAACATTTGCAACTGAAAACTTTAAAATAAGAAACATTTGGTGTTTTGTTATTCCATAATTCATAGGGAGTTTTTGATAGAGAAGGTCTTATTAGAACCCTATTCATGATGTAGCAAGCCGTATTCACAGCTTCGGCCCAAAAATACTTGGGTAGACTATGTTCATTCAACATAGTTCTTGTCATTTCTTGTAGATTTCTATTTTTTCTTTCTACTACTCCATTTTGTTGAGGGTTTCTTGGAGTAGAGAAGTTGTGGTTATATCCATTAACTTCACAAAAATTTTGGAAATCGCGATTTTGAAATTAGCCACCGTGATCACTCCGAATTAATGAAATCATGAAACCTTTTTCATTTTGAGTGAGTTTACAAAATTTAGACAAACATTTGAAACAATCACTTTTGTGAGCCAAGAAATAGGTCCAAGTGTATCTAGTATAATCATCTACAATTACAAAAGCGTATTTGCTTCCTCCTAGACTTGTCGTGTCAATTGGTCCAAATAAGTCCAAATGGATCAATTGTAATGGTCTAGTGGTGCGAATTTGATTTTTTGGTTTGAAACTAGTTTTTATTTGTTTACCTAATTGACATGCATCACATACTTGGTCCTTAACAAACTTCATATTTGGAATCCCTCGTACTAATTCTCTAGATGAGATCTTAGATATTAGTTTCATGCTTGCATGGCCTAATCTCTTATGCCAAAGCCAAGCATCATCTTTTAAAGCGGAGAGACACATTTCATTACCTAGTTCATCAAGATTGATGGTGTAGACATTATTTTGTTTTAATGTAATCATAGTCATGTTATTGTTTGGCTTTTCAATAATACACAGATTTGATTCAAATCTAGCGATATAACCTTTATCGCATAATTGACTAATACTCAAGAGATTATGTTACAATCCATCAACTAGTAATACATTATCAATAGAAAAGTTTAATTTGTTATCTATGGTTCCCTTGCCAATTATTTTGCCTTTGTTGTTGTCTCAGAAGGTGACGTAGCCTTCGTCTATGCTAGTGAACTTGGAGAATTAGGATGGATCTCCGGTCATATGCCTTGAGCATCCACTATCAAGGTACCATCTCTTGCTCCTAGCTTGTGATGGTGTTTGTTTCTACAATAAGGGATTATTTTTAGGTACCCATTTACTTTTGGGTGCCTCAAAAACTGATCTAAATTGTTTGTCATGTTGCATAGACTTGATCATAGTTCCTTTAGGAACCCAAATCAATTTGTTCGGGCTAATTTTCTTGAATGGACATTGATAAGTTTTATGTCCATATTTGCAACAAAAGTTGCAATTACTTTGGTGTTGAACATGTAAGATAGGACCTTTAATGAAGGTGGTTGGATTTTGGTGAGAACTTCTCACAAATTCAAGTCCACTTCTTTTAGGAATGTGACCCTTGTTTGTAAGTTCATGTTTAAAGACTTGCTACCGACCTCGAATTTCTTCAAGGTGTCCTTAAGTAGCAAGTTCTCCTTTTGGAGAGTTTCTAGATCATGGCATTTTATGCATGGAGCTAAACTATCATGATATTCAGTTTTTAATTTATCAAAATTACAAGTAAGACTATCATGCTCCTTTTTTAACAATTTGTATTTTCTACTAATTGTTTTGCATTCATCAAATAACTCATGGAAGGTATTTAATAATTCATGATAAGATAAATCTGCATCAATTAAATTCGTTACCTCCTCTCCGATGGCCATTAGGGCATAATGGGCAACTTGCTCGGTGTTGGACTCCTCTTCTTCGGATGCGCTTGAATCATCCCACGTTGCTTTCAGTGCCTTCTTCTTTGATGTTCTTTTTTTGGCTTAGAGACATTCATTTTTGAAATGCCCTGGCTTCTTGCATTCATAGCATATCACTTGGTCCTTTTTATGTTCAAGTTTGTTTTGGGTGTTATTTTTAAATTTATTTTTTCTTATAAATTTTTTAAATTTTTGAGTCAAAAGTGTAATGTCATTGTCATTGTCCTCATCACTTGATGTTCCTTTCAAGTGGTCTTCTTATGATTTGAGTGCCATATCCTTCTTGTTCTTTAAAAGGGGGTTCTCGAGTTCGTCATGAGCTTGACATGTCATTTCGTAGGTCATTAGAGACCCAATAAGTTCTTCAAGAGGGAATGTTTTAAGGTCCTTGGCCTCTTGAATGACAGTAACTTTTGGATCCCAACATTTAGGAAGGGATCTTAAGATTTTAGTTACTAGTTCAAAGTTAGAAAAATCTTTAACAAGAGCTTTGAGTCCATTGATGACATCCATGAAACGGGTGTACATGTCTCCGATGGACTTAGTTGGTTTCATTCGGAAAAATTCGTAAGAGTGCACAAGAATATCGATTTTGGACTCTTTCACTCGGCTAGTGCCTTCATGAGTGACCTCAAGAGTTCTCCAAATATCAAAAGCAGAATCATAAATTGAAACACGATTAAATTCATTTTTGTCTAGTGCACAAAACAAGGCATTCATAGCCTTTGAATTTAAAGCAAAAACCTTCTTCTCCGATTAATTCCATTCGCTCAACGGAAGAGAAGATTTTTGAAATCCATTTTCAACAATTGTCCAAAGCTCGAATTCCATGGAAATGAGGAAGATTCTCATATGTGTCTTCCAATACGTGTAATCCGACCCATTAAACATAGGTGGACGTATAATAGAATGTCCCTCATGCATGCCGGAGTAAGCCATCTCTCTTGGTTATTAAACCAAATATGAGAGTGAGCCTTGCTCTGATACCAATTGTTAGGATCGGAGCGGCACTAAGAGGGGGGGGTGAATTAGTGCAGCGGATTAAAACTAGTAGGTTTGAAACCGATTCCGTTAAATGTGAGGATATTTCGTTTGATAGTAACTAGAGTAAAGTAAAGAACAAAAACTTGTTTTTATGTAGAAAATGATTACAGAAAAATAACAACTCACACATTCAAGGAACACGCAGATTTAAAGTGGTTCGGTCAAAATGACCTACATCCACTTGCGAAGCCTTCTTCAATGAGGCCCCCAACTTCCACTAGCAAATCACTTTGAAGGGGAAGGACAAACACTCCTCTTACAACCTTTACAAGTGGTTCACACTCTCATAAAATTTAAGCAAGAAAGAAAGGGAAGTGAACACTCAAGCAATTTGAAAGTAAGACTTGCTAAGGCTTTGCTAAGACTTTTTTTTTACTCTATTGCTTCTCAAAAGTTGTAATCTTTGTTGAGAATTGAGGGGTATTTATAGGCCTCAAGAGGATTCAAATTTGGGCTCCAAAATTTGAATTCTCTTTGGTTCCCAAAGCTAGCAGTGCCACCGCCTGTCAGTGGCGGTTCCACCGCCTATCAGTTCTGACACTGACAGTGTACTGGGCGGTGCCACCGCCCAGTCCAGCAGTGCCACCGCCTAGCTCTTCGGGTGCTGGGCGGTGCCACCGCCCAGTATGGCGGTTCCACCGCCTGACCTCAATGGTCACTAGTTGGGCTTTAAGTCCAGCCCAAACCAGGTTTCATTTTGGGCCCAATTGGCCCCTAATCAAGATATAGGATTATTTCTTAATCCTAACCTTAATTACATGCAAACTACGTAATTAAAAACATAATCCTAAGTAAGTTTTTAATCGGCGAACTTCAAGTCTTGTTCCGGCGAGCTTTCCGGCGATCTTTCAGCGGACTTCCGATACGCCCTTGGATTTCTTCCGACGGACTCCTAGTTGGCTCCCGATCTTGTGGCGAAATCAGTGAGTAGCCGAGCCTTCTCGGTGATCTCTGCGAACCTCTGATGAACTCTTCGGCGGACTTCCGAAAACTCCAACAAGTCCCCGATTTCTTCTCGATTGGTTCCGACAGCATCTCCGACGAATCTTCGGACTCTTAAACACCCATCGAACTTGATTCCGGTAGACTTGCTTTATGTCTTCAAGCTTTCGTAGTTAATCCTACATACTTATCTCAACATATGGATTAGATAAAACATGACAATTGACTTCATCATCAAAATCCAAGATTCAACAATCTCCCCCTTTTTGATGATGACAATCAATTGATAACGGAGTTAACCTTAACTCCCCCTATCTATATGCCATACTCGAGATAAGTCATTTTTGAATTCAAAGCCTTTGAATTCAAGAGATATATTGATAAGTTAAGATCGTTTAACCTTATCAATACTCCCATCATGATTCCTATCATGATGTATCTCTCTGAAAATGATGTCAAGACTTGACATCCATTTTCAAGTTTTACATTTCAAATGTGAATGATAGTAATGGTAGCAATTCATCATATGGTAAGATATCAATATGTAAAATTACGATGCAAGTTCTTGACATCTTAACATAATGCAAATATTTCAAGTGTTTAGCAATCATAGCATTTTTATCATCAATTTACCATATATTTCGATGCAAGCTTCTTTAACATAATTCAAATTCAAATATGGCACTCATAGCATCAATTCATATATTTCTCCCCCTTTGTCATTAACAAAAAGGAGAACGATATAAGCAAATTTTAAACATAAGTGCAGTAATTATTCATGTCATAACTAGGTTCATATCATTTTTCAATAATGAGTGATAGGATACCAATTATACAAACATTTCAAGGAAAGCATGACATGGAGATAGCTTTGAATACTTCTTCCTTTTTATTTGTTATTATCTTTTTGCGTGAAGGAGAAAAATCATTTGTGAGTTTACTCAAATGAAGTTAAAATCGATAAGAGATTAAATCACGCTTCATTTTTATAAGGATCAAGATATGTATGTGAATCAATATCCTTGCAAGTAAAAAATCTTCCTTTTTCAAGAAGGAAATTATAAGAAGGAATCACTTTATCAAATCCATTTCTCGAAAATATTTTTCACATTATAAGCCTATGAGAGATGCATTTACTAATTAATTCCATATGTCAAAAATCAATGATATAAATCAAACTTGATATGACATATGCTTATGAAAGCTACATTAAGTTCGGAAGAGAATAAGGTATCAAGAAAATCCGAAAATAAAATTTAACACTTTCATGCATTCGGACAAGGTTTTGCTATAGATTTTCCAATACAATCGTGAAGATAAAACATGCTTATTATCTTGGAAATTTTTATATCCAAAACATATAATTTCCAACATGTTATTAAGGCATGTAATCATGTAAAATCATCATAGCAATTAAGTGATTTGATCATTGAATCAAGAAAGTCCGAAAAATAAATTTAATAAGTTCAAGCATTCGGATACATTAACATTCCTAATTCTCTTCTAATGAAATCAAATTGTTCTTCACTTAAAGGCTTTGTAAAAATATCAGCTAGTTGATGTTTAGTATCAATGAACTCTATAACTACATCATGATTAGTGACATGATCTCGTATAAAGTGATGTCTAATATCAATATGTTTTGTTCTTGAGTGTTGAATAGGATTCTTTGTTAAACATATAGCACTTGTGTTATCACATTTAATGGGAATATTTTTAAGATGAACTTTATAATCTTCTAAGGTGTTTTTCATCCACACAACTTGTGCACAGCATGCACTAGCTGCAATATACTCAGCTTCGGTTGTTGATAGTGCAATCGAGTTTTGTTTCTTAGATGACCAGGAAACAAGAGCATGTCCCAAAAATTGACATGTTCCTGATGTGCTTTTTCTATCTAACCTACACCTAGCAAAATCTGCATCTGCATAAGCAATTAACTCAAACTTCTCGATTTTTGGATACCATAATCCTAGATTTGTGGTACCTTTAAGATATCTAAGTATTCTTTTAACCGCTTTGAGATGAGATATCTTAGGGTTCGATTGAAACCTAGCACAAAGTCCTACACTGAACATGATATCTGGTCTAATTGCAGTGAGGTAAAGTAAACTTTCTATCATACCCCTATATGTTTTTTGATCGAAATTTTCGTTGTTTTCATCCATATCTAACTTAGTCGAAGTACTCATAGGAGTATTTATTGCTTTTGAAGTATCCATGTTAAATCGTTTTAACAATTCTAATGTATATTTAGATTGGTTAAGAAATATACCGTCACTAAGTTGTTTGATTTGCAATCCTAAAAAGAATGTTAATTCACGCATTAAACTCATTTCAAATTCATAACCCCTATTTTTGGCAAATGATTCACATAGTGATTCATCCAAAGAATCAAAAATAATATCATCAACATAAAATTGCATAATAAGAAAATTGTTTTCAAAACAAAATGTTTGATAAACAATGTAGTATCAACCTTGCCTTTGGTAAAATTATTTAAAATAAGAAACGAACTAAGCCTTTCGTACCAAGCTCTAGGAGCTTGTTTCAAACCATAGAGAGCCTTAGTCAATTTGAATACATGATTAGGAAGAAGAGAATTTTCAAATCCAGGAGGTTGTTCAACATATACTTCTTCCGAAATAAAACCATTCAAGAAGGCACTTTTGACGTCCATTTGAAATAGTTTAAAATTATTAGTACTAGCATAGGCAAGGAGCATCATAATGGCTTCTAATCTTGCCATGGGAGCGAAGGTTTCTTCGTAGTCGATACCTTCTTCTTGGTTGAAACCTTTGGCAACTAATCTAGCCTTGTTTCTAACCATGATACCACATTCGTCTTGCTTGTTTCTAAAGACCCATTTAGTACCAATGACTAAATGGTCATTAGGTCTAGGAACAAGCTTCCATATCTCATTCCTCTCAAATTGATTCAACTCCTCTTGCATTGCAATGACCCAAGAATCATCTTTCAAGGCCTCGTCAATGCATTTAGGTTCGATTTGAGAGAGAAATGTAGCATTAGCACAAAAATTCTTAAAAGAAGAACAAGTTTGAACCCCTTGTGATGTATCTCCTATAATTTGCTTTTCTGGATTAGCATCTACATACTTCCATTCCTTGGGTAAGGAGATTTTGGAAGAAGATGCATCCAAGTTGCTATTTTGAGGAGGAGGTTCCTTTAAATCCAAATTTTCAAAACCAATATCATCATCAAAATCATTTTTCTTTAACTCAGAAATTTTATTAAAAATTACATGAATAGACTCTTCCATAACTAAGGTTCTATTGTTAAAAACACGAAAAGCCTTTGAAACGGAAGAGTAACCAAGAAAGATTCCTTCATCGGATTTAGCATCAAATTTTCCTAAGGCATCCTTTTCATTTAAAATAAAGCATTTGCAACCAAAAACTTTAAAATAAGAAACATTTGGTGTTTTGTTATTCCATAATTCATAGGGAGTTTTTGATAGAGAATGTCTTATTAGAACCCTATTCATGATGTAGCAAGTCGTATTCACAGCTTCGGCCCAAAAATACTTGGGTAGACTATGTTCATTCAACATAGATCTTGCCATTTCTTGTATATTTCTATTTGTTCTTTCAACTACTCCATTTTGTTGAGGGTTTCTTGGAGTAGAGAAGTTATGGTTATATCCATTAAATTCACAAAAATTTTGGAAATCGCGGTTTTGAAATTCGCCACCGTGATCACTCCGAATTGATGAAATCATGAAACCTTTTTCGTTTTGAGTGAGTTTACAAATTTTAGATAAACATTTGAAACAATCACTTTTGTGAGCCAAGAAATAGGTCCAAGTGTATCTAGTATAATCATCTACAATTATAAAAGTGTATTTGCTTCCTCCTAGACTTGTCGTGTCAATTGGTCTAAATAAGTCCAAATGGATCAATTGTAATGGTCTAGTGGTGCTAATTTGATTTTTTGGTTTAAAACTAGTTTTTATTTGTTTATCTAGTTGACACGCATCACATACTTTGTCCTTAACAAACTTCATATTTGGAATCCCTCGTACTAATTCTCTAGATGAGATCTTAGATATTAGTTTCATGCTTGCATGGCCTAATCTCCTATGCCAAAGCCAAGCATCATATTTTAAAGCGCAGAGACACATTTCATTGCCTAGTTCATCAAGATTGATGGTGTAGACATTATTTTGTTTTAATGCAATCATAGTCATGTTATTATTTGGTTTTTCAATAATACACATATTTGATTCAAATCTAACGATATAACCTTTATCGCATAATTGACTAATACTCAAGAGATTATGTTTCAATCCATCAACTAGTAATACATTATCAATAGAAAAGTTTAACTTGTTACCTATGGTTCCCTTGCCAATGATTTTGACTTTGTTGTTGTCTCCGAAGGTGACATAGCCTTCGTCTATGCTAGTGAACTTGGAGAATTGGGATAGATCTCCGGTCATATGCCTTGAGCATCCACTATCAAGGTACCATCTCTTGCTCCTAGCTTGTGATGGTGTATGTTTCTACAAGAAGGGATTATGTTTAGGTACCAATTTACTTTTGGGTGCCTTAAAAACTGATCTAACTTCTTTATCATGTTGCATAGACTTGATCATGGTTCATTTAGGAACCCAAATCAATTTATTCAGATTAATTTTCTTGAATGGACATTGATAAGTTTTATGTCCATATTTGCAACAAAAGTTGCAAATGCTTTGGTGTTGAACATGTAATATAGGACCTTTAATGAAGGTGGTTGGATTTGGTGAAAACTTCTCACAAATCCGATTCCACTTCTTTTAGGAACGTGACCCTTATTTGTAAGAATCATGTTCAAAGACTTGCTACCGACCTCAAATTTCTTCAAGGTGTCCTTAAGTAGCAAGTTCTCCTTTTGGAGAGTTTCTAGATCCTGGTATTTTATGCATGGAGCTAAACTATCATGATATTTAGTTTTTAATTTTTCAAAATTACAAGTAAGAGTATCATGCTCCTTTTTTAACAATTTGTATTTTCTACTAATTGTTTTGCATTCATCAAATAACTCATGGAAGGCATTTAATAATTCATGATAAGATAAATCTGCATCAATTAAATTCGTTACCTCCTCTCCGATGGCCATTAGGGCATAATGAGCAACTTGCTCGGTGTTGGACTCCCCTTCTTCGGATGAGCTTGAATCATCCCACGTTGCTTTGAGCGCCTTCTTCTTTGATGCTCTCTTTTTGGCTTGGGGACATTCATTTTTGAAATGCCCCAGCTTCTTGCATTCATAGCATATCACTTGGTCCTTTTTATGTTCAAGTTTGTTTTGGTGTTATTTTTAAATTTGTTCTTTCTTATAAATTTTTTAAATTTTTGAGTCAAAAGTGCAATGTCATTGTCACTATCCTCGTCACTTAATGTTCCTTTCAAGTGGCCTTCTTATGATTTGAGTGTCATATCCTTTCTGTTCTTTGGAAGGGGGTTCTCGAGCTCGTCATGAGCTTGACAGGTCATTTCGTAGGTCATTAGAGACCCAATAAGTTCTTCAAGAGGGAATGTTTTAAGGTCCTTGGCCTCTTGAATGGCAGTAACTTTTGGATCCCAACATTTAGGAAGGGATCTTAAGATTTTAATTACTAGTTCAAAGTTAGAAAAATCTTTAACAAGAGCTTTGAGTCCATTGATGACATCCATGAAACGGGTGTACATATCTCCGATGGACTCACTTAGTTTCATTCGGAAAAGTTCATAAGAGTGCACAAGAATGTTCATTTTGGACTCTTTCACTCGGCTAGTGCCTTCATGAGTGACCTCAAGAGTTCTCCAAATATCAAAAGCAGAATCACAAATTGAAACGCGATTAAATTCATTTTTGTTTAGTGCACAAAACAAGGCATTCATAGCCTTTGCGTTTAAAGAAAAAACCTTCTTCTTCGATTCATTCCATTCGCTCATTGGAAGAGAAGATTTTTAAAATCCATTTTCAACAATTGTCCAAAGCTCGAAATCCACGGAAATGAGGAAGATTCTCATACGTGTCTTCCAATATGTGTAATCCAACCCATTAAACATAGGTGGACGTGTAATAGAATATCCCTCATGCATGCCGAAGTAAGCCATCTCTCTTGGGTATTAAATCAAATATGAGAGTGAGCCTTGCTCTAATACCAATTGTTAGGATAGGAGCGGCACTAAGAGGGGGTGGTGAATTAGTGCAGCGGATTAAAACTAGTAGGTTTGAAACTGATTCCGTAAAATGCGAGGATATTTCGTTCGATAGTAACTAGAGTAAAGTGAAGACAAAAACTTGCTTCTATGTAGATAATGATTGTAGAAAAATAATAACTCACACATTCATGGAACACGCAGATTTAAAGTGGTTCAGTCAAAATGACCTACATGCACTTGCGAAGCCTTCTTCGATGAGGCCCCCATCTTCCACTAGCAAATCACTTTGAAGGGGAAGGACAAACACCCCTCTTACAACCTTTACAAGTTGTTCACACTCTTACAAAATTTCAGCAAGAAAGAAAGGGAGGTGAACACTCAAGCAATTTGAAAGTAAGACTTGCTAAGGCTTTGCTAAGACTTTTTTTTTACTCTATTGCTTCTCAAAAGTTATAATCTCTGCTGAGAATTGAGGGGTATTTATAGGCCTCAAGAGGATTCAAATTTGGGCTCCAAAATTTGAATTCTCTTCGGTTCCCGAAGCTAGCGGTGCCACCGTCTGTCAGTGGCGGTGCCACCGTCTGTCAGTGGCGGTGCCACCGTCTGTCAGTGGCGGTGCCACCGTCTGTCAGTGGCGGTGCCACCGTCTGTCAGTGGCGGTGCCACCGTCTGTCAGTGGCGGTGCCACCGTCTGTCAGTGGCGGTGCCACCGTCTGTCAGTGGCGGTGCCACCGTCTGTCAGTGGCGGTGCCACCGTCTGTCAGTGGCGGTGCCACCGTCTGTCAGTGGCGGTGCCACCGTCTGTCAGTGGCGGTGCCACCGTCTGTCAGTGGCGGTGCCACCGTCTGTCAGTGGCGGTGCCACCGTCTGTCAGTGGCGGTGCCACCGTCTGTCAGTGGCGGTGCCACCGTCTGTCAGTGGCGGTGCCACCGTCTGTCAGTGGCGGTGCCACCGTCTGTCAGTGGCGGTGCCACCGTCTGTCAGTGGCGGTGCCACCGTCTGTCAGTGGCGGTGCCACCTCCGGCGAATCTTCCGACGGACTTCCGATACGCCCTTGATTTCTTCCGACGGACTCCCAGCTGGCTCCCAATCTTGTGGCAAAATCAGCGAGTAGCCGAGCCTTCCGGTGGAGCTTGCGAACCTCCAATGATCTCTTCGGCGGACTTCCGAAAACTCTCCGATAAGTCCCCGATTTCTTCTTGATTGGTTCCGATAATATCTCCGACGAATCTTCGGACTCTCAAACATCTATCGAACTTGATTCCAGTAGACTCCTTTATGTCTTCAAGCTTTTGTAGTTAATCCTGCATACTTATCTCAACATATGCCACCGTCTGTCAGTGGCGGTGCCACCGTCTGTCAGTGGCGGTGCCACCGTCTGTCAGTGGCGGTGCCACCGTCTGTCAGTGGCGGTGCCACCGTCTGTCAGTGGCGGTGCCACCGTCTGTCAGTGGCGGTGCCACCGTCTGTCAGTGGCGGTGCCACCGTCTGTCAGTGGCGGTGCCACCGTCTGTCAGTGGCGGTGCCACCGTCTGTCAGTGGCGGTGCCACCGTCTGTCAGTGGCGGTGCCACCGTCTGTCAGTGGCGGTGCCACCGTCTGTCAGTGGCGGTGCCACCGTCTGTCAGTGGCGGTGCCACCGTCTGTCAGTGGCGGTGCCACCGTCTGTCAGTGGCGGTGCCACCGTCTGTCAGTGGCGGTGCCACCGTCTGTCAGTGGCGGTGCCACCGTCTGTCAGTGGCGGTGCCACCGTCTGTCAGTGGCGGTGCCACCGTCTGTCAGTGGCGGTGCCACCGTCTGTCAGTGGCGGTGCCACCGTCTGTCAGTGGCGGTGCCACCGTCTGTCAGTGGCGGTGCCACCGTCTGTCAGTGGCGGTGCCACCGTCTGTCAGTGGCGGTGCCACCGTCTGTCAGTGGCGGTGCCACCGTCTGTCAGTGGCGGTGCCACCGTCTGTCAGTGGCGGTGCCACCGTCTGTCAGTGGCGGTGCCACCGTCTGTCAGTGGCGGTGCCACCGTCTGTCAGTGGCGGTGCCACCGTCTGTCAGTGGCGGTGCCACCGTCTGTCAGTGGCGGTGCCACCGTCTGTCAGTGGCGGTGCCACCGTCTGTCAGTGGCGGTGCCACCGTCTGTCAGTGGCGGTGCCACCGTCTGTCAGTGGCGGTGCCACCGTCTGTCAGTGGCGGTGCCACCGTCTGTCAGTGGCGGTGCCACCGTCTGTCAGTGGCGGTGCCACCGTCTGTCAGTGGCGGTGCCACCGTCTGTCAGTGGCGGTGCCACCGTCTGTCAGTGGCGGTGCCACCGTCTGTCAGTGGCGGTGCCACCGTCTGTCAGTGGCGGTGCCACCGTCTGTCAGTGGCGGTGCCACCGTCTGTCAGTGGCGGTGCCACCGTCTGTCAGTGGCGGTGCCACCGTCTGTCAGTGGCGGTGCCACCGTCTGTCAGTGGCGGTGCCACCGTCTGTCAGTGGCGGTGCCACCGTCTGTCAGTGGCGGTGCCACCGTCTGTCAGTGGCGGTGCCACCGTCTGTCAGTGGCGGTGCCACCGTCTGTCAGTGGCGGTGCCACCGTCTGTCAGTGGCGGTGCCACCGTCTGTCAGTGGCGGTGCCACCGTCTGTCAGTGGCGGTGCCACCGTCTGTCAGTGGCGGTGCCACCGTCTGTCAGTGGCGGTGCCACCGTCTGTCAGTGGCGGTGCCACCGTCTGTCAGTGGCGGTGCCACCGTCTGTCAGTGGCGGTGCCACCGTCTGTCAGTGGCGGTGCCACCGTCTGTCAGTGGCGGTGCCACCGTCTGTCAGTGGCGGTGCCACCGTCTGTCAGTGGCGGTGCCAAATCCTAAGCAAGTTTTTAACCAGCGAACTTCAAGTCTTGTTCCGGCGAGCTTTCCGGCGATCTTCCGACGGACTTCGATACGCCCTTGGATTTCTTCCGACGGACTCCCAGCTGGCTCCCAATCTTGTGGCAAAATCAGCGAGTAGCCGAGCCTTCTCGGTGATCTTTGCGAACCTCCAATGATCTCTTCGGCGGACTTCCGAAAACTCCGATAAGTCCCCGATTTCTTCTTGATTGGTTCCGATAATATCTCCGACGAATCTTCGGACTCTCAAACATCTATCGAACTTGATTCCAGTAGACTCGCTTTATGTCTTCAAGCTTTTGTAGTTAATCCTGCATACTTATCTCAACATATGGATTAGATAAAACATGACAATTGACTTCATCATCAAAATCGAAGATTCAACAAAATGATGATGCTTGGCTTTGGCATAGGAGATTAGGCCATGCAAGTATGAAACTAATATCTAAGATCTCATCTAGAGAATTAGTACGAGGGATTCTCAATATGAAGTTTGTTAAGGACAAAGTATGTGATGTGTATCAACTAGGTAAACAAATAAAAACTAGTTTCAAACCAAAAAATCAAATTAGCACCACTAGACCATTACAATTGATCCATTTGGACTTATTTGGACCAATTGACATGCCTAGTCTAGGAGGAAGCAATATGCTTTTGTAATTGTAAATGACTATACTAGATACACTTGGACCTATTTCTTGGCTCACAAACGTGATTGTTTCAAATGTTTCTCTAAATTTTGTAAACTCACTCAAAACGAAAAAGGATTCATGATTTCATCAATCGGAGTGATCATGGTGGCGAATTTCAAAACCGACTCAATTATTCAATTCGGAGTGATCATGGTGGCGAATTTCAAAACCGTGACTTCCAAACATTTTGTAAAGTTAATGGATATAATCATAACTTCTCCACTCCAAGAAATCCTCAACAAAATGGAGTAGTTGAAAGAAAAAATAGAAACCTATAAGAAATGGCAAGAACTATGTTGAATGAACATAGTCTACCCAAGTATTTTTAGGCCGAAGCCGTGAATACGGCTTGCTATATCATGAATAGGGTTCTAATAAGACCATCTCTATCAAAAACTCCCTATGAATTATGGAATAACAAAAAACCAAATGTTTCTTATTTTAAAGTTTTTAGTTGCAAATGCTTTATTTTGAATGAAAAGGATGCCTTAGGAAAATTTGATGCTAAATCCGATGAAGGCATCTTTCTTGGTTACTCTTCCGTTTCTAAGGATTTTCATGTTTTTAACAAAAGAACCTTAGTTATAGAAGAGTCTATTCATGTAGTTTTTAATGAAATTTTCGAGTTAAAGAAAAATGATTTTGATGATGATCTTGGTTTTGATAATTTGAATTTAAAGGATCCCCCTCCTCAAAATAGCAGGAGTTGCGCCGAAGTCAAGACTATGATCACGTTGGGGGTTCGAGAGTTCGACGGAAGTCCGGACGGTCATCGGAGGTTCTGCGGGAACAAATCCGAGAAGTCCAGGAGCTTGCCAAAGAAGCTCATCGGAACTCGCCAAGTGAATCGTCGCAAGTCTAGGAGTTTGCCGGAAGTCCGCCGGAGCATCGCCGAGGGTTCGTCGGATGATAGTCGGAAGTTCGCCGGAAGCTCGACGGAAGAAGCAATTGACGCACCGGAGCAAGTTGTAGTAAATTTCTTGAAAAATATCATAGTTAGCATGATGATTAAGTTAGAAATGGGAGGTGATCCCATTAACTTAATCTTGGGGCAATTGGGCCCTTGACAGACCCAAATTGGGCTGAATGGATCAGCCCATTCGGACCCAAATTCCCTGGCCGACGGTGGCACCGCCTGGGCTCAGTCCGAGTAACACTGGGTGGGCGGTAGCACCGCCCCTGTCAGGCGGTGGCACCGCCTGGGCTTAGTCTCCAAGTGAGACTGGCGGTAGTACCGCCCCTGACAGGCGATGGTAGCGCCCGAGCTCGGTCTCCGAGCTCTGTCAGGCGGTAGTACCGCCCATTTATGGCGATAGTACCGCCAGGACCCCGAAAACATGGGAATTGACATTTTTGATCTCCAAATTCAAATCAGTTTGGGGCCTGTATAAACCCCACCCTTTCATGCATGAAAGGGCACCAAAACTTAGCATTTATTCTGAGATTTTGAGAGCTTAAAAGTGTTGTAAAAGGCTAGAAGTTCTTCTCCCTCTTTTCTTCAAAGTTTTGATCATTCAAGAGAGGAGTGAAAAATTTGTAAGGGTTGTCTCCTAAGCCCGTCAAAAGGAGTGAAACTGTAAAAGGGTGGTTGGCCTTCGCCTATTGAAGGAAGGCCTCTAGTGGACGTCGGTGACCTCATCGAACGAGGAAGCCAAAAGTGGATGTAGGTCAAGATTGACCGAACCACTCTAAATCTCGGTTTGCATTTACATTCTGTTCTCTATCTTAACTGCAACTACGTCCATAGCTTTACTTTAACTGCACTTTACTTGATCTTAAGTTAAAGCAATTTCCAATTCGACTTTTATACTGAAATCGTTCTTATCATACGAACGTCGTTTTAAATCGTCAAAAGTTTTCCGCTGCACTAATTCACCCCCCCCTCTTAGTGCTCTTGATCCTAATAATTGGTATTAGAGCGAGGTTAACTCTCAATCAGATTAAAACCCAAGAGAGATGGCGTACGTCGAAAATCAAGAGGGCCACTCTATTACACGTCCACCCATGTTCAATGGGACGGACTACACCTATTGGAAGACCCGAATGAGGATCTTTCTTATTTCAATGGATTTTGAACTTTGGAATCTTGTCGAAAATGGATTTTTGAAATCTTCTCTTCCAATGATCGATTGGAATGAATTGGAGAAGAAGACTTTCGCTCTTAATGCAAAGGCTATGAATGCCTTATTTTGTGCGCTTGATAAAAATGAGTTCAATCGTGTTTCGGTTTGTGAAACCGCATTTGATATTTGGCATACACTCGAAGTGACTCACGAAGGCACAAGTAGAGTGAAAGAGTCAAAAATCAATCTTTTGATACATTCTTTTGAACTTTTCCGAATGAAACCGAGCGAGACTATTGGCGATATGTACACCCGTTTCACGGATGTCGTCAATGGTCTAAAAGGACTCGGCAAAAGTTTTTCGGATTTTGAGCTCGTAAATAAGATTCTAAGATCCCTTCCTAAGAGTTGAGACCCTAAAGTCACTACTATTCAAGAGGCTAAAGATCTAAACAATTTCCCTCTTGAAGAATTAATCGGGTCATTAATGACCTACGAAATGACTTGCAAAGCTCATGAAGAGCAAGAAGACATCCTTCCAAAGAACAAGAAGGATATGACACTTAGAACTCAAGAAGACCACTTGAGAGAGAACTCAAGTGATGAGGACTTTGACGATGACTTGGCACTTCTAACAAGAAGATTTAAAAAATTCATTAAAAGAAATAAGTTTAAAAATGACACAAAAAATAAATTTGAACCTAAGAAGGACCAAGTTATTTGCTACGAATGCAAGAAACCGGGACACTACAAAAGTGAATGTCCCCAAGTCAAGAAAAGAACACCAAAGAAGAAGGCGCTCAAAGCAACGTGGGATGACTCAAGCGTGTCCGAAGAAGAGGAGTCCAACACCGAGCAAGTTGCTCACTATGCCCTAATGGCCATCGGAGAGGAGGTAACCAATTTAATTGATGCAGATTTATCATTTGATGAATTATTAAATGCCTTCCATGACTTATTTGATGAATGCAAAACTATTAGTAGAAAATACAAATTGCTAAAAAAGGAGCATAATAGTCTTACTTGTAATTTCGATAAATTTAAATCTGAATATCATGATAGTTTAGCTCCATGTATAAAATGCCATGATCTAGAAACTCTCCAAAAGGAGAACTTGCTACTTAAGGACACCTTGAAGAAATTCGAGGTTGGTAGCAAGTCTTTGAACATGATCCTTACAAATAAGGGTCACGTTCCTAAAAGAAGTGGAATCGGATTTGTGAGAAGTCCTCAACAAAATCCAACCACCTTCATAAAAGGCCCTATCTTACATGTTCGGCACCAAAGCAAATGCAACTTTTGTTGCAAATATGGACATAAAACTTATCAATGTCCATTCAAGAAAATTAGTCCGAACAAACTGATTTGGGTTCCTAAAGGAACCATAATCAATTCTATGCAACATGATAAACAAGTTAGATCAGTTTTTGAGGCACCCAAAAGTAAATGGGTTCCTAAAAATAATCATTTCTTGTAGAAACATACACCATCACAAGCTAGGAGCAAGAGATGGTACCTTGATAGTGGATGCTCAAGGCATATGACCGGAGATCCATCTCAATTCTCTAAGCTCACTAGCATAGACGAAGGCTATGTCACCTTCGGAGACAACAACAAGGGTAAAATCATTGGCAAAGGAACCATAGGTAACAAATCCAACTTCTTTATTGAAGATGTTTTGTTAGTTGATGGTTTAAAACATAACCTCTTGAGAATTAGTCAATTGTGTGATAAAGGATATATTGTCAAATTCGAATCTAATGCTTGCATCATTGAAAAACCACACAAAAACACATCTATGATTGCATTAAAACAAAATAACGTATACACCATTGACATCAATGATCTTTGCAATGAAAAGTGTTTCTCGGTTTTGAATGAGGATGCTTGGCTTTGGCATAGGAGATTAGGTCATGCTAGCATGAAACTAATCACTCAAATATCATCCAAAGAACTTGTAAGAGGAATTCCTCATATCAAGTTCATCAAAGATAATGTGTGTGATGCTTGTCAATTAGGAAAACAAATTAAGGGTAATTTCAAATCTAAGAATCAAATAAGCACCTCTAGGCCCTTACAATTGATCCATATGGACTTGTTTAGACCTATCTCTACATCAAGTCTAGGAGGTAGCAAATATGCCTTCGTCATTGTAGATGACTATAGTAGATACACATGGACTTATTTCTTAAAACACAAAAATGAACGCTTTAGATATTTTACCAAGTTTTGCAAACTAGTCCAAAATGAAAAGGGTTCTATGATTGCGTCAATTAGAAGTGATCATGGTGGTGAATTTCAAAACCATGATTTTCAAGAATTTTGTGAATTTAATGGATACAATCATAACTTCTCTACTCCAAGAAATCATCAACAAAATGGAGTAGTAGAAAGAAAAAATAGAAATTTACAAGAAATGGCAAGAACCTTGTTGAATGAACATAGCCTACCCAAATACTTTTGGGCCGAAGCCGTAAACACTGCATGCTATATTTTGAATAGAGTTCTAGTAAGACCCTTACTCACCAAAACTCCCTATGAGTTGTGGAACAACAAAAAACCCAATGTTTCATATTTTAAAGCTTTTGGGTGCAAGTGTTTTATCTTGAATGAAAAAGATGCCTTAGGAAAATTTGATGCTAAATCCGATGAAGGAATTTTCCTTGGTTATTCTTCGGTTTCTAAAGATTTTCGTATATTCAATAAAAGAACTTTAATTATAGAAAAATCCATTCATGTTGTTTTCAATGAGATTTCCGAAATCAAGAAAAATGATTTTGATGATGATGTTAATTTTGATTCTTTGAATTTAAATGAAACCCCTTCTCCAACTAGCAACTTGGATGCATCCACTTCCGAAACATCCTTACCCAAGAATTGAAAATATGTAGATGCTCATCCTAAGGAGCTAATTCTAGGAGACACATCTAAGGGGGTTCAAACACGTTCTTCTCTTAAAGAATTTTGTGCCAACGCCGCTTTTCTCTCCCAAATTGAACCTAAATGTATTGACGAAGCCATGAAAGATGATTCATGGATTATCGCAATGCAAGATGAGTTAAATCAATTTGAGAGAAATGAGGTGTGGAAGCTTGTTCCTAGGCCAAATGACCATTTAGTTATTGGTACTAAATGGGTCTTTAGAAACAAGCAAGATGAATATGGTATCGTGGTTAGAAACAAGGCTACATTAGTAGCCAAAGGTTTCAACCAAGAAGAAGGTATCGATTACGAAGAAACCTTCGCTCCTGTGGCTAGATTAGAAGCCATAAGGATGCTCTTTGCCTATGCTAGTAATAATAATTTTAAGTTATTTCAAATGGATGTTAAAAGCGCTTTTCTTAATGGCTTTATTTCCGAAGAAGTTTATGTTGAACAACCTCCCGGATTTGAAAATAATAGCCTCACTAATCATGTGTTTAAATTAACTAAAGCTCTATATGGTTTAAAACAAGCCCCAAGGGCTTGGTATGAGAGACTTAGTTCTTTTCTTATTAAAAATAATTTTACAAAAGGCAAGGTTGATACTACATTATTTATCAAGAATTTTGAAAATAATTTTCTCATTGTTCAGATTTATGTTGATGATATTATCTTTGGTTCTACAAACGAATCTCTTTGTGAATCATTTGCTAAAACCATAAGGCAAGGGTGGTTGGCCTTCGCCTATTGAAGGAAGGCCTCTAGTGGACGTCGGTTACCTCATCGGAGGAGGAAGCCAAAAGTGGATGTAGGTTAAGATTGACCGAACCACTCTAAATCTCGGTTTGCATTTACATTTTGTTCTCTATCTTAACTGCAACTACTTCCATAGCTTTGCTTTAACTGCACTTTACTTGATCTTAAGTTAAAGCAATTTTCGAATCTACTTTCATACTGAAATCGTTCTTATTATTATACGAACGTCATTTTAAATCGTCGAAAGTTTTCCGCTGCACTAATTCACCCCCCCCTCTTAGTGCTCTTGATCCTAACACCATTTCTAACTTAATCATCATGCTAACTACAATATTTTTGAAGACATTTACTGCAACTTGCTCCGTTGCGTCAATCGCTTCTTCCGTCGAGCTTCCGGCGAACTTCCGGCGATCATCTGACGAACCCTCGGCGATGCTCCGGCGGACTTCCGGTAAACTCTTGGACTTGTGATGATCCACTTGGCGAGTTCCGATGAGCTTCTTTGGCAAGCTCCTGGACTTCTCGGATTTGTTCCCGCAGAACCTCCGATGACCGTCCGGACTTCCATCGAACTCTCGAACCCCCAACGTGATCATAGTCTTGACTTCGGCGCAACTCCTGCTGCATGTCTTACTTTCATCGTAGTTAATCCTGTACACTTATATTAACATATGGATTAGATAACAAATGACAATTGACTTCATCATCAAAATCTGAGATTCAACAATCTCCCCCTTTTTGATGATGACAATCAATTGATAACGGAGTTAACTTTAACTCCCCCTATCTATATGCCATATTCAAGATAAGTCATTCTTGAATTCAAAGCCTTTGAATTCAAGAGACATATTGATAAGTTAAGATTATTTAACCTTATCAATACTTTCATCATGATTCCTATCATGATGTATCTCTCTGAAAATGATGTCAAGGCTTGACATCATTTTTCAAGTTATACATTTCAAATGTGAATGATAGTAATGGTAGCAATTCATCATATGGTAAGATATCAACATGTGAAATTATGATACAAGTTCTTGATATCTTAACATAATGCAAATATTTCAAGTGTTTAGCAATCATAGCATTTCTATCATCAATTTACCATATATTTCGATGTAAGCTTTTTTAACATAATTCAAATTCAAATATGGCACTCATAGCATCAATTCATATATTTCTCCCCCTTTGTCATCAACAAAAAGGAGAACGTATAAGCAAATTTTAAACACAAGTGATTGATAGGTAATTTTTCAACAATAAGTGATAGGATACCAATTATACAAACATCTCAAGGAAGGATTAAATCACGCTTCATTTTTATAAGGATCAAGATATGTATGTGAATCAATATCCTTGCAAGTAAAAATCTTCCTTTTTTTATTTCAAGATATGTATGTGAAAATATTTTTCACATTATAAGCTTATGAAAGATACATTTGCTAATTGATTCCACATTTCAAAAATCAATGAATTAAACTCGATATAACATATGCTTATGAGAGCTATATTAAGTTCGAAAGAGAATAAGGTATCAAGAAAATCCGAAAATAAAATTTAACACTTTCATGCATTCGGACAAGGTTTTGCTATAGATTTTCCAATACAATCATGAAGATAAAACATGTTCATTATCATGGAAATTTTTATATCCAAAATACATAATTTCCAACATATTACTAAGGCATGTAATCATGTAAAATCATCATAGCAATTGAGTTATTTGATTATTGAATCAAGAAAGTCCGAAAGTTAGATTTAATGAGTTCAAGCATTCGGACACATGAACATTCCTAATTCTCTTCTAATGAAATTAAATTGTTCTTCACTTAAAGGCTTTGTAAAAATATCAGCTAGTTGATATTTAGTATCAATGAACTCTATAACTATATCATGATTAGTGACATGATCTCGTATAAAGTGATGTCTAATATCAATATGTTTTGTTCTTGAGTGTTGAATGAGATTCTTTGTTAAACATATAGCACTTGTGTTATCACATTTAATGGGAATATTTTTAAGATGAACTTTATAATCTTCTAAGGTGTTTTTCATCCACACAACTTGTGCACAGCATGCACTAGCTGCAATATACTCGGCTTCGGTTGTTGATAGTGCAACCGAGTTTTGTTTCTTAGATGACCAGGAAACAAGAGCATGTCCCAAAAATTGACATGTTCCTGATGTGCTTTTTCTATCTAATCTACATCCAGCAAAATCTGCATCAGCATAAGCAATTAACTCAAACTTCTCGGTTTTCGGATACCATAATCCTAGATTTGTGGTACCTTTAAGATATCTAAGTATTCTTTTAACCGCTTTGAGATGAGATATCTTAGGGTTCGATTGAAACCTAGCACAAAGTCCTACACTGAACATGATATCTGGTCTAGTTGCAGTGAGGTAAAGTAAACTTCCTATCATACCACTATAAGTTTTTTGATCGAAGCTTTCTCCACTTTCATCAACTTCTAACTTAGTGGATGTGCTCATAGGAGTGTTAATAGCTTTTGAGCTTTCCATATTAAATCTCTTTAGCAAATCTAAAGCATATTTAGTTTGACTAATAAAGATGCCATTTCTTAGTTGCTTAATTTGTAAGCCTAAGAAAAAGGTTAATTCTCCCATCAAACTCATTTCAAATTCTAGACTCATGGTTTTAGCAAAGGATTCACAAAGAGATTCATTTGTAGAACCAAAGATAATATCATCAACATAAATCTGAACAATGAGAAAATTATTTTCAAAATTCTTGATAAACAATGTAGTATCAACCTTGCGTTTTGTAAAATTATTTTTAATAAGAAAAGAACTAAGTCTCTCATACCAAGCCCTTGAGGCTTGTTTTAAACCATAGAGAGCTTTAGTTAATTTAAACACATGATTAGTGAGGCTATTATTTTCAAATCCGGAAGGTTGTTCAACATAAACTTCTTCGGAAATAAAGCCATTAAGAAAAGCACTTTTAACATCCATTTGATATAACTTAAAATTATTATTACTAGCATAGGCAAGGAGCATCCTTATGGCTTCTAATCTAGCCACAGGAGCGAAGGTTTCTTCGTAATCAATACCTTCTTCTTAGTTGAAACATTTGGCTACTAATGTAGCCTTGTTTCTAACCACGATACCATATTCATCTTGCTTGTTTCTAAAGACCCATTTAATACCAATAACTAAATGGTCATTTGGCCTAGGAACAAGCTTCCACACCTCATTTCTCTCAAATTGATTTAACTCATCTTGCATTGCGATAATCCATGAATCATCTTTCATGGCTTCGTCAATACATTTAGGTTTAATTTGGGAGAGAAAAGCGGCGTTGGCACAAAATTTTTTAAGAGAAGAACGTGTTTGAACCCCCTTAGATGTGTCTCCTAGAATTAGCTCCTTAGGATGAGCATCTACATATTTCCAATCCTTGGGTAAGGATGTTTCGGAAGTGGATGCATCCAAGTTGCTAGTTGGAGAAGGGGTTTCATTTAAATTCAAAGAATCAAAATTAACATCATCATCAAAATCATTTTTCTTGATTTCGGAAATCTCATTGAAAACAACATGAATGGATTCTTCTTTAATTAAAGTTCTTTTATTGAAGATACGAAAAGCTTTAGAAACCGAAGAATAACCAAGGAAAATTCCTTCATCGGATTTAGCATCAAATTTTCCTAAGGCATCCTTTTCATTCAAGATAAAACACTTACACCCAAAAACTTTAAAATATGAAACATTGGGTTTTTTGTTGTTCCACAACTCATAGGGAGTTTTGGTGTGTAAGGGTCTTACTAGAACTCTATTCAAAATATAGCATGCAGTGTTTACGGCTTCGGTCCAAAAATATTTGGGTACGCTATGTTCATTCAACATGGTTCTTGCCATTTCTTGTAAATTTCTATTTTTTCTTTCTACTACTCCATTTTGTTGAGGATTTCTTGGAGTAGAGAAGTTATGATTGTATCCATTAAATTCACAAAATTCTTGAAAATCATGGTTTTGAAATTCACCACCATTATCACTTCTAATTGACGAAATCATAGAACCCTTTTCATTTTGGACAAGTTTGCAAAACTTGGTAAAATATCTAAAGCATTCATTTTTATGTTTTAAGAAATAAGTCCATGTGTATCTACTATAGTCATCTACAATGACGAAAGCGTATTTGCTACCACCTAGACTTGATGTAGAGATAGGTCCAAACAAGTCCATATGGATCAATTGTAAAGGCCTAGAGGTGCTTATTTGATTCTTAGATTTGAAATTACCCTTAATTTGTTTTTCTAATTGACAAGCATCACACACATTATCTTTGATGAACTTGATATGAGGAATTCCTCTTACAAGTTCTTTGGATGATATTTGAGTGATTAGTTTCATGCTAGCATGACCTAATCTCCTATGCCAAAGCCAAACATCCTCATTCAAAACCGAGAAACACATTTCATTACAAAGATCATTGATGTCAATAGTGTATACGTTATTTTGTTTTAATGCAATCATAGATGTGTTTTGTGTGGTTTTTCAATGATGCAAGCATTAGATTCGAATTTGACAACATATCCTTTATCACACAATTGACTTATGCTCAAGAGGTTATGTTTTAAACCATCAACTAACAAAACATCTTCAATAAAGAAGTTGGATTTGTTACCTATGGTTCCTTTGCCAATGATTTTACCCTTGTTGTTGTCTCCGAAGGTGACATAGCCTTCGTCTATGCTAGTGAGTTTAGAGAATTGAGATGGATCTCCGGTCATATGGCTTGAGCATCCACTATCAAGGTACCATCTCTTGCTCCTAGCTTGTGATGATGTATGTTTCTACAAGAAAGGATGATTTTTAGGTACCAATTTACTTTTGGGTGCCTCAAACACTGATCTAAATTGTTTATCATGTTGCATAGAATTTATCATGGTTCCTTTAGGAACCCAAATCAATTTGTTTGGACTAACTTTCTTGAGTGGACAATGATAAGTTCTATGTCCATGTTTGCAACAAAAGTTACATTTGCTTTGGTACCGAACATATAAGATAGGGCCTTTAATGAAGGTGGTTGGATTTTGGTGAGGACTTCTCACAAATCTGATTCCACTTCTTTTAGGAACATGACTCTTATTTGTAAGGATCATATTCAAAGACTTGCTACCAACCTCGAATTTCTTCAAGGTGTCCTTAAGTAGCAAGTTCTCCTTTTGGAGAGTTTCTAGATCATGACATTTTTTACATGGAGCTAAACTATCATGATATTGAATTTCTAATTTATCGAAATTACAAGTAAGACTATCATGCTCCTTTTTTAGCAATTTGTATTTTTTACTAATAGTTTTGCATTCATCAAATAAGTCATGGAAGGCATTTAGTAATTCATCAAATGATAAATCTGCATCAATTAAATTTGTTACCTCATCTCCGATGGCCATTAGGGCGTAATGAGCAACTTGCTTGGTGTTAGACTCCTCTTCTTCGGATGCGCTTGAGTCATCCCACGTTGCTTTGAGCGCCTTCTTCTTTGGTGTTCTCTTCTTGGCTTGGGGACAATCACTTTTGTAGTGTCCCGGCTTCTTGCATTCGTAGCAAATAACTTGGTCCTTTTTTGCTTCAAATTTATTTTTTGAGTCATTTTTAAACTTGTTTCTTTTAATGAATTTTTTGAATTTCCTTGTTAGAAGTGCCAAGTCATCGTCACAGTCTTCATCACTTGAGTTTTCTCTCAAGTGGTCTTCGAAAGTTCTAAGTGTCATATCCTTCCTGTTCTTTGGAAGGATGTCTTCTTGCTCTTCATGAGCTTTGCAAGTCATTTCCTAGGTCATTAATGACCTAATTAATTCTTCAAGAGGGAAATTGTTTAGATCTTTAGCCTCTTGAATAGCAGTGACTTTAGGGTCCCAACTCTTAGGAAGGGATCTTAGAATCTTATTTACGAGCTCAAAATTTGACAAACTTTTGCCGAGTCCTTTTAGACCATTGACGACATCCGTGAAACGGGTGTACATATCGCCAATAGTCTCGCTCGGTTTCATTCGGAAAAGTTCAAAAGAATGTATAAAAAGATTGATTTTTGACTCTTTCACTCTACTTGTGCCTTCGTGAGTCACTTCGAGTGTATGCCAAATATCAAATGCGGTTTCACAAACCGAAACACGATTGAACTCATTTTTATCAAGCGCACAAAATAAGGCATTCATAGCCTTTGCATTAAGAGCGAAAGTCTTCTTCTCCAATTCATTCCAATCGATCATTGGAAGAGAAGATTTCGAAAATCCATTTTTGACAAGATTCCAAAGTTCAAAATCCATTGAAATAAGGAAGATCCTCATTCGGGTCTTCCAATAGGTGTAGTCCATCCCATTGAACATGGGTGGACGTGTAATAGAGTGGCCCTCTTGATTTCCGACGTAAGCCATCTCTCTTGGGTTTTAATCCGATTGAGAGTTCACCCCGCTCTGATACCAATTGTTAGGATCAAGAGCACTAAGAGGGGGGGGTAAATTAGTGCAGCGGAAAACTTTCGACGATTTAAAACGACGTTTGTATAATAATAAGAACGATTTCGGTATGAAAGTCGATTCGGAAATTGCTTTAACTTAAGATCAAGTAAAGTGCAGTTAAAGCAAAGCTATGGAAGTAGTTGCAGTTAAGATAGAGAACAAAATGTAAATGCAAACCGAGATTTAGAGTGGTTCGGTCAATCTTGACCTACATCCACTTTTGGCTTCCTCCTCTGATGAGATCACAGACGTCCACTAGAGGCCTTCCTTCAATAGGCGAAGGCCAACCACCCTTTTACAGTTTCACTCCTTTTGACGGGCTTAGGAGACAACCCTTACAGATTTTTCACTCCTCTCTTGAATGATCAAAACTTTGAAGAAAAGAGGGAGAAGAACTTCTAGCCTTTTACAACACCTTTAAGCTCTCAAAATCTCAGAATAAATGCTAAGTTTCAGTGCCCTTTCATGCATGAAAGGGTGGGGTTTATATAGGCCCCAAACTAATTTGAATTTGGAGCTCAAAAATGTCAATTCCCATGTTTTCGGGGTCTTGGCGGTAGTACCGCCATAAATGGGCGGTACTACCGCCTGACAGAGCTCGGAGACCGAGCTCGGGCGGTACCACCGCCTGTCAGGGGCGGTGCTACCGCCAGTCTCACTCGAAGACTGAGCCTAGGCGGTGCCACCGCCTGACATGGGCGGTGCTACCGCCCACCCAGTCTTACTCGGACTGAGCCCAGGCGGTGCCACCGCCTGACAGGGGTGTTGCCACCGCCCAGCCTCACTCCGAGGCTCGGCAGGTGGGCGGTGCCACCGCCGACCCAAGCGGTGCCACCGTCGGCCAAGGAATTTGGGTCCGAATGGGCTGGTGCTACCGCCCACCCAGTCTTACTCGGACTGAGCCCAGGCGGTGCCACCGCCTGACAGAGCTCGGAGACCGAGCTCGGGCGGTACCACCGCCTGTCAGGGGCGGTGCTACCGCCAGTCTCACTCGAAGACTGAGCCTAGGCGGTGCCACCGCCTGACAGAGCTCGGAGACCGAGCTCGGGCGGTACCACCGCCTGTCAGGGGCGGTGCTACCGCCAGTCTCACTCGAAGACTGAGCCTAGGCGGTGCCACCGCCTGACAGAGCTCGGAGACCGAGCTCGGGCGGTACCACCGCCTGTCAGGGGCGGTGCTACCGCCAGTCTCACTCGAAGACTGAGCCTAGGCGGTGGCACCGCCTGGGCTCAGTCTCCGAGTGAGACTGGGCGGTAGCACCGCCCCTGTCAGGCGGTGGCACCGCCTAGGTCGGCGGTGGCACCGCCTAGGTCGGCGGTGGCACCGCCTGGGCTCAGTCTCCGAGTGAGACTGGGCGGTAGCACCGCCCCTGTCAGGCGGTGGCACCGCCTAGGTCGGCGGTGGCACCGCCTAGGTCGGCGGTGGCACCGCCTGGGCTCAGTCTCCGAGTGAGACTGGGCGGTAGCACCGCCCCTGTCAGGCGGTGGCACCGCCTGGGCTCAGTCTCCGAGTGAGACTGGGCGGTAGCACCGCCCCTGTCAGGCGGTGGCACCGCCTGGGCTCAGTCTCCGAGTGAGACTGGGCGGTAGCACCGCCCCTGTCAGGCGGTGGCACCGCCTGGGCTCAGTCTCCGAGTGAGACTGGGCGGTAGCACCGCCCCTGTCAGGCGGTGGCACCGCCTAGGTCGGCGGTGGCACCGCCTAGGTCGGCGGTGGCACCGCCTGGGCTCAGTCTCCGAGTGAGACTGGGCGGTAGCACCGCCCCTGTCAGGCGGTGGCACCGCCTGGGCTCAGTCTCCGAGTGAGACTGGGCGGTAGCACCGCCCCTGTCAGGCGGTGGCACCGCCTGGGCTCAGTCTCCGAGTGAGACTGGGCGGTAGCACCGCCCCTGTCAGGCGGTGGCACCGCCTGGGCTCATTCTCCGCGTGAGACTGGGCGGTAGCACCGCCCCTGTCAGGCGGTGGCACCGCCTGGGCTCATTCTCCGCGTGAGACTGGGCGGTAGCACCGCCCCTGTCAGGCGGTGGCACCGCCTAGGTCGGCGGTGGCACCGCCTGGGCTCAGTCTCCGAGTGAGACTGGGCGGTAGCACCGCCCCTGTCAGGCGGTGGCACCGCCTGGGCTCAGTCTCCGAGTGAGACTGGGCGGTAGCACCGCCCCTGTCAGGCGGTGGCACCGCCTGGGCTCAGTCTCCGAGTGAGACTGGGCGGTAGCACCGCCCCTGTCAGGCGGTGGCACCGCCTGGGCTCATTCTCCGCGTGAGACTGGGCGGTAGCACCGCCCCTGTCAGGCGGTGGCACCGCCTGGGCTCAGTCTCCGAGTGAGACTGGGCGGTAGCACCGCCCCTGTCAGGCGGTGGCACCGCCTGGGCTCAGTCTCCGAGTGAGACTGGGCGGTAGCACCGCCCCTGTCAGGCGGTGGCACCGCCTGGGCTCAGTCTCCGAGTGAGACTGGGCGGTAGCACCGCCCCTGTCAGGCGGTGGCACCGCCTGGGCTCAGTCTCCGAGTGAGACTGGGCGGTAGCACCGCCCCTGTCAGGCGGTGGCACCGCCTGGGCTCATTCTCCGCGTGAGACTGGGCGGTAGCACCGCCCCTGTCAGGCGGTGGCACCGCCTGGGCTCAGTCTCCGAGTGAGACTGGGCGGTAGCACCGCCCCTGTCAGGCGGTGGCACCGCCTGGGCTCAGTCTCCGAGTGAGACTGGGCGGTAGCACCGCCCCTGTCAGGCGGTGGCACCGCCTGGGCTCAGTCTCCGAGTGAGACTGGGCGGTAGCACCGCCCCTGTCAGGCGGTGGCACCGCCTGGGCTCAGTCTCCGAGTGAGACTGGGCGGTAGCACCGCCCCTGTCAGGCGGTGGCACCGCCTGGGCTCAGTCTCCGAGTGAGACTGGGCGGTAGCACCGCCCCTGTCAGGCGGTGGCACCGCCTGGGCTCAGTCTCCGAGTGAGACTGGGCGGTAGCACCGCCCCTGTCAGGCGGTGGCACCGCCTGGGCTCAGTCTCCGAGTGAGACTGGGCGGTAGCACCGCCCCTGTCAGGCGGTGGCACCGCCTGGGCTCATTCTCCGCGTGAGACTGGGCGGTAGCACCGCCCCTGTCAGGCGGTGGCACCGCCTGGGCTCAGTCTCCGAGTGAGACTGGGCGGTAGCACCGCCCCTGTCAGGCGGTGGCACCGCCTGGGCTCAGTCTCCGAGTGAGACTGGGCGGTAGCACCGCCCCTGTCAGGCGGTGGCACCGCCTGGGCTCAGTCTCCGAGTGAGACTGGGCGGTAGCACCGCCCCTGTCAGGCGGTGGCACCGCCTGGGCTCATTCTCCGCGTGAGACTGGGCGGTAGCACCGCCCCTGTCAGGCGGTGGCACCGCCTGGGCTCAGTCTCGAATTATATTTATTCTGAGATTTTTGAGAGCTTAAAAGTGTTGTTAAAAGGCTAGAAGTCTCTCCCTCTTTTCTTCGAAGTTTGATCATTCAAGAGAGGAGTGAAAAATTTGTAAGGGTTGTCTCCTAAGCCCGTCAAAAGGAGTGAAACTGTAAAAGGGTGGTTGGCCTTCGCCTATTGAAGGAAGGCCTCTAGTGGACGTTGGTGACCTCATCGGACGAGGAAGCCAAAAGTGGATGTAGGTCAAGATTGACCGAACCACTCTAAATCTCGGTTTGCATTTACATTCTGTTCTCTATCTTAACTGCAACTACTTCCATAGCTTTCCTTTAACTGCACTTTACTTGATCTTAATGTTAAAGCAATTTCCGATTCGACTTCATACAATTGTTCTTATCATACGAACGTCGTTTTAAATCGTCGAAAGTTTTCCGCTGCACTAATTCACCCCCCCCTCTTAGTGCTCTTGATCCCAACACATTTAGTTATTGGTACTAAATGGGTTTTTAGAAACAAACAAGATGAATGCGGTATCATGGTTAGAAACAAGGCTAGACTAGTGGCCCAAAGGTTTCAACCAAGAAGAAGGTATCGACCACGAAGAAACCTTCACTCTTGTGGCAAGATTAGAAGCCATTAGGATGCTCCTTGCCTATGCTAGTAGTAATGATTTTAAACAATTTCAAATAGATGTCAAAAGTGCCTTTTTGAATGGTTTTATTTCCGAAGAAATATATGTCGAACAATCTCCCGGATTTGAAAATTCTCTTCTTCCTAATCATGTATTCAAATTGACTAAGGCTCTCTATGGCTTGAAACAAGCCCCTAGAGCTTGATATGAAAGGCTTAGTTCCTTTCTTATTTTAAATAATTTTACCAAAGGCAAGGTTGATACTACATTATTTATTAAACACTTTGAAAATAATTTTCTTATTATGCAAATTTATGTTGACGATATTATTTTTGGTTCTTCGGATGAATCACTATGTGAATCATTTGCCAAGTGTATGAGTCATGAATTTGAAATGAGTTTAATGGGTGAATTAACTTTCTTTTTAGGATTACAAATCAAACAACTTAGTGATGGTATATTTCTTAACCAATCTAAATATACATTAGAATTATTAAAATGATTTAACATGGATGGTTCAAAAGCAATAAACACTCCTATGAGTACTTCGACTAAGTTAGATATGGATAAAAATAGTGAAAATTTTGATCAAAAAACATATAGGGGAATGATAGGTAGTCTACTCTACCTTATCGCAACTAGACCGGATATCATGTTTAGTGTAGGACTTTGCGTTAGGTTTCAATCTAATCCTAAGTTATCTCATCTAAAGAGTGTTAAAAGAATATTTAGATATCTTAAAGGAACTCCAAATTTAGGATTGTGGTATCCGAAATCCGATAAATTCTATTTAACAGCTTATGCATATGCCGATTTTGGCGGATGCAGGATAGATCGAAAAAGCACATCCAGAACATGCCAATATTTGGGACATGCACTTGTTTCTTGGACTTCCAAGAAACAAAATTCAATTGCACTATCTATGGTGGAAGTCGAATACATTGCTGCAAGTGCATACTGTGCACAAGTTATTTTGATGAAAAATACATTAGAAGACTATGGAATTCGCTTGAAAAACATTCCTATAAAATATGATAATACAAGTGCCATATGTCTTACCAAAAATCCAATTCAGAACTCTAGAACTAAGCATATCAACGTTAGGCATCATTTCATACACGATCATGTCCTTAACAATAATGTCATTCTAGAGTTTATTGACACAAAGCATCAACTAGCAAACATTTTTACAAACGCCTTAAATGAAGACCAATTTGAATTCATTAGAAGGGAACTAGGCATGTTAAATTGTCCCTAAGAATACGCTTGTTTGAATATATTTTCTGAAAAGTTTTTCATCCTCTTTTTGTTCTTTCATGGATTTGATTTCCTTCTTCTCTTTCGATTCCAAATGACATATTAAAGTACAACTCAAGATCCTATCCTATCTTGAGCTAAACACCTCTGAAAAACAAAAAAGGGGGAAGAAAGAAAAAAAAAATTTCTTCCGTGGCATGACAGCGGTGGCACCGCCAGAACCGATGGTAGCACCACTTGAGCGCTCGATCGCTAGGTGGTGGCATCGCTCGGATTGGTGGTGGCACCACCCGAGATCCCTTTTTTAAGAGGAGGGGTTAGGGCCGGTGATGGAACTGCCCCCAACCCGTGAGAAATTGGTTCAAGCTCTCCCACAACCTCTCTAACCCTCATTCCAACCTTTAGAATGAGGGTTAGAGAGGTTGTGGGATTCTTGTTGGTTCAAGCTCTCCATCTTTTAAGAAATTCTCTATAAGGTAAAATCTAAAATCTTTCCTTCCTCTTCTCATTATTTTGCTTACTCTTTACAATTTCATATTCTTGATCCATCATCTTGTCTAGATAATGGCTCCCAAGAGATCAACAAGATCAAAAGGGAAAAGGGTTGAAGGAGATTCATATGACCAAAATATTTTTAAATCAAAAGAAGTAGCACTTAGATTTCCAAATTTAGAAATAAGAACTATACATAAGGGTAAACACGTTGATCTAAGTGAACTAGGAAACCTAGAACCCATTAGGTGGTTTGCACATTTAGATGCCTTACCTCTCCTACAAATCAATGAACCAATTTATCCTAGGTTAGTTAGGCTATTTTATGCAAACTTATGTGTGGACAACGAAAGCCTAAGTACTTACCTTTTAGGAACACAGATTAGAATCTTTGATAGTACTATTTGTGAACTAATTGAAATTACTGAAAAGGATAGTGGTTGTTACTTTAGAAATAAATGGGATGTCAATGTGATCAGAGCAACTTACTCCGAAGCCTTAGAAACTATCTTTGAAAATCCGAACCCAAGCATAATACCCAAGAGTTGCGAGCACCTACTACCCTTTAACTCTAAAATTCTTTATCACATCATGACTAGCATACTACTTCCCAAGCAATTTCATCTTGATGAAATGAGTCAAATAGTGCTAAGCACCATGTACTGGATTATAACTGGACAAAATAATTGCTTTGAATACTTAATCCGGCAACACATGCAGGATATAATAGCTAAAGACACTATGTTACCATATGAGGGGTTAATTACTCGATTAATACTTGCCCATGATATTTGTCTCTCGCCTGATGAAGAAATAATTCAAGTTGATCGTTTTAACACTATTAATAAGAATCTACTGAAAAGACTTAGGTGCACATTTAGCAATGGTATATGGGTTAGGCAACCTTGAAGGATTGATCCAATTCCCCCACCAGTAGAACACTCTGAAACACCAATTTTTAGGGGAAATGAATCTCCTCCTCCTAGTCCCTTTGATACAGCACCTTCAGCTCCTGCTTCATCTTCTGAAGAACTCATAATGGCAGAATTGAATTAGATCAAATCACAACAAGACCAACTCAAAACACAGCAAGAGCAAATTCAAATTCAGCAAATCGAAATTTTGAATGAACTGCGACAAATGAATCAAAAAATAGATGTCATGTATAAGAACTATAGATTTCCTCCTAAGGATTAATCGATATCCCTTCTTATGCGATCCTTGTATGACTACAAGTTAAAGTTTTGTATGACAGCCATGCTTCTTAATAAGATGAATTTTGAATGAAAGCTGAATTTTTTTTTGAATTCTAGATGAATGTTGATTTGTTTTATGAGATGAATTTTGGATGAATGTTGATTTGTTTTATGAGATGAATTTTGGATGCTGAATTTTGGATCGATCTTAAGGCTGAATTTCTTTCTAATGATTTATGATTACAAATTCTCTGCTTAAATTCTCATCTCCTGTTTTGTTGATGACAAAGGGGAAGAAGAATAAGCAAAAGATGAAAAGATGACTTGTGATGACTTGACTTATATAAATTGTAAAAATGAAAATGTCTTATACGCATCAATAGCATGGCTTATATGAATTGCTAACGCTTGTGTAATGCAAATGTCTTATATGCATCGCAAAAATTCTTTGAGAATGTCGTAAGATTGATTGATCATATGAAATCAAGACTTACACTTATATCATGCAATTCATGTTGAAAATTCTTATCTCTTGTTGACATGTGAAAATCTTATCTCTTGTTGAAGTGATCATTTGACTTGAAAATGATTTTCATAGCTTGAAATGATGAGAAATACGAAGTTTCATATTTGCTCATGCTTAAAGAGAATAATGATAAGTTCAAGGGATAGAACTTATCAATTTAGGCTTGAATTCAAAGATTGAATTCAAGTGTTTTTATTTTTTTCATAATATGGCATATAGATAGGGGGAGTTATGTTTAACTCCGTCATCAATTGATTGTCATCATAAAAAAGGGGGAGATTGTTGAATCTCGAATTTTGATGATAAAATCAATTGATGGGTTAATTGATCTAATCCATATTATTGAGTTAAGTGTGCAGGATTAACTATGATAGCCTGAAAACATAAAGCAAAGATACTGAAGTCAAGTTTGTGGGTGTTTGAGAGTCCGAAGATTCGTCGGAGATGCTGCCGGAGCCAACCGAGAAGAAATCGGGGACTTGTCGGAGTTTTCGAAAGTCCACCGAATAGATCGTCGAAGGTTCGCGGAGATCACCGAGAAGGTTCGGCTACTCGTTGAACTCGCCACAAAATCGGGAGCCTGTTGGGAGTCCGCCGGACGAAATCCGAGGATGTATCGAAAGTCCACCGGAAGATTTCCGAAAAGCTCGCTGGAAGGAAACTCGATGTTGTTGGTTAAAAACTTGCTTAGGACTATGTTTTTAATGTGTAGTTTGCATGTAATTAGGGTGAGGATTAAGGGTTAATCCTACAACCCGGTTAGGGGCCAATTGAGCCTGAGTTAGGACTAGTTTGGGCCAAGTTTGGAACCCAACTGGTTAGGCTGAAATAGTTCAGGCAGTGGCACCGCCCAGAGCCTGAAGTATCAGGTGGTGGTACTACCGGACTGGGCGGTGGCATCGCCCAGCACCCGAGAGTTCAGGCGGTGGCATGGCACCGCCCAGAACTCGAGAGTTCCGGCGGTGGCACTGCCAGAACACTATCAATGTGGAAATTGACAGGCGGTAGCACCACCACCGACAGGCGGTGGCACCGCTAGTCACCGGTTAGTATGACATTGACAGCCACCGCTAGTCACCGGTTAGTATGACATTGACAGGCGTGGCACAGCCACCGATAGGCGGTAGCACCGCCAGCCTCGGAAACCCAAGAGAATTCAAAATTTGGAGCCCAAATTTGAATCCTCTTGGGGCCTATAAATACCCCTCAATTCTCAGCAGAGAATATAACTTTTGAGAAGCAAATAGATTGAGATAAAAGACTTAGCAAAGTCTTTAGCAAGTCTTGTTTTCAATTGCTTGAGTGTTCACCTCCTTCTTTCTCGTTGAAAATTTGTAAGAGTGTGAACCACTTGTAAAAGGTTGTAAGAGGGGTATTTGTCCTTCCCCTTCAAAGTGATTTGCTAGTGGAAGTTGGGAGCCTCATCGAAGAAGGCTTCGCAAGTGGATGTAGGTCATTTTGACCGAACCACTTTAAATTGGCGTGTTCCTTGAATGTGTGAGTTCTTACTTTCCTAAAATTGTTATTTACACTACTGCAAGCTTTTGGTTTTCATCTACTCAAGTTACTATCGAAACAAAATATCTTCGTATTTACGAAATCATTTTCAAACCTACAAGTTTTAATCCGCTGCGCTAATTCACCCCCCCCTCTTAGTGTCACTCTGATCCTAACAGGGCAAGGGCATACTAGGTAATGCAAATGTTACTAAGAAAGACCCAGTAAAGGACAAAGGCTAGCGCTTCCACTACAACAAAGATGGGCACAAGAAGAGGAACTGCAAGGAGTACCTTGTAGAGAGGGCGAAACAGAAGCTTAGAGAAGCTTTAGGTATATTCATGATCAGTCTCCAATTGTTAGATTTTTGTGATAATGCATTGATATTGGATACCGGTATTGTTTATCACATCTGCAATTAGTTGTAGATTCTAGTAAAGCCGAGGAGATTGGCGAGAGGAATATTGCATAATGGTTTGTCTATGCTAGACATTATTCAATATATTATGAATATAAGTGTGTCCAAGAGGAAATGAGATGATGTGAATAGTACATACCTATGGCATTATAGGCTAGGTCACATCCATGAGGGAATGATTCAAAAGTTACTAAAGGATAGATATCTAGATCCATTCAACTATGAGCCATATGCAACTTGCAAGTCTTGCCTTCGTGGAAAACTAACCAACTCTCCATTTAGTGGAACTGGGGAGAGAGCCACTAAACTACTGAAACTCATACATAGTGATGTATGTGGACCCATGTCAACTTATGCCATTGGTGGTTACTCCAACTTCATTACCTTTATCGATGATGTCTCAAGTCATGGATATGTGTACTTAATCAAGTACAAGTCTGAGGCCTTTGAGAAATTCAGAGAGTATAAGAATGAAGTGGAGAACCAAACTGAAAAGAATATCAAGACTCTTCGATCAGATCGAGGAGGTGAGTACTTAAGTACAAAGTTTACCCAATTCCTCAAAGACTATGGGATTCTATCCTAATGGACACCTCCTTATACAACTCAGCTCAATGGTGTATCTGAAAGGAGGAATCGTACAATGTTAGATATGGTATGATCCATGATGAGTTTCGCTGACCTACCCATCTCATTATGGGGATACGCCCTAGAGACCGTAGCTTACCTTCTGAACAAAGTTTTAATTAAGTCGATAGTGTCTACACAGTATGAGATATGGAAAGGGAAGAAGCCTGATCTTAATGTTATTAAGATTTGGGACTGTCCTGCCCACGTTAAAAGACACAAACCCGATAAGTTGGAATCAAGGATGAAGGGGTGCAAGTTCGTGGGATACCCCAAGAAAACTTGTGGGTATTATTTCTATCATCCCGATGATCAAAAGGTTTTTGTAGCCGAGAGAGTTGTGTTCCTTGAGAAGGAACACATTCTTGGTGGAGACAATGGGAGTATGATAGAGTTGAGCGAGGTTAGAGAACCTAACTCAAGCACCACTCCACAGCCCAAGTCTGTTTAGGTACCTAACACACAAGTTCTAACTTTACATAGGTCTGATAGAGTATTCCATCCTCTTGAGAGATATGTAGGACATATTGAAGGAGAGGATGTTGAGGATATTGATCCTCAAATTTACGAGGTGGCTATTATGAGTATAGACTCCGGGAAGTGGCAAGAAGCCATGAATTTTGAGGTGGATTTTATGTACTCTAACAAGATTTGGAACCTAGTTGATGAGCCTGAGGGTATTGTACCCATTGGTTGCAAGTGGATCTTTAAGAAGAAGATCATAGTAGATGGAAAGGTAGAGACATATAAAACAAGGTTAGTGGCTAAGGGGTATCATCAAAGGTAAGGTGTTGATTATGATGAGACCTTCTCACCCGTAGTTATGCTAAAATCCATCCAAATTCTATTGGCTATTATAGCACATTATGATTATGAGATCTAACAGATGGATGTGAAAATCGCATTCCTCAATGGCAACCTCGAGGAGGAGGTGTATATGATACAACCCGATGGATTCATGTCCAAAGACTACCCAGATAAGGTGTGCCAGTTGCTTAGATCCATTTATGGACTAAAGCAAGCTTTCCAAAGTTGGAACATAAGATTTGATAAGATAATCAGATCTTATTACTTCGTTAAGAATGAAGATGAGCGTTGGAAGCATCCTATATCTTATGGATTCAGATCTATAGAGATAGATTCAAGAAGATGCTTGGCTTGTCCAAGTTAAGGTACAAAGACACCATTGTCAAAAGGTTTGGTATGAAAAATTCCAAGAGAGGTCTCATATATATGAGATATGGGATAGGATACCCTATGCTTTAGTGATAGGACGAAAATGGATAGGATACCCTATGTCTCAACAATAGGGTCTATCATGTATGTCATGCTATGTACCAGACATAGCACATACTCTGAGTGTCACGAGCAGGTATCAGGCGAATCTAAGCTTGGAGCATTGGAAAGCAGTAAAGTGTATCCTTAAGTACTTGAGAAGGACTAAGGATCTTTTACTGGTCTATGGAGGTAGTAGTCTTAGGATTGAAGACTACACAGACTCGAGTTTCCAATCCGATGTTGATGATAGCAAGTCAAATTTGGGGTATGTGTACATCCTAAATGGAGGAGCAGTGTGCTAGAAGAGTTCTAAGTAAGATATGACTATTGACTCAACAACAAAGGCGGAGTATATTGTTATAGTAGAGGGAGCCTAGATGAAGAAGTCCATCACAGATCTTATAGTCATGCCAAGCAACGAGGAGTCAATTCCCATATATTATGATAATAATGGGGTGATTGCTTAAGTGAAGGAACCCATGTCTCATTAGAAGTCTAAGCATGTTTTGAGGAGGTTCCACTATATCAGAGAGATCATGACCCGAGGAGATGTAGTAGTGGAAAGAGTTTCATCCGAAGATAACATTACAAATCCACTAACAAAGCTATTATCTTGGATTATCTTTGAGTATCATAGGGGTCTGATGGGGATCAGACACATAGATGATTGGCTTTAAGTCAAGTGGGAGATTACTAGTTATAGGTGCCCTACAAGCCAATCATGTGAGTAATGACACATGTGACTTGACACGTAGTCTTTTTGCTTATTATTTGGCATTTTATCACTTTAGATTTCCTGTTGCTTGAATATATTATGATGTTCATGGATTTATGCAATGAGAATCGAATCATGATGAGATCACGATAATGAGACTGATTTATCTTTAAATACAAATCCTAAATAATCCCGATCATAGGTTACTCGAGAGGGATATCGAGATAACCAGATAGACTAATGTGCTATATACCCATCCATATGATGGATGTAGTTGGTCTTATAGCTGCTCGTGTGGGGATACTATGGATATAGTATAGGTGCTCATTGGAGAATGAGTTCACTGATTGATCCGCTTATGGAATGTTGGATGGTTGATGATGCCTTATTGTCAGACATAGATTCCATAGTCCCAATGGTGTATATGATCCTTAGATTTTAAATACCAAGAATGTCCTATATGAGTACTTCATTCTTTGATACCAGACTTATAGGTATGGAGGTTCTAGATCTAGCACAATCGGTCATCTAGAGTGATAGCCAATCTTATGAGGACTATTGAGTGTCGATAGAGGATATTATACTCTCGGTGTCATAAGAGGAATATCCCATGTGTTCTTACTCAAACAAATCCTTAGCCAAAGAAATTTAGATTGAGAGAGAAATAGTTCTCTAAGATAATCCAATCAGAGCAAGACTTGAGTAGAAACCATATGGGTCTAATAGCACCATGCCTGGTATACTGTCTCTAGGATATTAGATGGATGAGGGACTATAGGTACATAATAACTAAGGAAAAACATGTCTAATAGATTGAATTTCCCTATATCATTTGGGGACTATGACATAGTGGCCTAGTACGTCCGTAGTTAATAAGTCGAGTGAATTATTATGGAGATAATAATTCATTAAGCTAGAAGGAGTTCTGATAAGTATGACTTACGACCAGCTCGATATTGGGCCTAGAGGGTCACATACATATGGTAGGCATTGAGATGAGTAGAGGTTCGAAGATTAGATATCTGCTGGAGCCCCTATCTTATTAGATATCCAATAAGCCCATGAATTATTGGATCCTATGAATAAGATCTAATAAGAGCCCATGAGATATTATTGGATAGAGATCCACTAATATAAGATGCTTGGGTAGTTGGATAAAAATCTAATACCTAACAAGGCAAGATTCATTAGGGTTAAGTTGATAGGGGACCTCTATAAATAGGAGGGAATATATTATTCATAGGCTAGAGCTTTTTGGTTACCTCTCCTATTCTCCTCCCCCTCTCCACCTTAAAGCAGGCCTAGAGTGTTGAGGACGGTCGTCGCAGCCCTATTGTATGAAACACCGCTAGAGAGGAGGGCGCTTGATCTCTTTCACCCTCTCTTAGAGATATGTAGGGATTCAGAGATATACGATCTCCCTAGGTAGCACAATCTATCTTATACATGGTTTTAAGTTACGCGAATTTTTCCGCACCAATCTTCACACGACGACGAACATATCTTTAGGAAATTGGGGATTTTGTTTTTCTATTCTTCCACTATGCATATAATGTTACCCCCAAGATTTCCCAATATAGGTGCCCTCAAGCCAATCATGTGAGTGATGGCACACGTGACTTGACACGTAGTCTTTTTACTTATTATTATTATAGCATTCTCTCATTTTATATTGCTTATTGCATACATATATTATGATATCCATGGATCTATGCAATGAGAATCAGATCGTGATGAGATTACGATAATGAGACCGATTCACTTTTAAACACAAACCCTAAATAATCTTAGTCATAGGTTACTCGAGAGGGATATCGAGATAACCAGATAAATTGGTGTATTATATACTCATCCATATGATGGAGGTGGCTAGTTTCATAGCTGCTCTTTTGGGGACATTAGGGATATAGTGTAGGTGCTCATTGGAGAATGAGTTTACCTATTGATCCGCTTATGGAATGTTGGATGGTTGATGATACCTCATTGTAAGATAGTGATTTCGTTATCCTAGTAGTATATCTAGTCCTTAGACTTAAGACACTAAGGATGTCCTGTATGAGTACTCCACTCTTGGATACCAGACTTATAGGTTTAGAAGTTTCATATCTAGTACAATCGGTCATTGGGAGTAACAACCAACCTTACGAGGGCTCTTGAGTGTCAATAGAGGATCATCCACTGTCATTATCATGAGAAGAATATCTTATATGTTCTTGCTTAGACAAATCCATAGCCAAAGTTATTCGGATTGAGAGAGAAAGAGTTCTCCGAAGGAATCTGATTAGAGCGAGAGTCGATGAGAAACCTCTTAGGGCTCTAGCTAGGAGAGTCCTAATTGATAGGGGAATTCACGTAAACCTACCTAAGCCGACCCTTATTAAAGAGGTGAAGAGGTTGGCTAGGGTTTGGAGGTTATTTCTTAGAGAAGAATTAGGAGTTGTAAAGGAATAGGAGTCTTGAGTAGGAGTCTTAATTCAGTAGGAGTCCTATTAGGAGTTAGTGTTTAGAAATCCTATAAATAGCCATGTATTTATCCTCTTTTGATAAGCAATAGAGGAATCTTTTCTACAGCCTTCGTGCAGCAACTTGGAGGAAGGAACCCCTATAGAGTTCCAAGGAGGTCGAAACCCTAAATAGATCAACCCCAAGCTTAGAATCTGCAAGGGTTCTAATACTTGGTATCAGAGCAACATTCTTAGCGTCTCGCTGCCCTTCCACAGCCATCCATCATCCCTCCATAGCCACCCAAAGCAATTCCTACAATTGCTTAAAAGATCGTTACCAAATTCCGTCGTCATCTCCACCACCGCAGATCATCGTTTGATCTCTCCATGAATTGCAACAGGTTCTAGTTTCCTACCTTACTGCTGCTGTAATTTAGTTATCCTTATTGAAAATCTATAAAAAAAAAAAGTTCCTATATTGCTGCATAAACTTTTCGTCACAAAGTTTTTATCTCTACGATGAAAGATACATTGAAGAATTCTAGCCGCATAGTACAATTTGTTTGTTCTTGCTACTATATTTTTTCTATCCAAATTTTTATTAAATTTTTATGACAGCTTTGACACTTCCTAACAGTAGATTTCCTTTTAGTTTTATCAAAAAATTCTCAATATAAACTACTGGTCTTTTACGTCTAGTCTGCTACACTTGAAAATCTGTGCTCAAGAAAATTTCAGCCGCATATTGTTGCCTTAACCGATCTATTTGTAATCTTTTTTTAACGAAATTTCTTCTACACTTTATAGATCATCTTAGCTTCCATCTAAGATTGATTTACTAAGGAATTCATCTCTAAAAATAATTTGGTGTTGCTGCAAATTTTTGTCGCAAACCGCTGAAATTTTTCGATAAGAATTATGCTATCACAACTTGCACCAATTTCTTTGCTATTATACTGCCAAAATTTTCTTGATTAAATTGTATCTCCTTAATGCCATATAAATTGAGATTCTGCTGTCAATTCCCTCCTCAAATCTCTTAAGTTTTTAGTAGAAATTTCATCGAGAAACCGCTGTTTCTTCGACAATAATTCTGCTCTTACAAGACAACACAATTCTGCAGCAAACTTCCTCTGATCTCTATCAAACCTTTGCTACCATCTACCATAGATCAAAAACTTTCATCGACAGTCATAAAACACTACCAAACCATACCCTCAAACTGCACACAAAATAGCCACAAAACAAGCCTAAACCACAGCCTACATCTACCAATCCACCAACCCTTTCGACCATTACTTCTCTCAACCTATACTTGCCTTTAACCCAACAACAAAAGAGAGATCTTAACATCACAGATTTGGAGACATATACTATGGTATCTAAGGAGACAATCAATGCTAATTCGAAGCCTTGGAGGCACGAATGGAGGATAAGATTCAAACTCTCTTTACCGAACTCAATTTGGGCCGACCACTAAGCCCAAAGAAATCACATCAAGGAGAGAGCTCTAACCAATCACACCAAGCCCGAAGAGATGACTTCCAAGAGAGGGGAGGTTCTATGACTGACCTCAACTATCCACGCATGAGGGTGGACTTCCCTAGATGGGAAAAAGGAGACCCGATTGATTGGATCTCATGCGCGGAGCGATATTTTCGGTACCACAAAACCACGGACGCATCTATAGTGGAAATTACAGCTATACATCTTGAAGGGGATGTCATACAGTGGTTTGACTAGTTTAAATATACTCATGGAGTCCTCTCATGGCGACAATTCAAAGAAGGACTATTGATCCACTTCGGACTAACCAATTACGAGAACATTGACGAACAACTAGCAAAGATCTAACAAACCTCTACCATTCAGGAGTACCAAACCAGGTTTGAAATGTTATCTAATCAAACTTATGATTGGCCTCAAAAATAACTATTGGGACCTTCATTGAGGGCTTGAAGCTAGAGATCCGGGGAGAAGTTAAAACATGACAACCGTACACGCTTATGTTAGCCATCTTTTTCGCATGACATCAAGAGAAGCGATTGAACCATGAAGCTTGGAGGACTAGGATCACTTCTCAAACTGCAATACAGAAGCCCTCAGCCCCCCTACTATCAACCAAGTCCCTGCACCAAAAATGATGACAAGAGAAGAGCTTCGAGAGTGATCTACGAAGGAGTTATGTTGGCACCACAACGAGCCGTGGAGCCACGAGCATCACTGTAGAAAAGGGAGACTTCTTATGATTAAACCAATAGAAGAAAAGGTCATTGAACATCTAAAAGAGAGCCTTGATAATGAAGAAGAAGATACAGAAGAAGAGCCATAACCGACCGAAGTTATGGTACATGCACTAGCCGGCTACTCAAACCCGCAAACGATGAAAGTTGAAGGCCTTCTCAAACAACAATCGATCAATGTTCTCATCGACACAGGCAGCACTAATAACTTCCTAGATAGTAAAGCTGTTATTCGGATAGTCTTACCTATCAAGTATTATAGTAGGTTTGACGTCAAGTTCATTGACGGACGGATTTTGAAGTGTGATCGTAGGTGCCTGCGGGAGAAACTATTACTACAGGAACAAGAGATAATTGCAGATTTCTTTCTCCTCTCTCTTGATGATCATGAGGTCATGCTTAGAATTGAATGGCTGATGATATTAGGTGATGTTTCCTGAAATTTTATGAAACTAATTTTGAGATTTTATAGTAAAGGGAAACATGTGATTCTACACGGGAAACGTGGGGGCGACGTAATGACGATTTGCACACAACAAATGGAGAAGGTTTTGCATAAAGCATGTAGCGGCTTTTTGGTACAACTTGAGTAGCATATTAAAGGAGAGCTAATAGAATTTGAAGATCTAAACCTACTTCCTTTGCTTGCTGAATTTTCAGATATATTTGACAAACCATGCAACCTACCTCTTGCCCATCGGCATGATCATTATATACCGATTCTTCTAGGCAAACCTCCTGCAAATACTTGGCTATATCAACATTCATATCTGCAGAAGGATGAAATAGAAAGGATTATAAAAGAGATGCTCAAAACAGGAGTTATTTGGCCAAGTTGCAGCCCCTACTCTTCATCGGTGCTCTTCGTACGAAAGAAGGACGGAACATGGTGAATGTGCATTGATTACCGAACCCTCAATGGCATAACCATCAAGGACAAATACTCTATTCTAATAGCAGATGAATTTCTAGATGAAAGGGAGCACAAATCTTCACAAAGCTGGACCTTCGATCCGGGTATCATCAAATATGAGGGTGCAAAGAAGACATACCGAAAACCACCTTTTGAACACACAAAGGCCACTACAAATTTTTGTTTTCTTCACCAGAAGGTGGAATATCTTGGGCATATCATATTAGAGGAAGGTGTCATAGTTGACCCCTCCAAAGTTGGAGCAATGCAAAACTAGCTGACCTCGAGGAACATAAAATTGCTACGTGGCTTTATCGGTTTAATAGGCTACAATCGCAAGTTCATAAAAAACTATAGAAAGATTAGTGCACCACTTATTCCCTTACTGAAAAAAGATATCTTCCAATGGTCGGACAAAGCCTCCGCTGCCTTCGACAAACTTAAGGCAGCCATGACGACGACGCCGGTGCTAGCACTACCAAATTTCAACCGACCCTTCATCATTGAGATCGATGCATCTAGAGTTGGAATTGTAGCCATTCTCATGCAAGATGGCCGACCACTCGCATACACTAGCAAGAAATTATCTCCCTCCCATCAAAATATGTCAACATATGATAAGGAGATGCTCGCCATTGTGCGTGCAGCAACGAGATGGAGACCCTACTTGATCGGTCGACGATTTCAAATTAAAACTGACTATAAAACCCTCAAGTACTTTTTAGAGCAAAAGATATCATCCCTTGAGCAGCAAAAATGGGTAACAAAACTTCTTGGATTTGATTATGAAATAACTTACAAAAAGGGGAAAGAGAATGTTATTGCAGATGCGCTTTCACAACTACCCGAGAAAGCTGAATTTTCTGCCATTTCACTTCTGATCAGTAACTTCCTTGAGGATATTAAGATGGAATGGCAAGAAGATCTGAAGACTAATAAGATTATAAAAAAAAAAAAAATTGGAGGAAGCACCAAACTCCATGGCTAATTACAATTGGGAGTCAAAAGAATTATGCTATAAAGGGATGCATTGTGCTTGTGCCAAATTCTACTTGCATCTTCACGAGCAGATTTTGGATAGAGTTATTCCATATGTAGGGTGCTAAATTAAAAAGGAGTACAGTGTATCACCCACAAATCGACTGCTAGACGGAAGTGATAAACAGGTGCTTGGAGACAACCCAAAGCTACCTACTAAATATGACTACCGAAGGAGAACTCCAGACCCAGTTGAGTGCCATTATTGATCAACGGATCGTAACTCAATGACAATGACTTATTACTGAAGTGCTAATACAATGGGCAAACTTACCAGTAGAAGGTGCCACTTGGGAGAACTATGACGATTTGAAGATCAAATTCCTAAAATTCATGGATTGTCAGCCTCGAGGACAAGGTTGATTTAAAGAGGGCGGGTTTGTTAGGACTCTAGCTAGGAGAGTCCTAATTGATAGGGGCATTCATGTAAAACCTACCTAAGCCGACCCTTATTAAAGAGGTGAAGAGGCCAATTAGGGTTTGGAGGTTATTTCTTAGAGAAGAATTATGAGTTGTAAAGGAATAGGAGTCTTGAGTAGGAGTCCTATTAGGCGTTAGGGTTTAGAAACCTTATAAATAGCTATGTATTCATCCTCTTTTGATAAGCAATAGATGAATCTTTTCTGCAGCCTTTGTGCAGCAACTTGGAGGAAGGAACCCCTATAGAGTTCCAAGGAGGCCGATCCCCTAAAGAGATCAACCCCAAGCTTAGAATCTGTAAGGGTTCTAACAAAACCATATGGGCCTAATAGTACCATGCCTAATATACAGTCTCTGAGATATTAGACGGATAAGGGACTATAAGTATATGAGAACTTTAGATAGATAGGTCTAAAGGATTGGATTCCCCTATATCGTTTGGAGACTATGGTGTAATGACCTAGTACGTCCGTAGTCAATGAGTCGAGTGAATTATTATAGCCAACTCAATATTAGGCCTAGAGGGTCACACACATATAGTAGGCATTGCAATAAGTAGAGGCTCAGATATGAGATATCCGTCGAAGTCCCTATCTTATTGGATATCCAATAAACCACTGAATTATTGGATCCCATGGATAAGATCCAAAAAGAGCTAATAAGAGATTATTGGGTAGAGACCAACTAATCTAAGAGGCTTAAGTATTTGAATGGAGATCCAATAACCAATATGGTAAGATCTATTATGGTTAAGTTAATTAAGGGCCTATATAAATAGGAGAAAACTAAAGACCATAAGTTGGGGCTTTCTAGTTGTCACTTCCTATTCTCCTTTCCCCTTCTCATCCTCAAATAGCAAGTATGGAGATTTAGATAGCGATTGGAGGAGCATCATCATAGCCCTATTGTATGGATCACTACTAGAGAGGAGGGAACTTGAACTCTTTCATCCAATCCTACATATCTGCAGGAATTCAAGGATATACGATCTCCCTAGGTAAAAAAACTATCTCACACGTGGCTTTAAGTTTTGCAAATTTTTGCGCACCAATCTTCGTACGATGATGAAAACTCTTTGTGGAAATCTAGAAATTTTATTTTCTATTCATCTACTATGCATGTGATGTCATCCTTAGATTTCCCTACAGTAGTATTAGAGCTAGATTGTTCATGCGAAAATTAGATTTTAAACTTTGTATGTTTTGTTTTAGAAAGGCTTTTGATAACAAAATTATTGATGTAAAAGTGAGAAAGGGCAACAGTTGTTGCTACCCTCACAGATGGTTGCCTTGGCCACCATCTGCATGTAAGGGGTTGGCGATCAATGGGCTACTGTTGGTGGCCTGGTTATAGCAAACACCACCTACGGGTTGGGTGCTCGTAGGCAAGCCACCAATGGTGGTGCCCGCAAGCACAACATCTGGGGGTGAGTTGCTTGCAGGCATTTACTTGCGAGTGAGCCACTTGCAGGGGTGGGGCTCACCCACGGTGATTGTGTTAGTCATAAGTACCTTACAAGCTAATTACGTGAGTGATAGCATATGTGATATGATACACATTCTTTTTGCTTATTATTATTATTATTATTATTATTATTATTATTATTATTATTATTATTATATTTTTCACTTTATATTGCTTATTAAATACATATATTGTGATGTCCGTGGATCTATGCAATAAGAATTGGATCGTGATGAGATCACGATAATAAGACTGATTCACCTTTAAACACAAACACTAAATAATTTCGGTCATAGGTTACTCGAGAAGGATATCGAAATAATTGGATAGACTAGTATGCTATGTACCCATTCATATAATTGAGACGGTTGGTCTCATAGCTGCTCATGTTAGGACACTAGAGATACAATGTAGGTGCTCAATGGAAAATGAGTTCACTGATTGATCTATTTACGGAATATTGGATGATTGATGATACCTTATTGTCAAACAGCGATTCTATCATCTCAATGGTGTATCTAGTCCTTAGGCTTAAAATACCAAAGATATCTTGTATGAGTACTCTACTCTTTGATCTCGGACTTATAGGTCTGAAAGTTTCAGATCTAGCATAGTTGGTTATCGGGAATGACAGCCAATCTTACGAAGACTATTAAGTATCCATAGAGAATCATTCGTTCTTGATACAATGAGAGGAATATGTAGAAAAATCTAGGGGCAACATCACATGTTAGCGGAAGAATAGAAAAATAAAAACCTCAAAATTTTTAAAAATGTGTTCATCGTTGTACGAAGATTGGTACGCAAAACCCGCGAAACTTAAAATCACGCATGAGATTGTTGTATTATCTAGGGAGATCGTATATCCCTGAATCCCTACATTTCTATAGGAAATATAACGGAGGTAAAGCGTCTTCCGCTCTAGCAGTGATCTATATAGTAAGGCTACGACGATACTCCTTAAATCACTGTCTAAATCTCCACATTTGTTATTTGAGGAGGAGAAGAGGAGAGGAGAATAGGAGGTGACAACCAAGAAACCTCTAGCCTATGGATGTTTGGTTCTCTTCTATTTACACCACAAAAATCACATCCTAACTTAAGCATTAAAGGGATTGAGTTAGGAATTCCTCAAATTCTGACATCAACCTATCGTGCAAGAATATGACACAAGAGACACGACTCAAGTCCCTCCGGCCAGCCACGAAAATGTAACAGAGGCCCAAGAGTCAACCCGCTTGACCCAACCTCGTTCACCATCCTTGCCCACGTCGACATTACACAACACGTACAAACCTTCACTGAGGTAATCCCTTTTTCTCTGATCCCTTTTTTCAAAAATGGAAACAAGAGTGCGTACAAACATTCACTGATACCGCAAGCCTTCTTACTTTATTATCGAACAAAACAAACACTATTTTAAGGTCATCCATAACGGAGTAACAATCATTAAAGCATGCATGACATGGAGTATTCAATCTTTATTGCCTCATACTAAGTAGCACAAGTTAATATTCCCGAGCGATGTCCACCCACTCCTGCTGCTGAAGCCAGTCCACGGTCGTCTTGCCAAGCTGCACGGCCCGGGAAAGAATGTAATCAGGAATTGACGGCTTCGATCCGAACAGTGCATTGGCTATGGTGATGAGACCCGGGCTCTGGCTGCCGAAGGCAGCGAACGCCACCGCGTTAGTGTCCCCGAGATTGAACTGGAAGTGCACGAGGCCCTGGGGGAACACAAACGCATCGCCGGTGCTCAGCTTCCTAGCGATGAGAATGTTGCCCTTTTCGGTGTTGGACCTGACGAAGCCAGCGTAGAGCGTTCCTTCCGCCACATGCAGTATCTCGGATGAGTGTGGATGCGAGTGAGGAGGGTTGAGACCGAAGGGCGCGTAGTCGATGCGAGACATGGCCACTCCAAGGGTGTTGAGGCCTGGGAGTCGGTTCACGTTGACCAGAGTGATGTTTGCGCCCAAATCGTTGTCGGTGTTTGCGACCTTGTCCAAGCCGGAGATGTAGAAGTCATCTGGTGTGACATTCGTGGGATCCTTGCAGGGGAATCCATTCACGAACACTGCAGCATGCATGATGAACAAGCTTAAGTAGCAACTTCAGCAAGTACATGCACAAACACCTAGCTTCGAGATTAACCATGCATGCCTACCATTGGAGTCGAAGTCAGCAACACAGAAGTCTTGGAGAGGACTCGGATCAGAAGCCAATGCACGAGAGGAAGACAGGGTAAGAAGAGCAACAATGAGGATGATCCGAGCTGCCATCTGCTCTCTCTTTGAAAAAGCAAGATGAAATGATGCAAGTTTCTTTGTAACTGGCATCGAGAATCGGGATGTCTATATAGAAGCTTACGAGGTACTGTTCAATTGTGAACTGGTTGATGGAGTCTGTATTCTTCACGGCAATGTGCTGACTAATTTAGCTGATGAAGGCCTTGACTTGCCGTGCTGACTAATTTAGCCGATGAAGATCTTGACTGGGCAATTTCTTCCCAAACATCTACCGTTCTTCCTAATCATTATTCTAGTATCACTTACTTGGTTGCCTCACGTCCTTGGCATCGTTATATCTCGGTAGCAACAACAAGCTAATGGCCAATTGACACAACTAACGACACACATGGTGGCATCAACCTATTTATTTTATGGACCAACCCAGTGAAATTTTATCAGCGAATGCTTCTACACTGAAACTTTAGTATGAAATCGTGGCATCATAATTTTTTTTTTTTTTTGACTCCAGCGTTTTATGAGGAAGAAGTTGAGCAATTTGTCTTGCTTTATTTTCTGCGCTAGACTCCACTGCGGCAGCCAAATGCTCTTACGCTCCCCTTGTTCACTTGTCAAGCATGGAAGTTGAGTACTGAACCTTCGTCGGCGTCTACTTGTGCATGGAAATTTTCGTTCCTTCTTTCAATTAAGAGACAAAACAAGAAAGTTTAAATGATTAAGACGCATTTATACAAATGTCAACGAATTTAAGCAAACGTAAATAACCTGATATCAGATTCTAGTTTGATAGGTCGAGTGACCCATGTTAGTTGGTAAGGACTCGAGCCCTTATTTCTTCTGCTCAAGTGCAAGATGTCTAGCGAATGTCATGCGCACAATTAATTTTCTTGGCTTTCAGACACACATATACTCTTCCTTGCTGTTTCCGTCAATTAACGTGAATGTGGGAGTTACCTAAAAGTAAAGATAGGAAAGCAATACAATGGATGAAATATTGACGGTTCAATATTCTGAGAAATAACGGAGGGGCAGTCCACACCGAGACAAGTATTCAACTCAACACGCTTAATCATTTTCCACCGTGGCTTGGATGCAATGAACCTATCTAGGCTTTGAGAAATCAGGATAGCATTCGAGAAATACCTGAGACCGTCACCCAGGCGTTAACCGGAGATTTAGGCATCAGTACTTGGCATGTTTTATTATTATTATTATTATTATTATTATTATTATTATTATTATTATTATTATCTCGCTTGAATTATCAAATTACAAGTAAAACAAAGACTTTGAATTCCATTTTCTCATAAAGAGCCATCAATTTAACCACACGGGACCATCGACCTATCTAGTGATATCTCTAGGAAATTTCTGAGCCTTTCACCAAGCTTCCATTGAGAGTTAGACATGAGAATTAAATTGGCTTGTAATTCTATTAGCTCTAATATTTTAGGGTTTCTTTTCTTATTGAATCTCGAATTTTGATGATGAAATTAATTAGTAAATTATTTAATCTAATCTATATGTTGAGATAAGTATATAGGATTAACTACGATAGTAGTAAGACATAAAACAAATATTGTACTAGAGTCAAGATCGAGATTTCGTTAGGAGTTCAAGAGTTTGTCGGAAGTTCGGACGTTCATCGGAAGTTCTGCCGGAATTAACCAAGAAGTCTAGGAGCTTGCCGAAGAAGTTCGTCCCTCACTAAGAAGATCGTCGTGAAGTCTAGAAGCTTATTGGACGTCTGCTAGAATATTGTCGAGAGATCGACGGAAGTTCGTTGAAAGATCGTCGAAAGAATAATTGACATACCGGAACAAGTATGCTGTGTTAAATGTTTTAATTATCATAGTTAAACCCTAATTTAAGTTAGGATTGGAAGGTAATCCCATGACTCAGTCAGGGGCCAATTGGGCCCTTAACAGGGCTAAATTGGATCGGTTGAACAAGCCCATTCACCTGAAGTCATGGGTTATCTCTTAAACCCGTGAAAAGGAAAAAGTGCTGTAAAGAAGTGGTTGGTCTTTGCTTATTAAAAGAAAACTTTTAGTGGATGCCGGTGACCTCGACGGAGGAGGAATCAGAGTGGATATAGGTCATAACAACTAAACCACTATAAATTCTGATGTGCTCATTTCCATTCTGCTTTTCATTATTGCCATTACTTTCTAAGTTAATTGCTAGTTCATTTTCTTTAAAGTCAAGCACTTTCCGAGATTGGTTTTCAACAAACAAAAAATTTACAAAATTGATGGTTTTTTCGCTACACTAACTCACCCTCTCCCCTCTTAGTGCCACTCTTGATCCTAACAATTGGTATTAAAGCAAGGTTACTCTTGTTTGGTTTGAAACCCAAGAGAGATGGTATTTACCGACACCTAAGAGGGTCACTCAATTACATGTCCACCATGTTCAATGGGATGTTACATATATTGGAAGACTAGAATGAGAATTTTTCTAATTTCTATGGATTTTGAGTTATGGAACATTGTGGAAAATGACTTTCAAAAGTCTTCTCTTCCAATGAACGATTGGAATGAGTTGAAGAATAAGACTTTCACTTTAAATACCAAGGCTATGAATGCCTTGTTTTGTTCTTTAAATAAAAACGAGTTCAATCGAGTGTTTATTTGTGAAATAGCTTTTAATATTTGGTACACACTTAAAATCACTCACGAAGGCACTAGTAGAGTAAAGGAGTCCAAAATTAATCTTTTAGTCCATACTTATGAGTTGTTTTGGATGAAACCAAGTGAGTGTTGAATCTCGGATTTTGATGACAAAATCAATTGATAATGCTTATGATTTGATATGCTTCTTGAGTGATGTAGGAAGCTTTGATTAGGGAAAGACAATTAAAGTAGGAAGAATCATGTTGGGTTAGAGTGGAAAACGTTAGAAGATTGGACATCGCACCAAAGGATCGGTCGACGTATTAATAGAAGGCTTCGGGCCATGGGTTCGGGCATCGAGCCAAGAAGAGCAAAAATTATGCCAAGGAAATTAGACTTGTAGAGGCCAACTGATCGATTGGGCAATAGGCCGCAAGAGAGGACGATGCGTTGAAGAATCGGATGAAGCGTCAATGAACCAATGACATGCCGAACAACATTTGATTCAAGCCTTGTAATAATTACCTAAGATCAAAGTAGGTTTTAGGTGTGTAGGATTAACTATAATAGTGATCAAGGCATAAAGCAAATTGAAGTCCCGGAGTCAAGAATGAGATTTCATTGGGAGTTCGAGAGTTCATCGGAAGTTCTGCCGGAATTGACCGAGAAGTCCAGGAGCTTGCCAAAGAAGCTCATCAGAACTCACCAAGAAGATCATTGTGAAGTCTAGGAGCTTGCCAAGAGTCCACTAGAATATTGTCGAGAGATCGTCGGAAGTTCGCCGGAAGGTCGCCAAAAGAAACCTAGACTTATTGGACTTATTTAACTTAGTGTATGCCTTAAAATTTGTAGTTAGCACATAATTGGGTTAGAATTGGACCAACTCAATTAGAAGCCAATTGGGCCTAAATTGGGAGTGATTTGGGCTCATTGGGAGCCCATTTAATGACCCAAATGTTGGGCCAAGCGGTGGCACTGCCAAAACAAGCGGTAGAACCGCTTGTCAGTTGGAAAACTCGAAAAACTCGGTCTCCGAGGCTGTCAGGTAGTGGTACCAGTAGACTAGGTGGTGGTACTGCCTATTGACAGTGTGTCAGGTAGTGGTATTGCCAGATTAGGTGGTGGTATTGCCTAGTGTTAGTGCTGTAAGTGATGGTACCGCCCAACATAGGCGATGTTACTAATAGGATCCAGGAAACCCGGGATGAGATATTTTTAGGCTCCAAGTTTGAATCCACTTGAGGCCTATAAATACCCGTCTTATTCCTGGTTAACAAACACGTAACTGAGAGCAAAAAAAAAAAAAAATACTATTGTAATCTTGTGTGAACTCCTCTATAAGTTTTAAGGGTTAGTGTAGTTTAAGAGAGGAGTAAGTAGGGGTGTAAAGGTTATCTCCTAAACTTGTAAAAAGGAGAAGAGGGGTGTAAATAGGTATTTGATCTTCGCCCATTGAAGGAAGATTGTTAGCGGATGCTGGTGCCCTTGACGGAAGAGGAATCGGTGGAGTGGATGTAGGTCACAATGACTGAACCACTGTAAATTCTAGTTTGCATTTCTGCTTTGCTATTTATATTTAATTACAAATTGAATTATTACTTTCACTACCTTATGAAAATGCTTTCAACTTCAAGTTATCTTCTGAGATTGGTTTTCAATGAACGAATATTTTACTAAATAGACATTTTTATTCACTACACTAATTCACCTCTTAGTGCCGACTCATTCCTAACAATTGGTATTAGAGCCTCATTTTTCTTATTTGGTTTAACACCCAAGAGAAATGACTCTTTTCAACTTTTAAGATGGCTTTTCTATCGTTTGTCCTCCTATGTTCAATGGGGCGGACTACACTTAATGGAAAACTCGTATGAGAGTTTTCTTGCTTTCCTTAAATATTAATTTATGGAATATTGTTGAAAACGGTTTTCAGGAGTATTCTACTCCAATGAACGAATGGAATGATTTAGAGAAGAAAACTTTTTCTTTAAATGTTAGAGCTATGAATGCTCTATTTTGCGCCTTAGACAAAAATGAATTCAATCGGGTTTCTACTTGCGAAACGACTTTCGATATTTGGCACACTCTTGAAATTTCACACGAAAGCACTAGTAGTGTTAGATATTCTAAAGTTAATATTTTGATGCATAATTTTGAGTTATTTTGAATGGAACCAAGCAAGACTATTAGAGACATGTACACCCGTTTTACGAATGTCGTCAATAGTCTAAAAGCACTTGGCAAATATTTTTTGAATTTTGAACTTGTTAATAAAATCTTGAGATCCCTTCCAAAGAGTTAGGACCCTAAAGTAATAGTCATTCAAGAGGCCAAGGACTTAAATAATTTTCCTCTTAAAGAGCTAATCGGGTCATTAGTGACATATGAGATAACTTACAATACTCATAAAGAACTTAAGAACAACCTTCCAATGAACAGGAAGGATTTTGCACTTAGAACAAAAGAAAACCACTCAAGTGAAAGCTCAAGCAATGGTGAACTTGAACTTCTCACAATAAAGCTTAAAAAGTTTTTAAAACAAGAATCAAAGAACAAAAATAAACTTAAAAAGGACACAACTACTTGCTATGAATGCAAGAAGAAGGAAGCACTTTGGGATGAATCAAGTTCATCCGAAGATGAAGAACAAACCAACAAAGGCAAGGTGGCGAACTGCACTTAGACAGCTTTCATCAACAAGGTAAGCAATTCAATCGAATCTCTTTTTCCTTAGCACAAAATGACTTAGTGGTTTTCATGATTAGTTATATATATATGTGTGTGTGTGTATATTTTGATCATGACAATTGTATGTTTTATGAAAATACAACATCCTATGTATGTTTTTAAGAAAAATGTTTTATATTTAATGAAATCATGATTAAGGCTTTAATGAAGTAATAATGCGTGTCTTGATGATTTCTGTATTATTTTTGGATTTCGATTGAAAATGCTTTATGTGAAATCATGCTTAAGGTTTTAATGATGTAATAAAAATGTTAAAAGGTTTGGTATCATGCATGAGGATTTGAAGCAAAAATGATTTAAAATCTTATGTTTTGGAATTATGGGTTACACTTTTAATCTTGATGACTTTTTTGATAAATCTTGATTTTTTGTTTTAAACGTTGATGCATATTTTTGTTTGGCATAAAAAAAGGATAAAGGCATGCATGCATGAAATCAATCACAAAATTTGAAACTAAAAGAACTTGAACTATTTTTAATCTATCTATGTTGCTTTGATATATCCTATCGAATCATTTCGATATTTATGATTTGATGATATATCCTATCGAATCATTTATCGATATTTATGACCTGAGATATATTTTTTTAATTCTTGTATGATTCACTCTTTTAAGAGAACATTCATCTAAACAAATTATGATTATTTTTTTTATGACTTGAGTTTTATTATGTAAAATTTCTTGTATTCACGAAGTATATCTCATCACCAAGTTTTTCTTGATATCCTTCACATGATGATATGAAATTATGCAATACTCATGTTATTACGTTGATGCATACAAATGAGAAGTTATGATTATGTATGGTAGGTTGTAATGTAATTTGATATTTTGATACCATCATGATTTGAAATATTTTTGATTTTGAATGATGCATCCAATACTTATGATTTTATTATGACGATGTATATGATGTATTGCATATGATGTGAATCATGATTAAAATTTCTTTGACTTGAATTCAATTTGAATTCAAGATTTATCTTAATTATGCCATATTGCAATAAGAATGACACTTTATCTTTGTCATAATTCAAAATTTGATATAAAGGGAAATGAATTACATCATTATTTTATTATTCCCCTCTTTTTGCCAATGACAAAGGGGGAGAAAGAATTGCTAGTATGCACATCTCAAAAGAGAAAAATTTACTAGTTTGCACAATTCAAGAAAATGCAAAAACATGCTAGCTTACTCATCTCAAAAGAGAAGCAAACATTGCTAACTTGCATATTTCAAGAAGCAAAAGTTGCTTTCTTGAACATCTCAAATTTTGCTAGCTTACCTTTGTTGAATCTCGGATTTTGATGATGAAACTAATTGATTGTGTTTAGATGTTTAACTGCATTTTGAGTGATGCAGGTCTACTCGATCAGGATTAGACAGTTGACGTAGGAGGAATTGACGTTGCGCCGGAGGAGATCACGTTAGGATATTGGACGGTAGAACGCTTCGGACGTCGGGCATCGGGCCAAGGAGAGCGGAATTGCACCAAGGATATCAGGGTTGCGGAGGTCAACCGCCGATTGGGTAACAACCCGCAAGAGTGGACAATGCACTGAAGAATCGGACGAAGCGCCAACCAATGATGTGCCGGGCAACAGAATGTTAATTCGCATTGTAATAATTGTCTAGATCGGAGTAGTGTTTTGGCTTGTGTGTGCAGGATTAACTACGATAACGATGAAGACATAAAGCGAAACAAAGTATCGGAGTCAAGCGTGAAGGATTCGTTGGGAGTTCGAGAGTTCGACAGAAGTCCGAATGTTCGTCGGGAATGCTGTCGAAACTAGCCGAGAATGAGTAGGGAGCTTGCCGATGGGTTTTCGGAAGCTCGCCGGAAGGTTCATCGGAAGTTCATGGAGCTCACCGAGAAAGATCATAGCTTGCCGAAAAAGCTCGTCGGAACTCGCCAAGATCAAATCGTGAAGTCTCGGAGCTTGCCAGGAGTCCGCAGAATGGTTTCCGAGAGTTTATCGGAAGACCGCCGGAAGTTCACCGGAAGAAGTCTTGACTTGCGGACTTTGTAATAGCTTAGGAAATGTCTTTAAATTCGTAGTTAGTATGTTAATTAGGGTTAGGATTAGGTGTTAATCTTATAACCCAAGTAGGGGCCAATTGGGCCCGAGTTCGGACTAGTTTGGGCCAAGTTTAGAGCCCAACTAGTGAGCTGAAATAGCCAGGCGGTGGCACCACCCAGCACCCGAGAGCCAGGCGGTGGCACCGCTGGATTGGGCGGTGGCACCACCCAGTACACTGTCAGTGTCACAACTGACAGGCGGTGGCACCGGTAGCTTCGGGAACCGAAGAGAATTCAAATTTTGGAGCCCAAATTTGAATCCTTTTGAGGCCTATAAATACCCCTCTATTCTCAACTGAGATAACAACTTTTGAGAAGCAATAGATTAAGATAAAAGCCTTAGCAAAGTCTTTAGCAAGTCTAGTTTTCAATTGCTTGAGTGTTCACCTCCTTCTTTCTCGTTGAAACTTTGTAAGAGTGTGAACCACTTGTAAAAAGTTGTAAGAGGGGTATTTGTCCTTCCCCTTCAAAGTGATTTGCTAGTGGAAGTTGGGAGCCTCATCGAAGAAGGCTTCGCAAGTGGATGTAGGTCATTTTGACTGAACCACTTTAAAATTAGCGTATTCACTGGTTTGCATTTATTTATTGCACTTTACCTTACTGCAAACCTTCATACATGCTTTACTTCCTCATTACTTTTGCTGCACACATTTACGAACACGCTTTCAAGTTAAGCACTTCCGAGTTCGGTTTTTATCGTACGAAAAAGTTTCTAAAACTGACGTTTTAATCCGCTGCACTAATTCACCCCCCCCTCTTAGTGCCACTCCGATCCTAACAATTGGTCTCAGAGCCCGGTATTTCTCATTTCGGATTTACACCCGAGAGAAATGGCTCTTCATGGCCTTCAAGAGGGCTTTTCGATTTTTCGTCCCCCGTTGTTTAACGGATTGGACTACACTTATTGGAAAACTCGAATGAGAGTTTTCTTGATTTCTATGAATTTGGATTTATGGAATATTGTTGAAAACGGTTTTCAACTTCCCTCTAAACCGATGAACGAATGGTCGGATTTGGAGAAGAAGTATTTTTCTTTAAACGCAAAGGCTATGAATGCCTTATTTTGCGCTTTGGATAAAAATGAGTTCAATCGGATTTCTATGTGCAAAACAACTTTTGATATTTGGCGAACACTTGAAATCACACACGAGGGAACTAGTAGAGTCAAAGACTCGAAAGTTAACATTTTATTGCATGATTTTGAGCTTTTTCGAATGCAACCAAGCGAGACTATAGGCGACATGTACACCCGTTTCACGGATGTCGTCAATAATCTAAGAGTTCTTGGTAAATCTTTTTCGAATTTTGATATCGTAAGTAAGATCTTAAGATCCCTTCCAAAAAGGTGGGATCCTAAAATAACTACAATACAAGAGACAAAAAATTTAAATAATTTTCCATTAGAAGAATTAATCGGGTCACTAATGACCTATGAAATGATACTTTTGGAACATTTTGAACCCGATGAGCACTTGAACCACCTTCCAAAGAATAGGAAGGATTTGGAACTCCAGACAAATGAATACCACTTGAGCGATGACTCAAGTGATGAGGACAATGATGAACTTGAACTTCAAACACTAAATCTTAATAAGTTCATTAAACAAAAATCTAAAATAAACAATGAACTTGTTTGGAGGAAGAGGCCAAAGAATAGGAAGGCAACCAAGGATGAATCAAGAACTTCCAAAGGTGAAACGATGAATTGGGCTTTGACGGGCTTCGACTACAAGGTAAGTAACTCAACTCCCTTAATTTATTTTGAAATTACCTGATGTTTTCCATGATGCGTTTTATTTTTTTTAATAATTATTTTTCTTGAAAATTGCATGTTTTATGTTAATGGAATAAAAGTTAGATATAAATCTAATGATTGTAAACCTAGTGAGATTAATCTTATATATGTGCTTGAGAAGCAAGAATGTGTATTTTGATGATTTTCATATTGCTTTTCAATGAAGATGCATGGCTTTTGTATGAAAGGCTTGATATTTTTATGTACATTATCCTTGTTTTTCAAACATGATGTATGGTTTTGACATAAGAACAAAAATTTGAGCATGCTATTATAAAATCAATCATATAAATTAAAACTAAAGAAGTTTTAGGTATCTATAAGAATCATTCAAAATTATGTTCAATGAAACCTTGCTTAATGTTGTAATGAAAATATTAAAGTTGTGATACCATGATATAATGATTTTATGTATAAAATTTTAAAGTTATACATGATGATTTTTGTGATTTATTGGTCTTGATGGTTTTATGACGAAATTCATTTTTCGATCCTAAACGTTGATGCATGTTTTTATTTGACATAAATGAAAAAGCATGCTAACATGAAATCAATCACTTAAAATGAAACACTTAAAAAAGGGAGAAAATATATTATCATTGAAATCATGAATCTATTTATGTTATGAATTTTGTGAACCTTAAAAATGATTTTGATGATGTAAATTTGAAATGAGTTTTATCAAAATCATGATCTTGATTTCTTGGAATAACATGAGATTTCCTTTGACGATCATTTTGATTATTTAAAAGGAGATTTGTCGAAATGATTCATAGAATTTTGGATTCATGAATTGATCCTTCATTTGTTTATGAGATGGTTGAAATCTTTGTACCTTTGAATTCTTTCCCTTCTCCCTTCGATTTTTAAATTTATACATGTTATATGTTGAAGATTTGAAACCATGTTTTGATATCATGCATACCCAAGAAATATTGATTTGACAAATTGAATGAATTGAAAATGAATGATGAATTTTCTCTTGAATATTACTTGTGATATTTTTTATGAATCATTATCTTGATTTCTCGATATTTGATATATGAAATTTTATAATGAATCAAGATTTTTCTTTAATCAATCTCCTAAGATTTTCTTTTGATTATTTATTAGGAGGTTCTTCAAAAAGAAATCATGCCTTTTGGTATACACATATTCTAATCCTTCATGATATGATTTTTATGCAATTGCTTGTGTTCATGAAAATATTCATCTCATCATCCAATTAATCCTTCTTGATATTCCTAATATGATGAAATGAAATTATGCATGAAATACAAATGAGAAGTTAATTATCATGCATGATAGGATGTAATGAACTTTGACATTTAGATACCATCATTTGGAAAGCTATGATCATGTTGCCAAAATAATGTATCATGAATGCTTGAATATCATGTATAATATGCTCATAATGATGATTGATTTATTTGTATCATGCATGAAAAATGAAAGGTATAGTTTTGAAATTGTGCAATTTGAAAATATGATGATGAATCTTGTGATTTACGTATTATTGATTTTTATCAAAATGAAAGTGCCTTATTGATCTTTATTGTAATAAATCTTACACTTTCGATTTTAAATGATGATACATGTTTTCGCAAAAGACTTGAATACCCTCACATGAAATCAATTGTATGAAATGGAAATGAATTTTCTATCCTATTGAGATTAATGAATTTATTTTACCAATCTTGTGAATCTCATAAAAATAAACATGATGAATATTTTGAAAATAAATGAGTGTATCATACATTTGGTCTTAATGATTTCTCTTGAACATACTTTTTGAAATCATACTTGATGATGAATATCAAGATATTAAAAGGATGTTATCATGGAATCATGCTTGATGATTTGTTTTATGAAATTTACCTTTCCGTCTTAAATGTTGACACTTGTTTTATTAAAGGTAAAGGCATACTTATAAGAAACAAATCACATGAATAGAATTTATAAAAACAAAATGCGATCCTCTATCTTATCGACTTTTCAATAAATCTATGCTTGTCATGTATGAATTTATTGAATGTGACTTTGAGGATGATTTCGGATTTCACAAATGCTTGATTCATACTTATGACATGAGACACATTTTAAATATGAATCATGTTCAATGCTTCAATCATGTTATATCTCCCTTAATTCATGTTGTTCTCCTAGATTTATTTACTAAAGAGGAGAATCTTCTGAATGAATGAAATAATACAAATGAATCACTTATGCTTCAATCATGTTATATCTTTTTGAAATATCTTTTTAATGTGATGTTGATAATTTGAGATGCCTATTGGAATTTATGACATGAGATAATTGAATCCTTGACTTACTCTTTATATGGCTTGAGAATAGATGGTTAAAATCTTGCTTGATGAGTTGTTTTATAAGATTTTGCCTTTATGTCTTGAAGTTTCATGCTTATCTTGATTTGGCATATAAAGACTAAGGCATGCTTAGATGAAAAAGAATTACTTAAAAAATGCTTTTCCCATCTGATCGAGATTAATGATTTCATGATATTTTGTGAATCTCGAGATTGATTTTGATGACTTGATTATGAGTTTCAAGTTAACAATTTGATTTGAATAAATTTTATCTAAATCATCATCTTGATCTTGTAAAATTGGAATCACAAATAATATCTTTTGGTATTCATGAATTGATACTCACAATATGAAAGTATTGGTATTCATGACTTGAATTTGATTGAAATATTGCATGCTTAAATTAATCATTCTCCTATGTTTCAAAAATTCTTTAAATGCCTTATGTGACGATTGAAAATTAATTTGCTTTATGATAAATCTATGTATACTATTTTGAATATCTTGAAAGTAATGTTGAGATTTTGATGAATTTGATGATTTGGTATTATGCATGTAATACTTTAACGTATGATAATGATGCACAAATAAGATTGATACTTACCTTTGTCATAATTGATGTAAAGGGTCTTCCCTTCTTTTTGACAATGACAAAGGGGGAGATAGCTAATTTGTACAAGTCAAGAAGATGCAAAAACTTGATTGCTAGCTTGCCTATCTTAAGTAGCAAAGATTGCTAACTTGCTTATTTCAAGAAGCAAAAGTTGTCTTCTTGAACATCACTATCTTGCCTATCTCAATAAGCAAAACATGCTAACGTGCACATCTAGCAAACTTGTATGTTTTAAGAAGCAAGGGTTGCTTTCTTGAACATCTCAAAACTACTAGCTTGCATGTTCTAAAAATATTGTAAAATTGCTAGCTTGTATGTTATAGAAATTGCTATCATACTACCTTGCATATCTATGATGATAGCAAAATTGCATAATGATAAAACTAGGAGATTATGTTAATTATGCAATGTGTTGAACTTGGATATTTCAAAAACTTGTAAATTGCAATAGGAAGCAAGAATCATGGGCTTACACAAGAAAGTTATCTTGCATTTGCTTTCGAAATTTTTGCTAGCTTGTATGTAGCAAAACTTGCATATCGTAAAAATTGCTAGCTTGTAGTCTAAAGAGAAGCAAACAGTTGCTGTCTCAAGAAAAGCAAACATGCTAAACTTGCACATCTATAATTGCTAAATTGCATAATGATAAAATTGGATACTATGTTTATTATGCAATGATTAGAACTCATATCTCTAAACACATAAGAGTTGGGACTTCTCCTTTTTGTTGATGACATAGGGGGAGAAGTATATTGATGACTTCATGCATTGAATTGAATATTTTATATATTTGCATAATGGTTTAAATGTTTTTCATAACATGTGATGAATGTTGCTTGGATTTGGGATAATCCAAGTGTTCTATCAATGGCATATTGATAGGGGGAGTTTGTTTAAACTCTGGGGAGTTAAGGTTAACTCCGGTAGTCATCAATTAGTTGTCATCATCAAAAAGGGGGAGATTGTTGAATCTTGGATTTTGATGATGAAACTAATTGATTGTGTTTAGATGTTTAACTGCATTTTGAGTGATGCAGGTCTACTCGATCAGGATTAGACAGTTGACGCAGGAGGAATTGACGTTGCGCCGGAGGAGATCATGTTAGGATATTGGACGGTAGAACGCTTCGGACGTCGGGCATCGGGCCAAGGAGAGCGGAATTGCACCAAGGATATCGGGGTTGCGGAGGTCAACCGCCGATTGGGCAACAACCCGCAAGAGTGGACGATGCACTGAAGAATCGGACGAAGCGCCAACCAATGATGTGCCAGGCAACAGAATGTTAATTCGCGTTGTAATAATTGTCTAGATCGGAGTAGAGTTTTGGCTTGTGTGTGCAGGATTAACTATGATAACGATGAAGACATAAAGTGAAACAAAGTGCCAGAGTCAAGCACGAAGGATTCGTTGGGAGTTCGATGGAAGTCCGAATGTTCGTCGGGAATGCTGTCGGAACCAGTCGAGAATGAGTAGGGAGCTTGCCGATGGGTTTTCGGAAGCTCGCCGGAAGGTTCGTCGGAAGTTCGCGGAGCTCACCGAGAAAGATCATAGCTTACCAAAGAAGCTCGTCGGAACTCGCCAAGATCAAATCATGAAGTCTCGGAGCTTGCCAGGAGTCTGCATAATGGTTTTCGAGAGTTTATCGGAAGACCGCCGGAAGTTCACCGGAAGAAGTCTTGACTTGCGGACTTTGTAATAGCTTAGGAAATGTCTTTAAATTCGTAGTTAGCATGTTAATTAGGGTTAGGATTAGGTGTTAATCTTATAACCCAAGTAGGGGCCAATTGGGCCCGAGTTCGGACTGGTTTGGGCCACGTTTAGAGCCCAACTAGTGAGCTGAAATAGCCAGGCGGTGGCACTGCTGGTCTGGGCGGTGGCACCGCCCAGCACCCGAGAGCCAGGCGGTGGCACCGCCCAGCACTCGAGAGCCAAGCGGTGGCACCGCCCAGTATACTGTCAGTGTCACAACTAACAGGCGGTGGCACCGCTAGCTTCGGGAACCGAAGAGAATTCAAATTTTGGAGCCCAAATTTGAATCCTCTTGAGGCCTATAAATACCCCTCTATTCTCAGCTGAGATAACAACTTTTGAGAAGTAATAGATTGAGATAAAAGCCTTAGCAAAGTCTTTAGCAAGTCTAGTTTTGAATTGCTTGAGTGTTCACCTCCTTCTTTCTCGTTGAAACTTTGTAAGAGTGTGAACCACTTGTAAAAAGTTGTAAGAGGGGTATTTGTCCTTCCCCTTCAAAGTGATTTGCTAGTGGAAGTTGGGAGCCTCATCGAAGAAGGCTTCGCAAGTGGATGTAGGTCATTTTGACCGAACCACTTTAAAATTGGCGTGTTCACTGGTTTGCATTTATTTATTGCACTTTACCTTACTACAAACCTTCATACGTGCTTTACTTCCTCATTACTTTTGCTGCACACATTTACGAACACGCTTTCAAGTTAAGCACTTCCGAGTTCGGTTTTTATCGTACGAAAAAGTTTCCAAAACCGATGTTTTAATCCGCTGAACTAATTCACCCCCCCCTCTTAGTGCCACTCCGATCCTAACAACCTTTTCTCAAAAGATATAAAATTTTGTCAACTTTCATATGTGTAAAAATTTGCTAGCTTGCATGTTCCAAAATTATGTAAAACTTACTAAATTTACTAGCTTGTAAATTGCATGGAGAAAGAATTGCTAGAAACGCAAAAAGGCTAGCTTGCACGTTTCAAGTATATGCAAAAACATGCTATCTTGCATATCTAAAGGTGTAAATTTTTTTACAAAAAGCCTTGCTAGCTTGCATGATGATAAATACAATGATATGAAATTACATCTCAAATACTTGATAGTTGTACTTCTCCTTTTTGTTAAGGACAAAGGGGGAGAAGTTATGATGATGATTATGCATATAATGTATTGCATATATTCATGATGAAATATGGCTTTGAATTGAATTCATTTTTGAATTCTAGAGTTCTATCAATATGACATATTGATAGGGGGAGTTAAGGTTAACTTCGTCATCAATTGGTTGTCATCCTCAAAATGGGAGAGATTGTTGAATCTCGGATTTTGATAATGAAACCAATTGATAGTATTAATGATTTTATCTGCGTTTTGAGTGACGCAAGAAGCTTAGATTAGGGAGAGATAATTAAAGTAGGAAGAATCATGTTTAGCCGGAGTGGAACATGTCAAAAGATTGAATGTCATACCAAAGGATCGGTCGACGTATCGACAAAAGGCTTCAGGCATCGGGCCAAGAAAAGTGGAAATTGTACTAAGGAAATCAGATTTGCAAAGGTCAACTGACCGATTGGGCAATAGGCTGCAAGAGAGGACGATGCGCCGAAGAATCGAACAAAGCATCGATGAACCAATGACAAGTCAGATAATATTTTTTTCAAGCTTATAATAATTGTCTAAGATCGAAGTAGGTTTTAAGTGTGCAGGATTAACTATGATAGCGATCAAGGCATAAAGCAAAATGAAGTCCTGGAGTCAAGAACGAGATTTTGTTGGGAGTTCGAGAGTTCATCAAAAGTTTGGATGTTCATCGGAAGTTCTATCGAAATTGACCAAGAAGTCTAGGAGCTTGCCAAATTTACTTATCGGAACTCGCCAAGAAGATCATTGTGAAGTCTAGGAGCATGTTGAGAGTTCGTTGGAACATTGCCGAGAGATTGTCATTGGGTGGTACTACTAGACTGGGTGATGGTATTGCCCAATGATAGTGTGTCAGGTAATGGTACCGTCAAACTGGGTAGTGGTACTACCCAGTGTCAATGTTGCAGGCAGTGGTACCGCCCAACACAAGCGATGGTACCGCTAAGACCCGAGAAACCCGGGATGAGATATTTTTAGGCTCCAAGTTTGAATCCACTTGAGGCCTATAAATACCCCTCTCATCCCTGGTTAACAAACACACAACTGAGAGCAAAAAAAAAAACAAAAGCTATTATAATCTTGTATGAACTTCTCTAAAAGTTCTAAGGGTTAGTGTAGTTTAAGATAATAGTAAGTGGCTGGGGGTATAAAGGTTGTCTCCTAAACCTATGAAACAAAGAAGAGGGGTGTAAAAGGGTAGTTGATTTTTGCCCATTAAAGAAAGATTGTTAGTGAATATCGGTGGCCTCGATGGAAGAGGAATCGGTGGAGTGAATGTAGGTCACGACGACTGAACCACTATAAATTCTGGTTTGCATTTCTACCTTGCTATTTACATTTAATTGCAAACTGAATTATTACTTTCATTATCTTATGAATATGCTTTCAACTTCAAGTTATCTTCTGAGATTGGTTTTCAACAAACAAATATTTTATAAAATCGATGATTTTATCCACTGCACTAATTCACAGCCCCCTCTTAGTGTTGACTCAGTTCTTAACAGTGAGACCATTGGAGACATGTATACCTGGTTTATGGATGTCATCAATGGTCTAAAAGGACTTGTTAAAGTTTTTCTAATTTTGAACTTGTTAATAAAATTTTGAGATCCCTTCCAAAGAGTTGGGATCCTAAAGTAACTACTATTCAAGAACCGAAGGATTTAAATAACTTCTCTTTCAAAGAACTTATCAGGTCACTAATGACCTATAAAATGACTTGCAATGCTCACGAAAAGCTTGAGAACAACCTTTTAAAGAATAGGAAGGATATGGTACTAAGAACACATAAAGACTACTTGAAAGAAAACTCAAGTGACGAGGACTATGATGATGACTTGGCACTCTTGACAAGAAAATTCAAAAAATTCATAAAAAGAATAAATTTAAAAATGACACTAAAAATAAAATTGAACCCAAGAAAGAATAAGTTATATGCTATGAATGCAAGAAGTTGAGACATTTCGAAAGTGAATGTCCTCAAACAAAGAAGAAGCAACCAAAGAAGAAGAAGGCCCTTAAAGAAACTTGGGATGACTCAAGTGCATCCGAAGAAGAGGAGCCAACCAACAAAGTGTTAGGATCAAGAGCGGTACTAAGAGGTGGGGGTGAATTAGTGTAGTAGTAAAAATATCTATTTTGGAAGTCTTTGTACGATCAAAATCAGTTTCAACTCAAATAATTTATTTTACTATGAATAAGTAGAGAAGAGAAGGTTGGGTAGTTTGCAATGTAGTAAAGTTGAATACAGTAAAGAGAATTTGCAGTAAGAAAAGAATACACCGAAATTTATAGTAATTCGATCGTCGTGACCTACATCCACTCCTCTGATTCCTTTTTTGTCGAGGCAACTAGCATCCACTATCGGTCTTCCTTCAATAGATGAAGACCAACCACCTCTTTACAACTCTATTCTCCTTTTGCAGGCTCAGGAGAGAACATTTACGCTCCCACTTACTCCTCTCTTAAACTACATTAACACTTGGAGCTTTTAGAGGAGTTCACACAAGATTATAACATTGTTTTCTTTTCCTTTTTGCTCTCATTTGTGTGTGTTTTAACCAGGGATGAGAGAGGTATTTATAGGTCTCAAATGGATTCAAACTTGGAACTTAAAAATATCTCATCCCGGGTTTTTTCGGGTCCTGGAGGTACCACTGCCTGTGTTGGGCGGTACCACCGCCTGTAGCACTAACACTAGATAGTACCACCACCTAGAAGACTATGTTTGGGCGGTACCACCACCTGACACAGTCTCAGAGACTCTGCCATGACGGTTCCACCTGTTGGGTCATTGTTTGGGCCTCTCACTTAGCCCAACATAGCCTAAACTTGGGCTCAATTGGCCCCTAATTGAGTTGGCCTAATTACATTTTAAGCTAACTCAATTAGACACTAACTCGATCTAGACATAATTGATTACAAGCGAATCTTATGTTGTCCGGCATGTCATTGGTTCTTCTAACGCTTCGTCCGATCCTTCAGTGCATCGTCCTCTCTTGTAGCCTATTGTCCAATTGGCCAGTTAATCTCCGTAACTCTGATTTCCTTGGTGTAATTTCCGCTCTTCTTGGCTCGATGCCCGAATTCTCGGCCCAAAGCCTTCTACCGACACATCGACCGTTCCTCTGGCCCGATGTCCAATCTTTTGACATGTTCACTCTGGCCCAACATTTGATTCCTCCTACTTTAATTGATTTGTCTTTACTGATCAAAGCTAGTCTTACGTCACTTAAACATATATTAGATTATAAATACTTTCAATTAGTTTCATCATTAAAATCTAAGATTCAATAATCTCTCCCTTTTTTATGATGACAACCAATTGATGACGGAGTTTAAACAAACTCCTATCAACATGCCATATTGATAGAAACTTTGAAATCATAGTATTTCAATATTGGATGCAACATGAGTATTGAAATAACCAATTTATCATATAATTGCATGCATCATAAAATAATGCATAATCAAACTATCCAAGTACATCATCCCATGCATGATTATACATTATCATCATATCTTCTCCCCCTTTGTCATCAACAAAAAGGAGAAGTGCAACTAGCATATTTTTGAAACATAATTTCAAATCATTACATTTATTATCATGCAAGCTAGCAAGTTTTTGAGATGTGCAAGTTTAGCATATATTTGTATCTTCTTGAAATATGCAAGATAGCGCTTTTGCTTCTCATGAGATTGCAAGCTAGCAATTCTTGCTCATCTTTTAAGATAGATTTGCAAGTTTTGCTTCTTGATATAAGCAAGATAGCAAATTCTTTCTTCTCTTTTGAGAAGTGCAAACTAGCAATAATTTTGTTTTTCTTTATGATGCGTAGGCTAGCAAGCTAACATGCCTTTGTCTTTTATAAGTGATTTGTTTTCAATTTAAGTGATTCATTACTAAGTGATTTGATTTCATATGAGCAAAAATTGATATAAGAGACAATGTTTGCTCTGATACCAAGTTTTAAAGAGGTGGTTAGTCTTTGCTTATAGAAGGAAGACTGATAGTGGATGCCGGTGGCCTTGACGGAAGAGGAATCGGAGGAGTGGATGTTGGTTATGACGATCGAACCACTATAAATTCTGTTATGTTCTTTCTTTATTGCATTTAACTTTACTACATTCCAAACTACCCAACCTTCTCTTCTCTACTTATTCAAAGTAAAACAAATGATTTGAGTTGAAACCAATTTTTAACGTACAAAGACTTTCGAAATCAATATTTTTACCACTGCACTAATTCACCCTCCCCTCTTAGTGTCTCTCTTGATCCTAATAGTTGGTATCAGAATCTTGTTATTTCTCATTTGATTTAACACACAAGAGAAATGACTCTTTGTAGCTTTCAAGAGGACTTTTTCATCGTTCTTCCTCCCATGTTCAATGGGACGAACTGCACATATTGAAAAATTTGAATAAGAGTTTTTTTTGCTTTCTTTGAATTTAAATTTATGGAGTATCGTGAAAAATGACTTTCAAAAGTTTTCTACTCTAATGAACGAATGGAATGATTTGGAGAAAAATTTTTTTTCTTTAAATGCTAGAGCTATGAATGTTCTATTTTGCGCCTTAGATAAAAATGAATTCAATCATGTTTGTACTTGCGAAACAACTTTTGATATTTGGCACAAACTTGAAATCATACACGAAGGCGCTAGTAGAGTTAAATACTCTAAAATTAATATTTTGATATATGATTTTTGTTGAATCTCGGATTTTGATGATGAAACCAATTGATATGTATTTATGTTTTAATCTGTGTTTTGAGTGATGTAGGATGCTTCGATCGAGATGAGACAATTAAAGCAGGAAAAATTATGTTGGGCTGAAGGAACATATCAGAAGATTGGACATCGGGCCGGTGGATCGGTCAACGTATCGACAAAAGGCTTCGGGCTGTGGATTCGGGCATCGAGCTAAGAAGAGCGGACATTATGCCAAGAATATTGGAGTTGCGGAGTCAACTGGCCGATTGGGCAATAGGCCTCAAGAGAGGATGATGTGTCGAAGAATCAGACAAAGCGTCGAGAGACCAATGACATGCCAGACAAATTAATTAATGCTTAGTATTAATTGTCTAGATCAAAGTTTATTTTACATGTGCAATATTAACTACAATAGCAAGGCATGAAGCAAAATGAAGTCCCAAAGTCAAGGACGCGATCACATTGGGAGTTCAAGAGTTCGTCGAAATTTCGGACGTTCATCGGAAGTTCTGGAGAAACTAGTTGAGAGGTCTCGGAGCTTGCTAGAGAAGCTCGTCGGAACTCACTAAGAAGATCATCGTGAAGTCTAGGAGCTTGTCGGGAGTCCGTCAGAGTATCGCCTAGGGTTCGTCGGATGTTTGCCGGAAGTTCGTTGGAAGCTCGCCGAAAGAATAGACATAGGGACTTGTTTAGCTAAGCAAATGTCTTAGGATTTCGTAGTTAGCACGTAATTAGGATTGGATTTGGGCCAACTAGGCCCATGTAAGAACTATGTTGGGCCAAATAAGAAGCCCAAACAGTGCCCCAAGAAGTCTCACCGTCATGGCATAGTCTTCGAGACTATGTCAGGCGGTGGTACCGCCAGTCTGGGTCGTTGTACCACCCCTGGCAAGGTGCCAAGTGGTGGTACCGCCCAGGACAGTGTCAGTCAAACTGATATTGGGTGGTGGTATCGCCCAGGACAGTGTTAGTCAAACTGAAGTATTGGGTGGTGGTACCGCCCGGGAACCCGGGATGAGATGTTTTTAGACTCCAAGTTTGAATCAACTTGAAGCCTATAAATACCCCTCTCATCCCTGGGTAAAATACACAAGTATTGAGGGAAAAAAAGTATAGAAATGCTATTGCAATCTTGTGTGAGCTTCTCTCAAAGTTCTAAGTGTTAAAATAGATTGAGAGAGGAGTGAGTGGGGGTGTAAGGGTTATCTCCTAAACTCGATAAAAGGATAATTGAGTTATAAAAGGTGATTGGCCTTCTCCTGTTGAAGGAAGGCCTCTAGTGGACGTCGGTGACCTCATCGGAGGAGAAAGCCAAAAGTGGATGTAGGTCAAGATTGACTGAACCACTCTAAATCTCGGTTTGTATTTACTTTCTACTCTTTATCTGAACTGCAAATTGCCTTCATTGCTTTACATCAACTATACTTCTGCATGCTCTCAATTAAAGATCTTTCCGAAACAGTGTTCATCGAAATCAGATTTTATCATACGAAAGTCTTTTTAACCGACGAAAGTTTTCCGCTGCACTAATTCACCCCCCCCCCCCTCTTAGTGCTCTTGATCCAAACAATTTCAAGTTGTTTCATATGAAACCAAGTGAAACTATCATTGACATGTACACCCGTCTTATGGATGTCATCAATAGTTTAAAAAGTCTTAGTAAAAGTTTTTCAAATTTTGAACTTGTTAACAAGATATTAAGATCCCTTCCAAAAAGTTGGCATCCTAAAATCATGACAATACAAGAATCAAAGAACTTGAACCATTTTCCCATTGAAGAACTGATTAAGTCATTGATGACCTACGAAATGAGTTGTATGGTATATGATGAACATGAGAACTACCTTCTAAAGAATAGAAAGGATTTGACACTTAGAACAAAAGAATACCACTCGAGCAAAAGCTCAAGTGATGGTGAACTTGAACTTCTCACAATAAAGTTTAAAAAATTTTTAAAACAAGAATCAAAGAACAAAAATAAACTTAAAAGAATGTAATTACTTGCTATGAATGCAAGAAGAAGGAAGCACTTTGGAACGAATTAAGTTCATCCGAAGATGAAGAACAAACCAACAAAGGCAAGGTGGCGAGCTTTGACGGCTTTCGTCAACAAGGTAAGCGACTCAATCAAATTTCTTTTTTCTTAACATGAAATTACTTAGTTTACTTTAAAATTACTTGATATTTTCATGAGTTATTTTTAATTTCGTTTAAAAAATTATATAATTTTTTTTTTAAATTGCATGTTTAATGATGTAATGAAAATGTTAAAAGTTTTAGGATCATGTTTATCTTTCTAGTAATTTTGAAAAAGATCATAACAATTGCATGTTTTATGATAATGTAATAAAATGTTATATATTAATCTAATGATTGTACACCTAAAAATATTAATTCTATATATGTTTTAAAGAAACAATAATGAGTATCTTGATGATTTTCATATTGCTTTTCAATGACGATGCATGGCTTTTGTATGGAAGGCTTGATGATTTTTGTGATGAATTTTGTTTTTGGTTTTTTATTTTAAACATGATGTATGGTTTTGACATAAGAACAAAAATTTGGGCATGCTAATATAAAGTCAATCACCCAAATTGAAACTAAAGAAGTTTAAATATCTTTAAGAATCATTCAACATTATAATCAATGAAAACATGCTTGATGTTTTAATGAAAATGTTAAGAGGTTTGACATCATGTTTAATGAGTTTATATTTCGAAATTATGCATGATGATTCTTATAATTTATGGCTTATCGATCTTTATCGTAATGAAAGTTACTTTTTCCGTTTTAAACATTGATGCATATTTTTTATTTGGCATAAATGACAAAGGCATGCTTGTATGAAATAAAAAGGAAATATATTTTTTTGAAAACTTCTCAATCCCTATCTTATTGAGTTTTTTTTTTAAAAAAAAGAGGAATTGATGAATCTATTTATATGAATCTCTTGGACTACAAATAAGATTCTGATGATTTGATGATTTGAATCTAAATGAGAATTTTCCAATCGAATCATGAACCTTCTCTTGAGATATCTTCTATTGTATGTGAATCAAGATCTCTTCTTTGTTCTTCTATGTTTCTTCTTACCATTTATGAAAGAGGAGATTTTCTATATGAATTATAAAATTTCTTATGCATAAATTGAAATCTTTTTCTCCTATGTTTCTTTTTGTGATTTATTAAAGAGAATATCTTTTTTGAAATTAATGACTTAAGATTTTCCATACTATTTGATCTCCTAATTTTTTATTTAAAAGGAGATTTGTTAAAATGAATCATGGTTTCTCTTGATTTCTCATAATTATAACTTGAGAATTCTTTTTATAAATCAAGATTGTTGTTTACTAAGATTCTTTCTTTTCACTATTTGAGTTATCCAAAAAGAATCATAATATGTCTCTTGATATTCACAATTTGTCTTCATGATTTGTATATCTTATCACCAAATTTTTCTTATTATCCTTCATGTGATGATATAAAATCATGCAATACTCATGATATTATATTGATGCATACAAATGAGAAGTTATGATCATGCATGGTAGGATGTAATGTAATTTGACATTTTGATACCATCATGATTTGAAATATGTATGATTTGGAATGATGCACAAACATATTGCAATAAGAATGACACCTTATCTTTGTCATAATTTGAAAATTGATATAAACGGAAATGAATTACACCATTATTTTATTATTCCTCTCTTTTTGCTAATGAAAAAGGGGAAGAAAATCTTGCTAGCCTACGCATCATAAAGAGAAATAAAATTGTTGCTAGCTTGCACTTCTCAAAAGAGAAGAAAGAATTTGCTATCTTGCCTATATCAAAAAGCAAAACTTGCAAATCTATCTCAAAAGAGGAGCAAGAATTGCTAGCTTGCAATCTCAAGAGAAGAAAAAGTGCTATTTTACATATTTCAAGAAAATGCAAATATATGCTAAACTTGCATATCTCAAAAACTTGCTAGCTTGCATTATGATAAATGCAATGATTTGAAATTATGTTTCAAAAATATGCTAGTTGCACTTCTCCTTTTTGTTGATAACAAAGGGAGAGAAGATATGATGATAATGTATAATCATGCATGGGATGATGTGCTAGTCATAGGTGCCCAGCAAGCCAATCACGTGAGTGATGGCACGTGTGACTTGACACAGAATCTTTTTTGCTTATTATATTTTTGGCATTTATCACTTTATACATTGTCTATTACATATATGCATGTATATATTGTGATGTCCTTGGATCTGTGTAATGGGAATCGGATCGTGATGAGATCACGATAATGAGACCGATTCACCTTTAAACACAGATCCTAAATAATCCTGGTCATAGGTTACTCGAGAGGGACATCGTGATAATCGGACAGATTGGTGTGCTGTATACCCGTCCATATGATGGATGCAGTTGGTCTCATAGCTGCTGGTGTGGGGACACTAGGGATACAGTATAGGTGCTCATTGGAGAATGAGTTCATTGATTGATCCGCTTACGGAATACTGGATGGTTGATGATGCCTTATTGTCATAGAGCGATTCCGTAGTCCTAGTGGTGTATCTGATCCTTAGACTTGAGACACCAAGGATGTCCTGTATAAGTGCTCCACTCTTTGATACCAGACTTATAGGTTTGGCTGTCCCAGATCTAGTACAACTGGTCATTGGGAGTGGCAGTCGACCTTATGAGGGCTATTGAGTGTCGATAGAGGATCATTCACTCTCAGCGTCATGAGAGGAATATCCCATGTGTTCTTGCTCAGACAAATCCCTGGCCAGGGTCATTCGGGTTGAGAGAGAAAGAGTTCTCCCGGAGAATCCGATTAGAGAGAGACTTGAGTAGAAATCGTATGGGTCTGACAGCACTATGTCCGATATACGGTCTCTAGGATATTAGATGGATGAGAGACTATAGGTACACGGTAACTATAGGACAGACAAGTCCAATGGATTGGATTCCCCTATATCGTCTAGGGACTACGGCGTAGTGGCCTAGTACGTCTATAGTCGATGAGTCGAGTGAATTATTATAGAGATAATAATTCACTGAGCCAGAAGGAGTTCTGACAGCTATCACTCATGGCCAGCTCGATATTGGGCCTAGAGGGTCACACACATATGGTAGGCGTTGCGATGAGTAGAGGTTCGGATATGAGATATCCGCCGGAGCCCCTATCTTATTGGATATCCAATAAGCTCCTGAATTATTAGATTCTATGGACGAGATCCAATAAAAGCCCAAGAGAGATTATTGGATATTGATCCACTAATCTAAAAGGCTTGGATAATTGGATGCAGATCCAATACCCATTAGGGGAGGATCCATTAGGGTTTGACAAGGGGCCTCTATAAATAGGAGGGATTCAGAGCCTCATGGGCTAGAGCCTTTGCTTGCCTCTCCTATTCTCCTCCCCCTCTCCACCTTAGAGTAGGCCTGGAGTTTTTGAGGAGCGTCGTCGCAGCCCATCACCGCTAGAGAGGACGCTTGATCTCCTTCATCCTCTCCTAGAGATCTGCAAGGAAATAGGGATATACGATCTCCCTAGGTAACACAATTTATCTTATACGCAGTTTGTTTCACGGATTTATACATACCAATCTTCGCACGACGATGAACATCCTTTTGGGAAATTGGGGATTTTGTTTTTCTTAATCTTCCGCTGCGCATGTGATGTCGCCCCCATGATTTCCCAACAGTGGTATCAGAGCCAGGTTGTTCGTGTGAATGATTGGTTTTTGAACTGTGTGTGTTGTGTTTAGGAAGAATTTTGACGTCAAAATCATTGACGCAAAAGTGAGAAAGGGCAGCAACTATTGCTGCCCTCGATCTACGTGCGTGCAACCGCAAGCAGCGCTGTGCCGGTGCATGTACAAGTGCTGCGCCTACAGCAGCCGGGCGGCGGCCTTCATGCAGCAGGCTTGCAGTCGGCGGGGTTGGCAACCCGTGGGTGGGGCACCCGTGGGCGCAACCTGCGGCGGTGCCGGCAAGTAGGGCCGCAGGCATGGCGGCCACCTGCATGTGGGCACTGCGCCCACGCGCAAGGACGACGCCTGTGGGTGTTGGACCCGCGGGCGTAGGCAGCGCCAGCCAACGTTGGGCCCGCGCGCAAGCCGCTAGTAGCGGCGGCAGCAAGCCCCAGCGGGCGGCGCTGGCCTGCTGGTGCGACTCCGCCCGCGAGCAGAGGCACCGCGCGGCAGAGGCACCTACGGGCGCTGCGGCCCCTACGGGTGCTGCGGTGGACAGCGCTGCCCATTGGGTCGCCCGCCAGGGGGGGTGCCGCCCGTAGGCACACCGCTTGCAGGCGAGGGCAGCATCCCGCCCTCTACCGCATAGGTCGCCACCAGTAGGGTGGCGGCGGTGGCGGCAGCAGCAGAAAGGGAGAGAAGGGGTTAGGGTTTTTTTGGACAAAAAGATAGTTTTACCCCTATGAATTTCCAAAATTCCAGTTTCTATCCTTTGACCAAACTACGAAAATACCCCTTCAAAATTTAGAAAATTCCCTACATGTCCCTAATTTCAGAAAATATCAATTAATTAAAAGGTTTAGTTGATTATTATTTTCATTATTATCTAGTAGTCCTACATGATAATGATTTATACATGTGATGTATGATGTGTGGACGGATGATCATGGACCGTGTGATGTGTGTATTTGTGATTATTATTATTGGGGCCTGCGAGCCTCCATTATATTTCTTGTTTATTGTCGGGCCTGCGTGCTTATGATTAAGTTGTAATCATATGAGGAGGCCTAGCGGGAGCGTGGATGCGATAGTAGGACCCACGAGACGGACGATTGTGATGCATGGAGATGCATCGAGATGTCGACGAAACTGACGAGGACGAGATGGATGATCATAGGGCATGAAGATGCACCGTTGCACACATAGATGTTGATGTGAGTGATTAGGCCTACTGGCTCGGGCCTGATCACATTAGGTTGTGGTCCATGATCATCTGGTGTAATTGATTATATGTATACTAGATATGTATATATATCTGCATGCGATGTAGATATATATTAAATATGTATATGTGTGACATGTCATATTAGGAGACCAAATCATAGAAACATCTCTCTCGATAATATTAAGTCGGTAAACGTGAGGCAATTAGATTAACCTACGTGGCCTTCCATCGTTATGGGTAGGAACTGATTCTCGGTGTAGGTTGAGTTGGTCGAGTCCCTCGAGGCTCACCTATATCGCGATTTGCTATCTTACTTACGACATAGAGATGTCACCGGTGACCTGAGGGCATGGTATGCTTGGTCGAGTCCCTCAAGGGTATATCATCAAATCAGACTCATCTTATAACGAAGGTGTTGACTTAACCGAACATCATGGTTGGTCGAGTCCCTTGAGACCATGGTGATTCGGAGGCCGAACAGGACAGGAATCACAAGGAGTTGTGATCGGCAAGAGTTGCCTTCCTTTTGGGCTTAGTGTGATTGGTCGAGTCCCTCTAGGTTACACTAAAACGCTGATTGGATCTTGATCCCCACTAGAAGTCTGCCAGAGACTTCCGTTTCATGTGTTAAGGGTGTCGCGTGACTCGCTAGTAAAATAGTGGGAGCATATTAAGATAGAAGTCCATATCTTGATAGTTTATTTCTTGCAAAATCTGCATGTTATTTATTTCTGCTGCATCTTTATTTCCAGAAAATGTCGCTTTCAAATCCCTTATGTGGCATACTTGATATCATCTGCCTCACTAGTCCAAATTATACGGATTGGCTCCGCAACTTGAGAATTATTCTCACGGTGGAGAAAATCGTGTACGTCCTTGATACAGTGATGCCTACGCCCGAGGAAGGGGCAAGCGAGGATGAGATCGCTCGCTACGTGAAGTACATTGATGACTCCACTCTTGCTCAGTGCTATATGTTGGGCTCTATGACTCTTAAGTTATAGAGACAACATGAAAAGATGGATGCTAGATCCATTCTCCTACATGTCCGTAAATTGTTTGAGGAACAGGGAAGGACTCAGCGATATGAGATATCCAAGAGCCTCTTCCGCACTAGGATGACTGAGGGGACACCGGTTTAGAATCATGTCCTAAAAATGATTGAGTGGATGGAGAAACTCACAAGTCTAGGAATGGTCCTAGAGGATAACTTGTGTGTAGACATTGTGCTTCAGTCCCTACTAGATTCCTTTTCACAGTTCATAATGAATTTTAATATGAACAAGCTTGAGGTGACTCTCCCAGAGCTCCTCAATATGTTGAGGGAGGCAGAGAGTACTATTAGGAAAGAGAAGCTAGTTCTCTACACTGGTGAGACCAGAAAGAAAAGGAAAGTAGAAAAGTCCCTTAAGAAGGGAAAAGGCAAGGGCAGACTAGGAAAAGCAAAGGTTACTAAGAAAGACTCAGCAAAGGACAAAGGCCAGTGCTTCCACTATAGTATAGATGGGCACTGGAAGAGGAACTGCAAAGAGTACCTTGCAAAAAAGGTGAAACAGAAGCTTGGTGAAGCTTCAAGTACATTCATGATTAGTCTCCATTTGTCAGACTCTTATGATAACACATGGGTATTGGATACCGGTAGTGCTTATCATATATGCAATTCGTTGCAGGTTCTAACAAGGCCTAGGAGACTAGAGAGAGGCGAGATGGACCTCAAGATGGGCAATGGAGCAAAAGTTGCTATAATAGCCATTGGCAAGGTCACCCTACATTTGCTTAGTGGAGCTTTCCTTACAATAGATGCATGTTATTTTGTTCCTTCTATCATCAAAAATATTATCTCCATTTCATGTTTGACAGTTAGTGGATATAAATTAGTTTTTGAGAACAATGGTTGTTCAATATTATTAGATGATGAGATCATCACGAAAGGAACATTGTATAACGGTTTATTTATGTTAGACACTAATCCACATATCATGAGTGTAAGTGTGTCTAAGAGGAAACGAGATGAGATGAATAATGCATACCTATGGCATTATAGGCTAGGTCACATCCATGAGGGAAGGATTCAAAAGTTACTAAAGGATGGATATCTAGATCCATTCGACTATGAGTCATATGCAACTTGCGAGCCTTGTCTTCGTGGAAAACTGACAAACTCTCCATTTAGTGGAACTAGAAAAAGAGCCACTGAGATGTTGGAACTCAAACATAGTGATGTATGTGGACCCATGTCAACTCATGCCATTGGTGGTTACTCCTACTTTATTACCTTTACTGATGATTTCTCAAGGTATGGATATGTCTACTTAATGAAGTACAAATCCGAAGCCTTTGAAAAATTCAAAGAGTATAAGAATGAGGTGAAGAACCAGACTGGAAAGAGTATCAAAACTCTTCGATTAGATGGAGGAGGTGAGTACTTAAATACAAAGTTTACTCAGTTCCTCAAGGACTATGGGATATTATCCCAATGGACACCTCCTTATACATCTCAGCTCAATGGTGTGTCTGAAAGGAGAAATCGTACGCTGTTAGACATGGTACGATCAACGATGAGTTTCGTTGACCAACCCATCTCATTCTGGGGATATGCCTTAGAGACCGCAGCTTACCTTTTGAATAGAGTTCCAACTAAGTTGGTAGTGTCTACACCATATGAGATATGGAAAGTGTTAGGATCAAGAGCACTAAGAGGGGGGGGTGAATTAGTGCAGCGGAAAACTTTCGATGATGATTTTAAAACGACGTTCGTACGATAAGAACGATTTTGGTATGAAAGTCGATTCGGAAATTGCTTTAACTTAAGATCAAGCAAAGTGCAGTTAAAGTAAATCTATGGAAGTAGTTGCAGTTAAGAAAGAGAACAAAATGTAAATGCAAACCGAGATTTAGAGTGGTTCGATCAATCTTGACCTACATCCACTTTTGGCTTCCTCCTCCGATGAGGTCACCGACGTCCACTAGAGGCCTTCCTTCAATAGGTGAAGGCCAACCACCCTTTTACAGTTTCACTCCTTTTGACGGGCTTTGGAGACAACCCTTACAGATTTTTCACTCCTCTCTTGAATGATCAAAACTTCGAAGAAAAGAGGGAGAAGAACTTCTAGCCTTTTACAACAATTTTAAGCTCTCAAAATCTCAGAATAAATGCTAAGTTTCGGTGCTCTTTCATACATGAAAGGGTGGGGTTTATATAGGCCCCAAACTGATTTGAATTTGAAGCTCAAAAATGTCATTTCCCATATTTTCAGGGTCCTGGCGGTACTACCGTCATAAATGGGTGGTACTACCACTTGAGAGAGCTCGGAGACTGAGCTCGGGCGGTACCATCGCCTGACAGGGGCGGTACTACCGCCCAATCTCACTCGGAGACTAAGCCCAGGCAGTGCCACCGCTTGATAGGGGCGGTGCCACCGCTTTACAGGGGCGGTGCTACCGCCCAGTCTCACTCGGAGACTCAGCTGCTGGGCGGTGCCACCGTTGACCCAAGCGGTGCCACCACCGGCCAGGGAATCTAGGTCCTAATGCGCTGATCCATTCGGCCAAATTTGGGTCTGTCAAGGGTCCAATTGCCCCAAGATTAAGTTAATAGGTTCACCTCCCATTTCTAACTTAATCATCATGCTAACTACGATATTTTTCAAGACATTTACTACAACTTGCTCCGGTGAGCTTCCGGCGAACTTCCGGCGATCATCCGACGAACCCTCGGCGATGCTCCGGCGGACTTCCGGCAAACTCCTGGAGTTGCGACGATCCACTTGGCGAGTTTCAATGAGCTTCTTTGGCAAGCTCCTGGACTTCTCGGATTTGTTCCCGCAGAACCTCCGATGACCGTCCGGACTTCCGTCGAAGTCTCAAACCCCCAACGTGATCATAGTCTTGACTTCGGCGCAACTCCTGCTGCATGTCTTACTTTCATCGTAGTTAATCCTGCACACTTATCTCAACATATGGATTAGATAACAAATGACAATTGACTTCATCATCAAAATCCGAGATTCAACAATCTCCCCCTTTTTGATGATGATAATCAATTGATAATGGAGTTAACTTTAACTCCCCTTATCTATATGCCATACTCAAGATAAGTCATTCTTGAATTCAAAGCCTTTGAATTCAAGAGACATATTGATAAGTTAAGATTGTTTAACCTTATCAATACTTCCATCATGATTCCTATCATGATGTATCTCTCTGAAAATGATGTCAAGGCTTGACATCCATTTTCAAGTTTTACATTTCAAATGTGAATGATAGTAATGGTAGCAATTCATCATATGGTAAGATATCAATATGTAAAATTACGATGCAAGTTCTTGATATCTTATCATAATGCAAATATTTCAAGTGTTTAGCAATCATAGCATTTCTATCATCAATTTACCATATATTTCGATGCAAGCTTTTTTAACATAATTCAAATTCAAATATGGCACTCATAGCATTAATTCATATATTTCTCCCCCTTTGTCATCAACAAAAAGGAGAATGATATAAGCAAATTTTAAACATAAGTGCGGTAATTTTTCAATAATGAGTGATAGGATACCAATCATCAATTCATGTCATAACTAGGTTCATGTCATTTTTCAACAATGAGTGATAGGATACCAATTATACAAACATCTTAAGGAAAGATTAAATCACACTTCATTTTTACAAGGATCAAGATATGCATGTGAATCAATATCCTTGCAAGTAAAAAATCTTCCTTTTTCAAGAAGGAAATTATAAGAAGGAATCATTTTATCAAATCCATTTCTCGAAAATATTTTCACATTATAAGCATATGAAAGATGCATTTGCTAATTGATTCCATATGTCAAAAATCAATGATATGAATCAAACTCGATATGACATATGCTTGAGAGCTACAGAGGTTCGGAAGAGAATAAGGTATCAAGAAATCCGAAAATAAAATGAACACTTTATGCCCATTGGACAAGGTTTTGCTATAGATTTTCCAATACAATTATGAAGATAAAACATGCTTAGTATCAGAAAATTTTTATATCCAAAACACATAATGCAAACATATATTTAAGGGCATGTATCATGTAAATCATCATAGCAATTAAGTGATTTGATTATTGAATCAAGAAAGTCCAAAACATAAATATAATAAGTTCAAGCATTCGGGACACATTACACCCATTCCTATTCTGGTTATAATGAAATAAATGTTTTTTTCACTTAAAGGCTTTGTAAAAATATCAGCTAGTTGTGTTTAGTATCAATGAACTCTAACTATATCATGATGAGTGACATTGATCTCATTATAAAGTGGATGTCTAATATTCATATGTTTGTTGTGAGTGGTGAATGCTGATCACTAGAGGACTTCCTTCTCAATAGGTGAAGGCCAACCACCCTTTTACAGTTTCACTCCTTTTGACGGGCTTTGGAGACAACCCTTACAGATTTTTCACTCCTCTCTTGAATGATCAAAACTTCGAAGAAAAGAGGGAGAAGAACTTCTAGCCTTTTACAACAATTTTAAGCTCTCAAAATCTCAGAATAAATGCTAAGTTTCGGTGCTCTTTCATACATGAAAGGGTGGGGTTTATATAGGCCCCAAACTGATTTGAATTTGAAGCTCAAAAATGTCATTTCCCATATTTTCAGGGTCCTGGCGGTACTACCGTCATAAATGGGTGGTACTACCACTTGAGAGAGCTCGGAGACTGAGCTCGGGCGGTACCATCGCCTGACAGGGGCGGTACTACCGCCCAATCTCACTCGGAGACTAAGCCCAGGCAGTGCCACCGCTTGATAGGGGCGGTGCCACCGCTTTACAGGGGCGGTGCTACCGCCCAGTCTCACTCGGAGACTCAGCTGCTGGGCGGTGCCACCGTTGACCCAAGCGGTGCCACCACCGGCCAGGGAATCTAGGTCCTAATGCGCTGATCCATTCGGCCAAATTTGGGTCTGTCAAGGGTCCAATTGCCCCAAGATTAAGTTAATAGGTTCACCTCCCATTTCTAACTTAATCATCATGCTAACTACGATATTTTTCAAGACATTTACTACAACTTGCTCCGGTGAGCTTCCGGCGAACTTCCGGCGATCATCCGACGAACCCTCGGCGATGCTCCGGCGGACTTCCGGCAAACTCCTGGAGTTGCGACGATCCACTTGGCGAGTTTCAATGAGCTTCTTTGGCAAGCTCCTGGACTTCTCGGATTTGTTCCCGCAGAACCTCCGATGACCGTCCGGACTTCCGTCGAAGTCTCAAACCCCCAACGTGATCATAGTCTTGACTTCGGCGCAACTCCTGCTGCATGTCTTACTTTCATCGTAGTTAATCCTGCACACTTATCTCAACATATGGATTAGATAACAAATGACAATTGACTTCATCATCAAAATCCGAGATTCAACAATCTCCCCCTTTTTGATGATGATAATCAATTGATAATGGAGTTAACTTTAACTCCCCTTATCTATATGCCATACTCAAGATAAGTCATTCTTGAATTCAAAGCCTTTGAATTCAAGAGACATATTGATAAGTTAAGATTGTTTAACCTTATCAATACTTCCATCATGATTCCTATCATGATGTATCTCTCTGAAAATGATGTCAAGGCTTGACATCCATTTTCAAGTTTTACATTTCAAATGTGAATGATAGTAATGGTAGCAATTCATCATATGGTAAGATATCAATATGTAAAATTACGATGCAAGTTCTTGATATCTTATCATAATGCAAATATTTCAAGTGTTTAGCAATCATAGCATTTCTATCATCAATTTACCATATATTTCGATGCAAGCTTTTTTTAACATAATTCAAATTCAAATATGGCACTCATAGCATTAATTCATATATTTCTCCCCCTTTGTCATCAACAAAAAGGAGAATGATATAAGCAAATTTTAAACATAAGTGCGGTAATTTTTCAATAATGAGTGATAGGATACCAATCATCAATTCATGTCATAACTAGGTTCATGTCATTTTTCAACAATGAGTGATAGGATACCAATTATACAAACATCTTAAGGAAAGATTAAATCACACTTCATTTTTACAAGGATCAAGATATGCATGTGAATCAATATCCTTGCAAGTAAAAAATCTTCCTTTTTCAAGAAGGAAATTATAAGAAGGAATCATTTTATCAAATCCATTTCTCGAAAATATTTTTCACATTATAAGCATATGAAAGATGCATTTGCTAATTGATTCCATATGTCAAAAATCAATGATATGAATCAAACTCGATATGACATATGCTTATGAGAGCTACATTAGGTTCGGAAGAGAATAAGGTATCAAGAAAATCCGAAAATAAAATTTAACACTTTCATGCATTCGGACAAGGTTTTGCTATAGATTTTCCAATACAATTATGAAGATAAAACATGCTTATTATCAGAAAATTTTTATATCCAAAACACATAATTTCCAACATATTATTAAGGCATGTAATCATGTAAAATCATCATAGCAATTAAGTGATTTGATTATTGAATCAAGAAAGTCCAAAAAATAAATATAATAAGTTCAAGCATTCGGACACATTAACATTCCTAATTCTGTTCTAATGAAATTAAATTGTTTTTCACTTAAAGGCTTTGTAAAAATATCAGCTAGTTGATGTTTAGTATCAATGAACTCTAACTATATCATGATTAGTGACATGATCTCATATAAAGTGATGTCTAATATCAATATGTTTTGTTCTTGAGTGTTGAATGTGATTCTTTGTTAAACATATAGCACTTGTGTTATCACATTTAATGGGAATATTTTTAAGATGAACTTTATAATCTTCTAAGGTGTTTTTCATCCACACAACTTATGCACAGCATGCACTAGTTGCAATATACTCAGCTTCGGTTGTTGATAGTGCAACCGAGTTTTGTTTCTTAGATGACCAGGAAACAAGAGCATGTCCCAAAAATTGACATGTTCCTTATGTGCTTTTTCTATCTAATCTACATCTAGCAAAATCTGCATCAGCATAAACAATTAACTCAAGCTTCTCGGTTTTCGGATACCATAATCCTAGATTTGTGGTACCTTTAAGATATCTAAGTATTCTTTTAACCGCTTTGAGATGAGATATCTTAGGGTTCGATTGAAACCTAGCACAAAGTCCTACACTGAACATGATATCTGGTCTAGTTGCAGTGAGGTAAAGTAAACTTCCTATCATACCCCTATAAGTTTTTTGATCGAAGCTTTCTCCACTTTCATCAACTTCTAACTTAGTGGATGTGCTCATAGGACTGTTAATAGATTTTGAGCTTTCCATATTAAATCTCTTTAGCAAATCTAAAGCATATTTAGTTTGACTAATAAAGATGCCATTTCTTAGTTGCTTAATTTGTAAGCCTAAGAAAAAGGTTAATTCTTCCATCAAACTCATTTCAAATTCTAGACTCATGGTTTTAGCAAAAGATTCACAAAGAGATTCGTTTGTAGAACCAAAGATAATATCATCAACATAAATCTGAACAATGAGAAAATTATTTTCAAAGTTCTTGATAAACAATGTAGTATCAACCTTGCCTTTTGTGAAATTATTTTTAATAAGAAAATAACTAAGTCTCTCATACCAAGCCCTTGGGGCTTGTTTTAAACCATAGAGAGCTTTAGTTAATTTAAACATATGATTAGTGAGGCTATTATTTTCAAATCCGGGAGGTTGTTCAACATAAACTTCTTCAGAAATAAAGCCATTAAGAAAAGCACTTTTAATATCCATTCGAAATAACTTAAAATTATTATTACTAGCATAGGCAAGGAGCATTCTTATGGCTTCTAATCTAGCAACAGGAGCGAAGGTTTCTTCATAATCGATATCTTCTTCTTGGTTGAAACCTTTGGCTACTAATCTAGCCTTGTTTCTAACCACGATACCATATTCATCTTGCTTGTTTCTAAAAACTCATTTAGTACCAATAACTAAATGATCATTTGGCCTAGGAACAAGCTTTCACACCTCATTTCTCTCAAATTGATTTAACTCATCTTGCATTGCGATAATCCATGAATCATCTTTCATGGCTTCATCAATACATTTAGGTTCAATTTGGGAGAGAAAAGCAGCGTTGACACAAAATTCTTTAAGGGAAGAACGTGTTTGAACCCCCTTAGATGTGTCTCCTAGAATTAGCTCCTTAGGATGAGCATCTACATATTTCCAATCCTTGGGTAAGGATGTTTCGGAAGTAGATGCATCCAAGTTGCTAGTTGGAGAAGGGGTTTCATTTAAATTCAAAGAATCAAAATTAACATCATCATCAAAATCATTTTTCTTGATTTCGAAAATCTCATTGAAAACAACATGAATGGATTCTTCTATAATTAAAGTTCTTTTTTTGAAGATACGAAAAGCTTTAGAAACCGAAGAATAACAAAAGAAAATTCCTTCATCGGATTTAGCATCAAATTTTCCTAAGGCATCTTTTTCATTCAAGATAAAACATTTACACCCAAAAACTTTAAAATATAAAACATTGGGTTTTTTGTTGTTCCACAACTCATAGGGAGTTTTGGTGAGTAAGGGTCTTACTAGAACTCTATTCAAAATATAGCATGCAGTGTTTACGGCTTCGACCCAAAAATATTTGGGTAGGCTATGTTCATTCAACATGGTTCTTGTCATTTCTTGTAAATTTCTATTTTTTCTTTCTACTACATTTTGTTGAGGATTTCTTGGAGTAGAGAAGTTATGATTGTATCCATTAAATTGACAAAATTCTTGAAAATCATGATTTTGAAATTCACCACTATGATCACTTCTAATTGACGAAATCATAGAACCCTTTTCATTTTGGACAAGTTTGCAAAACTTGGTAAAATATCTAAAGCATTCATTTTTGTGTTTTAAGAAATAAGTCCATGTGTATCTACTATAGTCATCTACAATGATGAAGGCATATTTGCTACCTCCTAGACTTGATGTAGAGATAGGTCCAAACAAGTCCATATGGATCAATTGTAAGGGCCTAGAGGTGCTTATTTGATTCTTAGATTTGAAACTACCCTTAATTTGTTTTCCTAATTGACAAGCATCACACACATTATCTTTGATGAACTTGATATGAGTAATTCCTCTTACAAGTTCTTTGGATGATATTTGAGTGATTAGTTTCATGCTAGCATGACCTAATCTCCTATGCCAAAGCCAAGCATCCTCATTCAAAACCGAGAAAAACATTTCGTTGCAAAGATCATTGATGTCAATGGTGTATACGTTATTTTGTTTTAATGCAATCATAGATGTGTTTTTGTGTGGTTTTTTAATGATGCAAGCATTAGATTCGAATTTGACAATATATCCTTTATCACACAATTGACTAATTCTCAAGAGGTTATGTTTTAAACCATCAACTAACAAAACATCTTCAATAAAGAAGTTGGATTTGTTACCTATGGTTCCTTTGCTAATGATTTTACCCTTGTTGTTGTCTCCGAAGGTGACATAGCCTTCGTCTATGCTAGTGAGTTTAGAGAATTGAGATGGATCTCCAGTCATATGCCTTGAGCATCCACTATCAAGGTACCATCTCTTGCTCCTAGCTTGTGATGATGTATATTTCTACAAGAAAGGATGATTTTTAGGTACCCATTTACTTTTGGGTGCCTCAAACATTGATCTAAATTGTTTATCATGTTGCATAGAATTTATCATGGTTCCTTTAGGAACCCAAATCAATTTGTTTGGACTAACTTTCTTGAGTGGACAATGATAAGTTCTATGTCCATGTTTGCAACAAAAGTTGCATTTGCTTTAGTGCCGAACATATAAGATAGGGCCTTTAATGAAGGTGGTTGGATTTTGGTGATAACTTCTCACAAATCTGATTCCACTTCTTTTAGGAACATGACCCTTATTTGTAAGGATCATATTCAATGACTTGCTACCAACCTCGAATTTCTTCAAGGTGTCCTTAAGTAGCAAGTTCTCCTTTTGGAGAGTTTCTAGATCATGACATTTTTTATATGGAGCTCAACTATCATGATATTCAATTTCTAATTTATCGAAATTACAAGTAAGACTATCATGCTCCTTTTTTAGCAATTTATATTTTCTATTAATAGTTTTGCTTTCATCAAATAAGTCATGGAAGGCATTTAGTAATTCATCAAATGATAAATCTGCATCAATTAAATTTGTTATCTCATCTCCGATGGCCATTAGGGCGTAATGAGCAACTTGCTCGGTGTTGGACTCCTCTTCTTCGAACGTGCTTGAGTCATCCCACGTTGCTTTGAGCGCCTTCTTCTTTGGTGTTCTCTTTTTGGCTTGGGGACAATCACTTTTGTAGTGTCCCAGCTTCTTGCATTCGTAGCAAATAACTTGGTCCTTTTTGGGTTCAAATTTATTTTTTGAGTCATTTTTAAACTTGTTTCTTTTAATGAATTTTTTGAATTTCCTTGTTAGAAGTGCCAAGTCATCGTCACAGTCTTCATCACTTAAGTTTTCTCTCAAGTGGTCTTCGAAAGTTCTAAGTGCCATATCCTTCTTGTTCTTTCGAAGGATGTCTTCTTGCTCTTCATGATGCAAGTCATTTCGTAAGTCATTAATGACCCGATTAATTCTTCAAGAGGGAAGTTGTTTAGATCTTTAGCCTCTTGAATAGTAGTGACTTTAGGGTCCCAACTCTTAGGAATGGATCTTAGAATCTTATTTACGAGCTCAAAATCTGAAAAACTTTTGCCGAGTCCTTTTAGACCATTAACGACATCCGTGAAACGGGTGTACATATCACCAATAGTCTCGCTCGGTTTCAGTCGGAAAAGTTCAAAAGAATGTATCAAAAGATTGATTTTTGACTCTTTCACTCTACTTGTGCCTTCGTGAGTCACTTCGAGTGTATGCCAAATATCAAATGCGGTTTCACAAACCGAAACACGATTGAACTCATTTTTATCAAGCGCACAAAATAAGGCATTCATAGCCTTTGCATTAAGAGCGAAAGTCTTCTTCTCCAATTCATTCCAATCGATCATTGGAAGAGAAGACTTTGAAAATCCATTTTCGACAAGATTCTAAAGTTCAAAATCCATTGAAATAAGGAAGATCCTCATTCGGGTCTTCCAATAGGTGTAGTCCGTCCCATTGAACATGGGTGGATGTGTAATAGAGTGGCCCTCTTGATTTCCGACGTATGCCATCTCTCTTGGGTTTTAATCCGATTGAGAGTTAACCCCGCTCTAATACCAATTGTTAGGATCAAGAGCACTAAGAGGGGGGGGTGAATTAGTGCAGCAGAAAACTTTCGACGATTTTAAAACGACGTTCGTATGATAAGAACGATTTCGGTATGAAAGTCAATTCAGAAATTGCTTTAACTTAAGATCAAGCAAAGTGCAGTTAAAGTAAATCTATGGAAGTAGTTGCAGTTAAGATAGAGAAAAAAATGTAAATGCAAACCGAGATTTAGAGTGGTTCGGTCAATCTTGACCTACATCCACTTTTGGCTTCCTCCTCCGATGAGGTCATCGACGTCCACTAGAGGCCTTCCTTCAATAGGCGAAGGCTAAGCACCCTTTTACAGTTTCACTCCTGTTGATGGGCTTAGGAGACAACCCTTACAGATTTTTCACTCCTCTCTTGAATGATCAAAACTTCAAAGAAAAGAGGGAGAAGAACTTCTAGCCTTTTACAATACTTTTAAGCTCTCAAAATCTTAGAATAAATGCTAAGTTTCGGTGCCCTTTCATGCATGAAAGGGTGGGGTTTATATAGGCCCCAAACTGATTTGAATTTGGAGATCAAAAATATCATTTCCCATGTTTTCGGAGTCTTGGCGATACTACCGCCATAAATGAGCGGTACTACCGCTTGACAGAGCTCGGAGACCGAGCTTGGGCGGTACCACCGCCTGACAGGGGCAGTACTACCGCCCAGTCTCACTCGGAGATTGAGCCCAGGCGGTGCCACCGCTTGACAGGGGCGGTGCCACCGCTTGACAAGGGCGGTGCCACCGCCTGACAGGGGCGGTGCTACCGCCTAGTCTCACTCGGAGACTCAGCTGCTGGGCGGTGCCACCGTCGGCCAGGGAATCTGGGTCTGAATGGGCTGATCTATTCAGCCCAATTTGGGTCTATCAAGGGCCCAATTGCCCCAAGATTAAGTTAATGGGATCACCTCCCATTTCTAACTTAATCATCATGCTAACTATGATATTTTTCAAGACATTTACTGCAACTTGCTCCGGTGCGTCAATCGCTTCTTTCGTCGAGCTTCCGGCGAACTTCCGGCGATCATCCGACGAACCCTCGGCGATGCTCCGGCAGACTTCCGGCAAACTCCTGGACTTGCGACGATCCACTTGGCGAGTTCCGCTGGCTTCTTTGGCAAGCTCCTGGACTTCTCGGATTTGTTCCTGCAGAACCTCCGATGACCGTCCGGACTTCCGTCGAACTCTCGAACCCCCAACGTGATCATAGTCTTGACTTCGGTGCAACTCCTGCTGCATGTCTTACTTTCATTGTAGTTAATCCTGCACACTTATCTCAACATATGGATTAGATAACAAATGACAATTGACTTCATCATCAAAATCCGAGATTCAACAGAAAGGGAAGAAGCCCGATCTTAAAGTTGTTAAGATTTGGGGCTGCTCTGCCCACGTAAAAAGACACAACCCCGATAAGTTAGAATCGCGGACAAAGCGGTGCAAGTTCGTGGGATACCCCAAGGAAACTTGTGGGTATTATTTCTATCATCTCGAGGACCAAAAGGTCTTTGTAGCCAAGAGAGCAATGTTCCTTGAGAAGGAACACATTCTTGGCGGAGATAGTGGGAGCATGATAGAGTTGAGTGAGGTTGGAGAACCAAGCTCAAGCACCACTCTACAGCCCGAGTCTGTTCAGATACCTAACATACAAGTTCCAACTTTATGTAGGTCCAGTAGGGTATCCAATCCTCTTGAGAGATATGTGGGACATATTAGAGGAGAAGATGTTGAGGATATTGATCCTTAGACCTACGAGGAAGCTATTATGAGTATAGACTCCGGGAAGTGGCAAGAAGCCATGAATTCTGAGATGGATTCTATGTACTCCAACAAGGTTTGGTCCCTTGTTGATGCACCCGAAGGTATTGTACCCATCGGTTACAAGTGGATCTTTAAGAAAAAGATCGGAGTAGAAGGAAAGGTAGAGACCTATAAAGCAAGGCTAGTGGCTAAGGGATATCGTCAAAGGCAAGGTGCTGACTATGACGAAACCTTCTCACCCATAACAATGCTAAAATCCATCTGAATTCTATTGGCTATTGCAGCACACTATGATTATGAGATTTGGCAGATGGATGTGGAAACTGCATTCCTCAATGGGAACCTCGATGAGGAGGTGTATATGATACAACCTAAGGGATTCGTGTTTAAGGACTACCCAAATAAGGTGTGCAGGTTGCTTAGATCCATTTATGGACCAAAGCAAGCTTCCCGAAGTTGGAACATAAGATTTGTGAGGAAATCAGATCTTATGACTTCGTTAAGAATGAAGATAAGCCTTGTGAGTACAGGAAGGTAAGTGGGAGCACTATCACCTTTTTGGTATTATATGTGGATGACATCCTGATCATTGGGAATGACATAGGAATGCTATCCACAGTGAAGGCTTGGTTATCTAGACACTTCTCTATGAAGGACCTAGGGGAAGCATCCTATATCTTGGGGATTCGGATCTATAGAGATAGATCCAAGAGGATGCTTGGCTTGTCCCAATCCAGGTACATAGAAACCATTGTCAAAAGGTTTGGCATGGAAAATTCGAAGAGAGGTCTCATACCGATGAGACATGGGATATCGCTTTCTAGGAGTATGTCCCCAAAGATTCTAGAAGAAAGGGCGAACATAGATATGATACCTTATGCCTCGACGATAGGGTCTATCATGTATGTCATGCTATGTACTAGGCCTGATATAGCGCATGCTCTGAGTGTCACGAGCAGGTATCAGGCGAATCCAGGCTTGGAGCACTGGAAAGCAGTAAAGTGTATCCTTAAGTACTTGAGAAGGACTAATGATCTTTTACTAGTATATGGAGGTAGTAGCCTCAAGGTTAAAGGCTACACAGACTCAAGTTTTCAATCTGATGTCGATGATAGCAAGTCGAATTCGGGGTATGTGTACACCTTGAATGGAGGAGCAGTATGCTGGAAGAGTTCTAAGCAAGATACTACTGCTGACTCAACCACAGAGGTGGAATACATTGCTGCAGCAGATGCAGCAAAAGAGGGAGTCTGGATGAAGAAGTTCATCACAGATTTGGGAGTCATGCCAGAATACAAAGAGCCGATTTCCTTATATTGCGACAACAACGGGGTGATTACTCAAATAAGGGAACCCGGGTCTCATCAAAAGTGTTCTGAGGAGGTTCTAGCCTATTAGAGAGATCATGACCCGAGAAGATGTAGTATTGGAAAGAGTTCCATCTGAAGACAACATTGCAAATCCACTAACAAAGCCGTTGTCTCAGATTGTCTTTGAGCGTCACAGGAGTCTGATGGGGATCAAACATATAGGTGATTGGCTTTAGGTTAAGTGGGAGATTGCTAGTCATAGGTGCCCAGAAAGACAATCACGTGAGTGATGGCACATGTGACTTGACACAGAATCTTTTTTGCTTATTATATTTTAGGCATTTATCACTTTATACATTGTCTATTGCATATATACATGTATATATTGTGATGTCCTTGGATCTGTGCAATGGGAATCGGATCGTGATGAGATCACGATAATGAGACCGATTCACATTTAAACACAAATCCTAAATAATCTCGGTCATAGGTTACTCGAGAAGGACATTGTGATAATCGGACAGACTAGTGTGCTATATACCCGTCCATATGATGGATGCAGTTGGTCTCATAGCTGCTCGTGTGGGGACACTAGGGATACGGTATAGGTGCTCATTGGAGAATGAGTTCACTGATTGATCCGCTTATAGAATACTAGATGGTTGATGATGCCTTATTGTCAGACAACGATTCCGTAGTCCTAATGGTGTATATGGTCCTTAGACTTGAGACACCAAGGATGTCCTGTATGAGTGCTCCACTCTTTGATACCAGACTTATAGGTTTGGCTGTCCCAGATCTAGTACAGCTGGTCATTGGGAGTGGCAGTCGACCTTATGAGAGCTATTGAGTGTCGATAGAAGATCATTCACTCTCGGCATCATGAGAGGAATATCTCATGTGTTCTTGCTCAAACAAATCCCTAACTAGGGTCATTCGGGTTGAGAGAGAAAGAGTTCTCCCGCAGAATCCGATTAGAGTGAGACTCGAGTAGAAATCGTATGGGCTGATAGCACCATGCCCGATATACAGTCTCTGGGATATTAGATGGATAAGAGACTATAGGTACACGGTAACTATAGGACAGACAGGTCTAATGGATTGGATTCCCTTGTATCATCTGGGAACTACGGCGTAGTGGCCTAGTACGTCCGTAGTCGATGAGTCGAGTAAATTATTATAGAGATAATAATTCACTGAGCCAGAAGGAGTTCTGATAGCTATCACTCATGGCCAGCTCGATATTGGGCCTAGAGGGTCACACATATATGGTAGGTGTTGCGATGAGTAGAGGTTCGGATATGAGATATTCGTCGGAGCCCCTATCTTATTGGATATCCAATAAGCCCTTGAATTATTGGATCCCATGGACGAGATCCAATAAAAGCACATGAGAGATTATTGGATATTGATCCACTAATCTGAAAGGCTTGGATAATTGGATGCAGATCCAATACCCATTAGGGGAGGATCCGTTAGGATTTGACAGGGGGCCTCTATAAATAAGAGGGATTCAGAGCCTCATGGGCTAGATCCTTTGCTTGCCTCTTCTATTCTCCTCCCCCTCTCCACCTCAGTGTAGGCTTGGAGTTTTTGAGGAGCGTCGTCGCAGCCCTACTGTGTGGATCACCGCTAGAGAGGAGGACACTTGACCTCCTTCATCCTCTTCTAGAGATATGCAAAGAAACAGGGATATACGATCTCCCTAGGTATCATAATTTATCTTATACGCAGTTTGTTTCACGGATTTATGCGCACCAATCTTCGCACGCTGATGAACATCACATGCGCAGCGGAAGATCAAGAAAAACAAAATCCCCAATTTCCTAAAATGATGTTCTTTGATATTTTGATTATGCATGATTTTATGATGACATGTTGCTTAGATTTTTGTGTTAGGAACAAGAGCGGCACTAAGAAGGAGGGGTGAATTATTGTAGCGGAAAATTCTTCGATTTCGTAAAATATTTCGTATGTTCAATGAAAACCGATTCGGAAAGATAGCAACTTGAAATGTATGAGAGCGTAAGCATAGTGAGAGCAAGATGAGGAGGAGAAGCAGTTTGCTATGAAATGATTTGTAGTTAAAGTAAATTGCTGAAAATGAAATACAAACCAGAATTTAGAGTGGTTCGGTTAATGTGACCTACATCCACTACGGATTCCTCCTCCGTCGAGGTCACCAATATCTACTAAAGGCCTTCCTTTAATAGGCGAAGACTAACCACCTTTTACAGCTCTTTCTCCTTTTGTCAGGTTTAGGAGAAAACCCTTGCAAGCCTTACTCCTCTTTCTTGAATAGTTACAAAGCTAAGAGAGGGAAGAGAAAAACTCTAGCACTTTTACACCCCAAATATTTAAGATTATAATCACACTTTGGTACCATTTCATGCAGGAATGGTGGGGTATTTATAAGCCCCAATGGCTTCAAAATTAGAGCAAAAAAGTGTCTCATCCTGGATTTCCAAGGTACTAACGGTACCACTACCATTACTGGGTGGTACTACCGCATGCAGTCTGACACTAGGCGATACTACTATTTAGTCTGGGCGGTATTATCGCTTGACAGAGCTCGAAGACCGAGCTCTAGCGGTACCACTGCTTGACAAAGGCGGTACCACCGTTGGCAGGTAATAACTGTTGGCGGTACCACCGCTAGCAGTTAATAACTGCTGGTGGTACCACCGCCCAGACCACTTGGGAGAGTGGGTCTTCTTGGCGATGCCACCGTTGGCCATGATTTCAAGTACTGAATGGGCTTTTCAATACAGCCCAATTCAGCCCTATTAAGGGCCTGGTTGGCCCCTAATTGAGTTAGTGGGATTACCTCACAATCCTAACTCAATTGATGATCTAACTAAAATAACTAAGATATAATCAAAGCACTCTTATTCCGATACATCAATTGCTCTTCTAGCGAGCTTCCGACGAACTCTCGGCAATGTTTCGGTGGACTCCCGGCAAGCTCCTAGACTTTATGACGACCTTCTTGGCGAGTTCCAACGAGCTTCTTTGGCAAGCTTCTAGACTTCTCGATTGGTTCCGGCAGAACCTTCGATAAACGTCCGGACTTCCGGCAAACTCTTGAACTCCCAACGAGATCTCGATCTTGACTCCGGCACAATACCTGCTTTATGTCTTACTGTTGTTGTAGTTAATCCTGCACACTTTTCTCAATATATAGATTAGATCAAACAATTATCAATTGATTTCATCATCAAAATCTGAGATTCAAAAATCTCCCCCTTTTTGATGATGACAATCAATTGGTGATGGGGTTATCCTTAACTCCCCCTATCTATATGCCATACTTTGAGAAAAAATATTCTTGAATTCAGGTATCAAATTGATAAGTTAAGTTTATTTAAACTTATCAAAATGCATATCATGATTCCTATCATGATTTAACATTCTCAAAATACGATGCGACGTTATTCATCAATAAAAATAATGTCAAGACATGACATCCATTTTCAAGACAATCATCATTGATACAAATTTCAAATACGAAATTTAGCAAGATAGTAAATCATCATTTCATGACAAGATGTCAATTGTAAGATAGTAAGCTAAGCTCAATACATCTTATCATAATGAAAGACATTTGTCTACAATGCATATAAAGATATGTTTCATGCATTTGCGATGTGTTCCAATGTATATGATGATTCCAATTATATTTCAAGCATACCACAAAGTATACAAGTGTTTATGATAAGTATTTATGATAAGCTACATTGCATACATTTACAATGCTAATATGTAATCAGTTTACCATATTTTGGTATCATTTCTCCCCCTTATCATCAACAAAAAGGAGAACAATTTAATAATGCAAGTGTGGTAAAATTCAAACATAGTTCACACTAACTTATTCAATTGATATTGCATCGTTGTATGGTAACATTCACAAATTCTCAACATCAAAATTTATCAACATTAAAGCGATAGATTCCATCAACTTCTCCTCCTTTGTCATCAAAACATTTGCATGGAGTAGAGGAAGGAAAGTAAGGAGGAAATCCATTAAGAACTAATTTTGTGAAGTCAAAAACATTAAATAAGTTTTCATTAAAGGATGCTTTAATCAAAGAGAAGGGATTCATGAAAAGGATCATACCAAATCAAATCCCCATTATTGCAAGTGATTATCAAATACTAAAATTTATTTTTCAAGGATCAAGATATCCATTGGAATTATAAAATTCATCTTTCATGAGAAGAATAAGGAGAGAAGCATCATATGAAAAAGAAATTCATAAGTTAAATCCATTTCTCATTAAAAAATTCACAAGAGATAAACCTGTGAGAGATGTATTTTGTCAATGAAATCCATGAAGTGATTAAGTGTATCAAAAATCATTAAGTGATGGAGCAAGGGTATGAAGTAAACTTGATACCAAGGAAGATAAAAACGAAGTAGATTCATGAAAATACATTAAGAGAAGGATAGTTAGGAAAAGAAATACAACAAACACATGTATTTGGACAATTTAACATCCCTAATTCCCTTCTAATAAAATTAAATTATTTTTCATTTAAGGGTTTTGTAAAGATATCAGCTAATTGATGTTTTGTATCAATAAACTCTAAGATTACATCATGATTATTAACAAGATCTCATATAAAGTGATGCATAATGTCAATGTGTTTAGTTCTAGAGTGTTGAATAGGGTTTTTTGTTAATCATATTGCACTAGTGTTATCACATTTTATGGGAATGTTCTTAAGATAAATCTTATAATCTTCTAATGTATTTTTCATTCATACTACTTGTGCATAATATGCACTAGCCGCTATGTATTCGGCTTCGGTTGTGGATAGTGCAATCGAGTTTTGCTTCTTGGAAGACTAAAAGACAAGTTCATGTCCTAAGAATTGACATATTCTGAATGTACTTTTTCTATCTATTCTACATCCAACAAAATCTACATCAGTATAAGGAATTATTTAAAGTTCTCGGATTTTGGATACCATAATCCTAGATTAATGATTCCTTTAAGATATCTAAGAATTCTTTTAATTGCTTTAAGATGAGATATCTTAGGATTAGATTCAAACCTAGCACAAAGTCTTACAATAAACATGATGTCCGATCTAGTTGCGGTGAGGTATAGTAAACTACCTATCATACCCCTATAAGCTTTTTGATCAAAGCTTTCTCCACTTTCGTCAACATTTAGCTTAGTGGAGGTACTCATAGGAGTGTTGATAGCCTTTGAACTATCCATATTAAATCTTTTTAGCAAGCCTAAAACATATTTTGTTTGACTAAGAAAAATAGTATTACTAAGTTGTTTAATTTGTAAGCCTAAAAAGTGTTAGGATCGGAGCGACACTAAGAGGGGGGGGGGGTGAATTAGTGCAGCGGATTAAAACTCGTAAGTTTGAAAACGATTTTATAAATATGGAGAGATTTCGATGCAATAAGGAATGACTTAGTAAAAGTAGCTCGAGTAAAGTATGGAGAAAAAAACCAAAAGCTTGCTGCTATATAAATAAAGGTTTCAGAAAATTAAACACTCACACATTCAAGGAACACACCAATTTAAAGTAGTTCGGTCAAATGACCTACATCCACTTGCGAAGCCTTCTTCGATGAGGCTCCCAACTTCCACTAGCAAATCACTTGAACGGGAAGGACCAAATACCCCTCTTATAACCTTTTTACAAGTGATTCACACTCTCATAGATTTTTCAAAGAGAAAGAGGGAGTTAAACACTTAAGCGATTGAAAACAAGACTTTGCTAAGGACTTGGCTAAAGCTTTCTCTCAATTTCTAACTTCTCAAAAGGTGTATTCTCTACTGAGAATTGAGGGGTATTTATAGACCCCAAGAGGATTCAAATTTAGACTCCAAAATTTGAATTCCTTTGGGTTCCCAGAGCTGGCGGTGCCACCGCCTGTCGATGGCGGTGCTACCGCCTGTCAATGTCACATTGACCATGTACTGGCGGTGCCACCGCCCAAACTTTCGGGTGTTGGGCGGTGCCACCACCCGACCTTTCGGGTTTTGGGCAATGCCACAGCCCAGTCTAGTAGTGCCACCGCTCGACCTTACGGGTCACTGGTTGGGCTCCAAATTTGGCCTAAACCAATTCATATTCGGGCCTAGTTGGCCCCTATCCAGGTTATCAGATTAACTCTTAATCCTAACCCTAATTACATGCAAACTATGAAGTTAAGACATAGTCCTAAGTAGGTATTTAACTGGCAACATCGAGTTTCCTTACGGCGAGCTTTCCGGCGAACTTCCGACGGACTTCCGATACACCCTCGGATTTCTTCTGATGGAATCCCAGCAGGCTCCCGGTCTTGTGGCGAGTTCAACAAGTCTTTGACAAGTAACCGAACCTTCTTGGTGATCTTCGTAAACCTCCGATGATCTTTCCGGTAGACCTCCGAAAACTACAGCAAGTCCTCGATTTCTTCTCGATTGGTTCCGGCAGTACTTCTGACGAATCTTCGGACTCTCAGTGGACTCTCGAACACCCATCGAACTTGACTCCAGTAGACTTGCTTTATGTCTTCAAGCTATCATAGTTAATCCTGCATATGTAAAACAAAACTTTGATCGAGATAATTAATCCTAAGCAATTATTAATCATGTTGTCCGGCATATCATTGGTCCTTCGACGCTTCGTTTGATTCTTCGGCGCATCGTCCTCTCTTGCGGCCTATTGCCCAATCGGCTAGTTGACTTTGCAACACCGATATCCTTGGCACAATCTCCACTCTTCTTAGCCCAGTGCCCGAATCCACGGCCCGAAGCCTTCTGTCGATACGTCGACCGATCTACCGGCCCAACGTCCAATCTTCTGACATGTTCCAGCTCAACATGATTCTTCCTGCTTTAATTGTCTCATCCTGATCGAAGTATCCTGCATCACTCAAAATGTAGATTAAATCATAAACACATATCAAGTGCTTTCATCATCAAAATATAAGATTCAACAATCTCCCCCTTTTTGATGATGACAATCACTTGATGACGGAGTTAACCTTAACTCCCAGAGTTTAAATAAACTCCCCCTATCAATATGGCTTATTGATAGAAACTCTTGGATTCAAAACTCCAAGCAACATGTCATCATAAACTTATGCATAACATGTTATGTCATCATACTCGGAGCCCTTTGTCATCAACAAAAAGGAGAAGTTCCAACTTTTATGTGTTTAGAGATAAAAAGCTCAAATCATTGCATAATAAATATAGTATCAAATTTTATCATCATGCAACCTAGCAATTAAAGATATGCAAGTTTAGCAACTGTTTGCTTCACTTTAGACTATAAGCTAGCAATTTTTACGATATGCAAGTTTTGCTATATACAAGCTAGCAAAAATTTTGAAAGCAAATGCAAGATAGTAAGATAGCATGTTTTTCATACAAGCTAGCAACTTTTACAATATTTTAGAACATGCAAGCTAGCAGTTTTGAGATGTTCAAAAAGTAGCTCTTGTTTCTTGAAATATGCAAGTTGCAAGCTAGGAAATTTTGCTTCCTTTGCAATGTTTAAGCTCATAATTTTGCTTCCATTGCAAAGTGCAAGTTTAGCCTCTTGAGATAGGCAAGATAGCACATTTTGCATTTTCTTGAGATTTTAAGCTAGTAATCCTCGGTGATATTTAAGATAGCAATTTCTTCTCTTTTGAGAAGTGCCATTTTTGCTTCCTTAGCAAAATGCAAAACTAGAAAGAGACAATATTTTACATGAGCCAAGCAAACAATTTGGCAAGTGTTACATTTGCATCTTCTCTTTGAGATGACCCTTTACATCAATTCAAGATAGCACATTAGCAACTCTTTCTTCCCCTTAGTCATTGACAAAAAGAAAGGAAGACCCTTTACATCAATTTCTAAATTATGACAAAGGTAAGTATCAATCTTATTTGTGCATCATTATGTTTTCAAATTAAAATATACACAATTTCAAAACTTTACATTTGTATCCTTACTTCAGGCATTATATAAATGAATTAATCACTATGGGTATATCAAACATGATACATTATTTTGGTAACAAATCATAGCATTTATCAATATTTTGATCATGATACCAAGCATTCATCATTTAGAGCATTCATGATACACATTATATATCATCATAATAAAAAGCAATTGCATGCATAATTTCAAATCATAAATGTTTCATGATTGTATTAATTTATCAAATTGCATCCTACCATGCATGATCAAAACTTCTCCCCATTTGTATTTCATACATAATTTCATTTCATCACGTTTGGAATATCAAGAAGAATTAATTGGGTGATGAGATGAATATGCGGAATTATATAAAAATCATATCATAAGTGTTTCATGCATTCATATCATCACATGAAGGAATATAAAAAAATTGGTGATGAGATATTACTTCATGAATACAATAAAATTCATATAGCATATCATGATTTATTAGAATTAGTCTTCTTTTTGGTGAATAGCAAAAAGAATAGTAGGAGAGCAAGATCTCAATTCATGCATATCAAATATTCAATCATCAAAATCATGATTTATCTAGAAAATTCTCTTCTTTAAATATTCAAAGAGAGATCTTAGGAGATCAAATAAGAGATTTTCAAATAAAATTTTAAATCAAGAATTAAAAAAAAGGATATTCTCTTTATTGAATCATAAAAGAAAATGTAGGAGAAAAAGATTTCAATTTATGCATAAGAACTCTTATGATTCATATTGAAAATTTTCTCAAAATGTAAGAGAATAAAGAGTAAGAAATCTTGATCATAAAGGATTTCATGTTATAAATTTCAAGAGATCAAGATCATGATTTCGATAAAACCCATTAGATTCAAACTATCAAAATCAATTTCAAGGTTCACAAAATTCATAAATAGATTCATGATTTTAAACCCAATAATATACTTTCCTTTTTATGTGATACTTTTTAAGTGATTGATTTCATATAAGCATGCCTTTTTCATTTATATCAAATAAAAACATGCATCAACGTTTAGGAACGAAAAATGAATTTTGTCATAAAAACCATCAAGATCAACAAACCACAAAAATCATCATGTATAATTTTAAAATCTCATGCATAAAATCGTTAAGTCATGGTATCAAAATTTCAATATTTTCATTACAACTATATGCATCATTAAGTATACTATCGTCAACCATATAAAATTTCTCAATTCATTATGAATTATAAAAAGAATTATGGTTCTGTAAAATCATAGATTCATTTAGGATAGTAGATGCTAAAAAGAAACATTGAGGATAAAAGATCTTGATTTTTATAGGGTGAACCTCAAGTTATAAATCTCGAAAAATCAAGATGAAGCTCATTCAAATTCAAATCATCCAATCAAAATCATTTTCAAGATGATAAAATAGATTCATTAAAGTCAATAAGATAGAAAAAAATAATTTTCAAGAAAAATGCTTTTCTCTTTTTAGTTGTTTCATACAAGCATGCCTTTGTCTTTTTTGTGCCATAAAATATATATATCATCAATCTTTAAAGCCACTGTTATTATCATGAAAATCAATAATGTTAAATCTCAGATTTTGATGATGAAGTCAATTGTCATTTATTATCTAATCCATATGTTGAGATAAGTGTGCAGGATTAACTACGATGAAAGTAAGACATGTAGCAGGAGTTGCGCCGAAGTCAAGACTATGATCATGTTGGGGGTTTGAGAGTTCGACGGAAGTCCGGACAATCGTTGGAGGTTCTGCGGGAACAAATCCGAGAAGTCCAGGAGCTTGCCAAAGAAGCTCATCGGAACTCATCAAGTGGATCGTCGCAAGTCCAGGAGTTTGTCGGAAGTCCGCCGGAGCATCGCCGAGGGTTCGTCAGATGTTCGCCGGAAGTTCGCCGGAAGCTCGACGGAAGAAGCGATTGACGCACCGGAGCAAGTTGCAGTAAATGTCTTGAAGAATATCATAGTTAGCATGATGATTAAGTTAGAAATGAGAGGTGATCCCATTAACTTAATCTTGGGGCAATTGGGCCATTGACAGACCCAAATTGGGCCGAATGGATCAGCCCATTTGGACCCAGATTTCCTGGCCGGCGGTGGCACTGCCTGGGTCGACGGTGGTACCACCTGGGTCGGTGGTGGCACCGCCCAGGAGCTGAGTCTCTGAGTGAGGCTGGGCGGTGGAACCGCCCCTGTCAGGCGGTGGCACCGCTTGTGCTCAATCTTCAAGTGAGACTGGGCGGTAGTACCACCCCTGTCCGGCGGTGGCACTGCTCGAGCTCGGTCTCCGAGCTCTATTAGGCGGTAGTACCGTCAGGACCCCGGAAATATGGGATATGTCGTTTTTGAGCTCCAAATTCAAATCAGTTTGGGGCCTATATAAACCCCACCCTTTCATGCATGAAAGGGCACCAAAACTTAGCATTTATTCTGAGATTTTGAGAGCTTAAAAGTGTTGTAAAAGGCTAGAAGTTCTTCTCCCTCTTTTCTTCGAAGTTTTGATCATTCAAGAGAGGAGTGAAAAATCTGTAAGGGTTGTCTCCTAAGCCCATCAAAAGGAGTGAAAATATAAAAGGGTGGTTGGCCTTCGTTTATTGAAGGAAGGCCTCTAGTGGACGTCGGTGACCTCATCGGAGGAGGAAGCCAAAAGTGGATGTAGGTCAAGATTGACCAAACCACTCTAAATCTCGGTTTGCATTTACATTTTGTTCTCTATCTTAACTACAACTACTTTCATAGCTTTACTTTAACTGCACTTCGCTTGATCTTAAGTTAAAGCAATTTCCGAATCGACTTCAATACCAAAATCGTTCTTATTGTACGAACGTTGTTTTAAATCATCGAAAGTTTTCCGCTGCACTAATTCACCCCCCCCACCCTCTTAGTGCTCTTGATCCTAAAAATTTATATCAGAGCGGGGTTAACTCTCAATCGGATTAAAACCCAAGAGAGATGGCATACGTCGAAAATCAAGAGGGCCACTCTATTACACATCCACCCATGTTCAATGGGACGGACTACACCTATTGGAAGACCCAAATGAGGATCTTCCTTATTTCAATGGATTTTGAACTTTGGAATCTTGTCGAAAATGGATTTTTGAAGTCTTCTCTTCCAATGATCGATTGGAATGAATTGGAGAAGAAGACTTTCGCTCTTAATGCAAAGGCTATGAATGCCTTATTTTGTGCGCTTGATAAAAATAAGTTCAATCATGTTTTGGTTTGTGAAACCGTATTTGATATTTGGCATTTACTCGAAGTGACTCACGAAGGCACAAGTAGAGTGAAAGAGTCAAAAATCAATCTTTTGATACATTCTTTTAAACTTTTCCGAATGAAACTGAGCAAGACTATTGGCGACATGTACACCCGTTTCACGGATGTCGTCAATGGTCTAAAAGGACTCGGCAAAAGTTTTTCGGATTTTGAGCTCATAAATAAGATTCTAAGATCCCTTCCTAAGAGTTGGGACCCTAAAGTCACTGCTATTCAAGATGCTAAACATCTAAACAACTTCCCTCTTGAAGAATTAATCAGGTCATTAATGACCTATGAAATGACTTGTAAAGCTCATGAAGAGCAAGAAGACATCCTTCCAAAGAACAGGAAGGATATGACACTTAGAACTTTCGAAGACCACTTGAGAGAAAACTCAAGTGATGAAGACTATGACGATGACTTGGCACTTCTAACAAGGAAATTCAAAAAATTCATTAAAAGAAACAAGTTTAAAAATGACTCAAAAAATAAATTTGAACCCAAAAAGGACCAAGTTATTTGCTACGAATGCAAGAAGCCGGAACACTACAAAAGTGATTGTCCCTAAGCCAAGAAGAGAACACCAAAGAAGAAGGCGCTCAAAGCAACGTGGGATGACTCAAGCGCATCCGAAGAAGAGGAGTCCAACACCGAGTAAGTTGCTCATTACGCCCTAATGGCCATCAGAGATGAGAAACATACATCATCACAAGCTAGGAGCAAGAGATGGTACCTTGATAGTGGATGCTCAAGGCATATGACCGGAGATCCATCTCAATTTTCTAAGCTCACTAGCATAGACGAAGGCTATGTCACCTTCGGAGACAACAACAAGGGTAAAATCATTGGCAAAGAAACTATAGGTAACAAATCCAACTTCTTTATTGAAGATATTCTGTTAGTTGATGGTTTAAAACAAAACCTCTTGAGCATTAGTCAATTGTGTGATAAAGGATGAATCTAATGCTTGCATCATTGAAAAACCACACAAAAACACGTCTATGATTGCATTAAAACAAAATAACGTATACACCATTGACATCAATGATCTTTGCAATGAAATGTGTTTCTCGGTTTTGAATGAGGATGCTTGGCTTTGGCATAGGAGATTAGGTCATGCTAGCATGAAACTAATTACTCAAATATCATCCAAAGAACTTGTAAGAGGAATTCCTCATATCAAGTTCATTAAAAGATAATGTGTGTGATGGTTGTCAATTAGGAAAACAAATTAAGGGTAGTTTCAAATCTAAGAATCAAATAAGCACCTCTAGGCCCTTACAATTGATCCATACGGACTTGTTTGGACCTATCTCTACATCAAGTCTAGGAGGTAGCAAATATGACTTCTTGGCCGGCGGTGGCACCGCCTAGGAGTTGAGTCTCCGAGTGAGGCTGGGCAGTGGTACCGCCCCTGTCAAGCGGTGGCACTGCCTAGGCTCAGTCTCCGAGTGAGACTGGGTGGTAGTACCGCCATTGTCAGGCGATGGTACCGCCCGAGCTCGATCTCCGAGCTCTGTTAGGAGGTAGTACTGCCAGGACCCCGGAAATATGGGATATGACATTTTTGAGCTCCAAATTCAAATCAGTTTGGGGCCTATATAAACCCCACCCTTTCCTGCATGAAAGGGCACCGAAACCTAGCATTTATTCTGAGATTTTGAGAACTTAAAGGTGTTGTAAAAGGCTAGAAGTTCTTCTCCCTCTTTTCTTCGAAGTTTTGATCATTCAAGAGAAGAGTGAAAAATCTGTAAGGGTTGTCTCCTAAGCCCGTCAAAAGGAGTGAAACTGTAAAAGGGCGGTTGGCCTTCGCCTATTGAAGGAAGGCCTCTAGTGGACGTCGGTGACCTCAACGGAGGAGGAAGCCATAAGTGGATGTAGGTCAAGATTGACCAAACCACTCTAAATCTCGGTTTGCATTTACATTTTGTTCTCTATCTTAACTGCAACTACTTCCATAGCTTTACTTTAATTACACTTCACTTGATCTTAAGTTAAAGTAATTTCCAAACTGACTTTCATACCGAAATCGTTCTTATCGTATGAACGTCGTTTTAAATCATCGAAAGTTTTCCGCTGCACTAATTCACCCCCCCTCTTAGTGCTCTTGATCCTAACAAATAATCCATAAATATCAAGAATCATCATGCATAATGTCAAAATATAAACTCATTAATCATAACTTCAAATTAAACATGATTTTATATACTCAAAATTGAGAAATAACAATGGAAATCAACATGATACACATTATTACTTCTTAACCACATATAGCATGATTTCATAAGGCATTTTTATGAAGGTGAGAAGGGAATAATTCAAAGGTACAAAGATTTCAACCATCTCATAAACAAATGAAAGATCAAGTCATGAATTCAAAATTCCATGAATCAAAATAATCAAAATAATCATCAAAGGTAATCTCATGTTATTCCAAGAAATCAATATCATGATTTTGATAAAACTTATTTTAAATTCAAATCATCAAAATTATCAAACTCTCAACCTTACTTTCAAGAGATTCAAAAAGACATAAATAATTTTATTGGTCACTTAGTGAAAAATCGATAAGATAGAGAAAAAAGAAATTTTTCAAGAAAAATGCTTTCCTCCTTTTGTTTCAACTCATTGATTGATTTCATACATGCTTGTTCTTTTCTTTTATCCCAAATCCATGCATCATTCATTAATGCCAAAAAAGATCTTTCAAAAGATCACAAAGTTCAATAATTACAAAAATCATCATGCATCATTTCGAAAGAAAACTCATTAAGCATGATCATTATGTATAACTTCAAATCAAACATGATTTCATTTATTTTCAAAATATTGATAGGACATACAAGGCAAAGAAATTATTAAACATAAAGCATATTCATCAATCATGGTTTCATTGAGCACAAGGTATTTTTAACCAAAATCATTTTGTTATTTGTTGTTGTCTCCGAAGGTGATGTACCCTTCTTCTTTGCTAGTGAGAATAGAGAAATGATATGGATCTCCTCAAGCATCCAGTATCAAGATACCATCTCTTGCTCCTAGCTTATGAATTTGTCTATAAAAAAGGTTGGTATTTAGGTACCCATTTGATTTTGGGTGCCTCATAAATTGATCTATTAATTTTGTATTTATAGTTTCTTTAGGAACCCATATCAACTTATGTAGACTAATTTTCTTAAATGGACATTTGTAAACAACATGTTTGGATTTACAACAAAAGTTGCATTTCAAATGAGGTGAAACATGTAATGTGGGTCCTTTAATAAAGGTTGTAGGATTTTGGTAAGATCCTCTCACAAAACCAATTCCACTTATATTTGCGATGTGATCCTTGTTTGCAAGAATCATGTCCAAGCCTTTGCTACCAACCTTAAACTTGTTTAAGTTCTCTTTAAGTAGTAAATTTTTATTTTTTATTGCTTCTAAGTGTTCACACTTAGAGCATGAAGGAGTTTGAATACTATCAAGCTTATTTTGGAGTAAGACATGTTCTTTCTTTAATAGATTGAACTTCTTACTAATAGTTCTACACTCATCAAATAATTCATGAAAAGTGATAGAAAGTTAATCAAAAGATAAATCTTCATTAATTAAATCACATACCTCTTCTCCTAAAGCCATTAGTGTGAAGTTTGCCTCCTCTTTGTTGCTAGCTTCTTCACTTTCGGAATCACTTGAAACGTCCCAAATCGCTTTTAAAGCTTTCTTCTTCTTCGGATGCTTCTTCTTAGCTTGGGGGCATTCATTTTTGAAGTGTCCCGGTTTCTTGCATTCGTAGCATATTATTTTATCCTTTTTATGTTCAAGTTTGTTTTTGGTGTTATTTTTAAATTTGTTCTTTCTTATAAATTTTTAAAAATTTTGAGTTAAAAGTGCAATATCATTATCACTGTCCTCATCACTTGATGTTCCTTTCAAGTGGTCTTCTTGTGATATAAGTGTCATATCCTTCCTATTATTTGGAAGAGGGTTCTTGAGCTCTTAATGAGCATGACACGTCATTTCGTTGGTCATTAGAGACCCAATAAGTTCTTCGAGAGGAAATGTTTTAAGGTCCTTGGCCTCTTGAATGGCCATAACTTTTAGATCCCAACTCTTTGGAAGGGATCTTAAGATTTTAGTTACTAGTTCAAAGTTAAAAAAACCTTTACCAAGGGCTTTGAATCCATTGATAATATTCGTGAAAAGGGTGTATATGTCTCCGATGGACTCACTTGATTTCATTCGGAAAAGTTTGTAAGAGTGCACAAGAATGTTGATTTTGGATTCTTTCACTCGACTAGTGCCTTCATGAGTGACCTCAAGAGTTCTCCAAATATCAAAAGTCGAATCACATATTGAAACATGATTAAATTCATTTTTGTCCAATGCACAAAACAAGGCACTCATAGCCTTTGCGTTTAAAGCAAAAACCTTCTTCTCTGATTCATCCCATTCGCTCATCGGAAGAGAAGATTTTTGAAATTCATTTTCGACAATAGTCGAAAGCTCAAAATCCATGGAAATGAGGAAGATCCACATTCGAGTCTTCCAATACGTGTAATCCGACCCATTAAATATAGGCGGACGTGTAATAGAATGACCCTCATGCATGCTGGAGTAAGCCATCTCTCTTCGATATTAAACCAAATATAAGAGTGTGGCTAGCTCTGATACCAATTATTAGGATTGGAGCAGCACTAAGAGGGGGGGGTGAATTAGTGTAGCGGATTAAAACCCGTAAGTTTGAAAACGATTTCGTAAATGTGTAGAGATTTCGATGCGACAAGGAATGACTTAGTAAAAGTAGCTCGAGTAAAGTAAGGAGATAAAAACCAAAAGCTTGCTGCTATGTAAATAAAAGTTTCAGAAAGTTAAACACTCACACATTCAAGGAATACACCAATTTAAAGTGGTTCGGTCAAATGACCTACATCCACTTGCGAAGCCTTCTTCGATGAGGCTCCCAACTTCCACTAGCAAATCACTTGAAGGGGAAGCACCAAATACCCCTCTTACAACCTTTTTACAAGTGGTTCACACTCTTATAGATTTTTCAAAGAGAAAAAGGGAAGTGAACACTTAAGCGATTGAAAACAAGACTTTGCTAAGGACTTGGATAAAGCTTTTTCTCAATTTCTAACTTCTCAAAAGGTGTATTCTCTGTTGAGAATTGAGGGGTATTTATAGACCCCAAGAGGATTCAAATTTGGACTCCAAATTTTGAATTCCTTTGGGTTCCCGGAGTTGGCAGTGCCACCGCTTGTCGGTGGCGGTGCTACTGCCTATCAATGTCACATTGACCGTGTACCGGTAGTGCCACCGCCCGACCTTTTGAGTGCTGGGCGGTGCCACCGCCTAGTCCGGCGGTACCACTGCTCAACCTTTCGGGTTCTGGGCGATGCCACCGCCCGACCTTATGAGTCACTGGTTGGGCTCCAAATTTAGCCCAAACTAGTTCATATTCGGGCCCAATTGGCCCCTAACCAGGTTATAGGGTTAACTCTTAATCCTATCCCTAATTACATGCAAACTACGAAGTTAAGACATAGTCCTAAGCAGGTTTTTAACCGACAACGTCGAGTTTCCTTCCGGTGAGCTTTCCGACGAACTTCCGGCGGACTTCCGATACACTCTCGGATTTCTTCTGACGGACTCCCAACAGACTCCCGATCTTATGGCGAGTTCAACAAGTCTTTGACAAGTAACTGAAGCTTCTCGGTGATCTCCGTGAACCTCCGATGATCTTTCTGGTGAACTTTCGAAAACTACAGCAAGTCCCTGATTTCTTCTCGGTTGGTTCCGGCAGCACTTCCGACGAATCTTCGGACTCTCAGCGAACTCTCGAACACCTATCGAACTTGACTCCGGTAGACTTGCTTTATGTCTTCAAGCTATCGTAGTTAATCCTGCATATGTAAAACAAAACTTCGATCGAGACAATTAATCCTAAGTAATTAATCAAGTTGTCTCGCATGTCATTGGTCCTTCGACGCTTCGTCCAATTCTTCAGCGCATCGTCCTCTCTTGCGGCCTATTGCCCACTCGGCTAGTTAACTCCGCAACTCCGATATCCTTGGCACAATCTCCGCTCTTCTTGGTGTCATGCCTCCCGAATTTAATTCATTCAGGAGGTGTGACCCTGTCTAAAATCAATAATATTGTAATTCAACATCATAAATCAATCCAGGATCCAATCTAACATTTAAGGATACCAAGAACCATTCAAATCAATATTCACAATTCATAAACCTGTACGTTTCATAAATCATACTCCACTTCACTTAGAGATTCATAAAATCCAAAGGCAACTCAACTAAACATCAACCACAACACAAATCCATATTCGCAGAAATATATACCATCACAAAAATATTATTCACCATGAGTTCATATACTTATATAATGTAAGCTTATCATTCCATAAACATGAGCAGTCCTTTAAACTTTTACAACACATAAGTATCAATATATCCTTAACATTACATCAGAAGTAAAGTATACTATACAACAAAAACCTATCAACCAACAAAGATTAGTCCAAAATCTTCTAGCCTTTCAGTGCTTCAACCCAATTCTAGCTTTTCAGTGTGTGACAAGCTACCCTGAAAAATTTATATAACAACGAGATGAGCATAAAGAGCTCAGCAAGCGACTAACATATCCATGGCGGCAGGAGAAATTCAAGCAAGCTTAGTATCAAGAGAACAAAAGCAGAAATACAAGTGTTCATTTGAAATCATCTCATTTGGTATAAAAATCACAAAGGGTTTCCTCATTCGAAAATAAGTGTTAGACATAACAATACAAGAAAGGAAATTGGAGCATTTCATTGGCAAAATAAGCATTGAGGCATGTATCAAATGGCACCTGAAGCATTTCAGTGTATATCAAAGGTGTAAGAGTGTTTGAGAGCATAACAATGACATACGAAACACTCCAAAGTATAACAAGTGAACCGAATAGTAAATACAAGCTTGTATATCATTTTTGAGGTAGCATGCATTCCATTTTTATCCAAAGCATAAATATAAACTCATTAGCAAAGCTTTGGATATCATATCAAAAACATAGAGGGCGCTGTGGGACCACATACATAATGTGATTCATCCATTTCAGGATGACCACCAAGCATAAGTCTCCCACGTCTGGGAGCTCCATCCACCCACGTCTAAGTGAAGTCAATGGGGCCGGCAGAGCATCGCGGGCTCTATGCATAACTCCCTTTACCATTTCTGGCAAAGGTTCACAATATCCCACAAGACACCAGAGTACAAAAGGGTAGCATGAACAATGACATTGGCATATATCGGAAGCACATGCGGAGACAACGGAAATATGTGTGTGCCTTTATCAAACAAGGAAATGCCAACAAAACATTACATAATAAATTTCAGATATACAACAATTTCAGGATGAATAATACAAGAATTTTCAAAGGACTGCAAAAGAATTTAATAGAAATCAAACTTCCAACAGAATGAGACTCGAATAGGCAAAATTCAACAAAGTTTTCAAATTCTGGCAGAATTCGAATGGTACATTTCCTGATTTGTTTGAGTGACCAAGCATGCTCCAATTCACTAAAAATAGGTGTTAAAAGAAAGATATGTGAATCTAGTTCCCAAAGAATCAAGTTTTTTCATAATTCAGAATTTTCACTAGAGAGTTATGAGCAATTTAATAACAGAAGGTCAGAATTGATCATCTCTGTTTTGTAGAATAGATAGCATCAATTTAAACAGATGTTTCAGAAGGCAAACGTACTTCAAAATTTCCAAAGTTGGTGTCAAAAGAAAGATATACGAATCTAGTTCGCAAAGAATTAAGTTTTGCATAATTCAGAATTTTCGCTAGAGAGTTATGAGCAATTTAGTAATAGAAGGTCCGAAATTATAGTCCCTATTTTGTAGAATCTGTAGGGTTAATTGCAATAGAAGTCATATTAGGCATTTCGACTCAAAATCATTCAGTCTAGGTATCAAAATAAAGGTCTTCGAGTCTACTTTCAAATGGAATAGGTTTGCCTAAATCAGAGTTTATTACAAAAAGTTAGGACCAAAACAATGCATGGAGGTCAGATTACCGAAAAATTATAGATTCATGGCTTTGTATCAAAACGAAAGAAATGTTTGGTTCTCAGCTGAAATCTTTCAAAATTTTGTAGAATTGAAAAGAAAACAGAGATTAGGATTCTGTTGGATGGGGTTAGAACACTTGCCTTAAAAAGTTTTGATTTCCAAATATGGGGGAATTGATGCAAAGCCTTAAGCTAAGATAAAACTTCTTCTTCTTCAATTCTTTCTCCTTCTCTTCTCCTTCAATTCCTTCTCCTCTTCTCAAGTTACGTTGGCTGCAACGTTTCCCTTAGTTGTGCCTTAAATTACTTAGGTTTGGCTCATGCTAAAATAGTGAGGTGGCAAGCATGCATGGAGGTTTAGGTGTCAACTTTAGAATAAGTGCAAGTGGCTCATCCTTGCTAATGCCACAAGTCCTCCATATAATTTAATATTGATATAATAAACTGAACTATTAAAGTAATATATAAGCTTTTTTTTTTTTTTAAATGAGGGATGTTACACTTGGTCCGATGCTCGAATCCACGGCCTAAAGCCTTCTGTTGATACGTCGACCGATCCACCGGCCCAACGTCCAATCTTCTGACATGTTCCTCCGGCTCAACATGATTCTTCCTGCTTTAATTATCTCATCCTGATCGAAATATCCTTTGTCACTCAAAATGCAGATTAAATCATAAACACATATCAACTGGTTTCATCATCAAAATACGAGATTCAATAAAAAGAAGGTTAGTTCCCCCATTAGGCTCATTTCAAACTCTAGACTCATACTTTTGGCAAACGATTCACATAAGGATTCATTTATTGAGCCACAAATCATATCATTAACATAAATTTAAACAATAAGAAAATTATTTTTTAAATTTTTAATAAACAATGTAGTATCGACCTTGCCTTTAGAGAAATTATTTTGAATAAGAAAGGAGCTAAGTCTCTCATACCAAGCCCTTGGGGCTTGTTTCAATCCATAGAGAGCTTTAGTGAATTTAAATACATGATGAGGAAAATTATCATTCTCAAATCTAGGAGGTTGTTCAACATAGACTTCTTCGGAAATAAAGCCATTAAGAAAAGTACTTTTAATATCCATTTGAAATAACTTAAAATTATTACTACTAGCATAGGTAAGGAGCATCCTTATGGCTTCTAATCGTGCCATAGGAGCAAAGGTTTCTTTATAATCGATACTTTCTTCTTGGTTGAAACCCTTGGCCACTAATCTAGCCTTGTTTCTAACCACGATACCAAATTCATCTTGCTTGTTTCTAAAGATCCATTTAGTACCAATAACTAAATGGTCATTTGGCCTTGGAACAAGCTTCCACACCTCATTTCTCTCAAATTAATTCAATTCTTCTTGCATTGCGATGACCCATGAATCATCTTTCATGTCCTTGTCAATGCATTTAGGTTCAATTTAGGAGAGAAAAGCGGTGTTGGCACAAAAATTCCTAAGAGAAGAATGAGTTTGAACTCCTTTCGATGTGTCTCCTATAATTAGCTTCTTAGGATGAGCATTTACATACTTCCATTCCTTCAATAAATAAGGTTCGGAAGAAGATACATCTAAGTTACTAGATGGAGAAAGGGATTCATTTAAATTCAAAGTATCAAAATTAAGATCATCATCAAAATAATTTTTCTTAACTTCGGAAATTTCATTAACAATAACATGAATAGATTCTTCTATAAATAAAATTCTTTTATTGAAGATGCGAAAAGCCTTTGAAATAGAAGAATAACCAAGAAAAATACCTTCATCAGATTTTGCAACAAACTTTCCTAAAGTATCTTTTTCATTCAAAATAAAATATTTACATTTGAAAACTTTAAAATATGAAACGTTGGTTTTTTATTGTTCCACAACTCATAAGGAGTTTTGGAAAGTAATAGTCTTACTAGAACCCTATTCATGACATAGCATGTCGTATTTTCAGCTTCGGCCCAAAAGTATTTGGGTAGGCTATGTTCGTTTAATATGGTTCTTACCATTTCTTGTAAATTTCTATTTTTTTCTTTCTACTACGCTATTTTGCTAAGGATTTCTCGGAGTAGAGAAATTATGGTTATATCCATTAGATTCACAAAAGTCTTGGAAATCACAGTTTTGAAATTCACCACCATGATCACTTCGAATTGATGAAATCATAAAACCTTCTTGTTTTGAACAAGTTTATAAAACTTAGAAAAATATTTAAAGTAATCACTTTTATGTGCAAAGAAATAAGTCCATATGTATATACTATAATCATCCATGATGACAAAGGCGTATTTGCTACCTCCTAGGCTTGATGTAGCAATTGGTCTGAACAAGTCCATGTGGATCAATTGCAATGGTCTAAAGGTGCTTATTTGGTTCTTTAGTATGAAGTTACCTTTTATTTGTTTTCCTTATTGACATGCATCACATACATTATCTTTGACGAACTTAATGTAAGGAATTCCTCTCACAAGTTCTTTAGATGAGATTTAAGAGATTAGTTTCAAGCTAGCATGACCTAATCTCCTATGCCAAAACCAAACATCGTCATTTAAAATCGAAAAACACATTTCACTACAAAGATCATCAATCTCGATAGTGTATACATTATTTTATTTTAGGGCATTCATAGATGTATTTTATGTGGTTTTTCAATAATGCAAGCATTAGATTCAAATCTAACGATATATCTTTTATCACACCATTGACTAATACTCAAAAAGTTATGCTTCAAACTATCAACTAATAATACATCTTCAATAAAAAGGTTGGATTTGTTACCTATGGTTCCTTTGCCAATGATTTTACTCTTGTTGTTGTCTCCGAATGTGACATCCTTTGTCTAGACTAGTGAGCTTAGAGAAATGAGATGGATCTCCGGTCATATGCCTTGAGCATCCACTATTAAGGTACCATCTCTCGCTCTTAGCTTGTGATGGTATATTTTTCTACAAAAAAGGATGATTTTTAGGTACCCATTTGACCTTGGGTGCCTTAAAAATTGATCTATATATCTTATCATGTTGCATTGAGTTATTTGAGGTTCTTTTAGGAACCCAAATCAATCTATATGGACTACATCTTTTAAATGGACATTTATAGGTAATATGTCCGAGTTTATAACTAAAGTTGCATTTAGTGTGAGGCGATACATGAAAGATAAGGCCTTTAACAAATGTGGTCAGATTTTGGTGAGAGTTACTCACAAATCCGATTCCGCCTCTCCTATGAACGTGACCCTTATTAGCAAGGATCATGTTAAAATACTTGCTACCAACCTCGAATTTTTCTAAGGTTTCTTTGAGTAGCAAGTTTTCCTTTTTAAGTATTTCTAGTTCATCACATTTCGTACAAGGAGTTAAACTACCATCATGCTGAACCTTTAATTTATCCAAATCACTAACAAGAGAAGCATGCTTCTTTTTTAACAACTTATATTTTTTACTAATTAATTTGCATTCATTGAATAAATCATGAAAAATATTTAATAATTCAACAAAAGATAAACTTGCATCAAATGAATTACTTACCTCATCTCCGATAGCTATTAGCACATAGTGAGCAACTTGCTCGGTGTTGATTGGCTCCTCTTCTTCGGATATACTTGAGTCGTCCCACGTTGCTTTAAGGGCATTCTTCTTCTTTGGTTGCTTCCTCTTTGCTTGGGGACATTCATTTTTAAAATCTCTTGGCTTATTACATTCATAACATATGACTTGTTCTTTCTTGGGTTCAAATTTATTTTTAGTGTCATTTCTAAATTTATTCCTTTTTATAAATTTTTCAAACTTCCTTGTCAAGAGTGCCAAGTCATCATCACAATCTTCATCACTTGAATTTTCTTTCAAGTGGTCTTCTTGTGTTCTTAGTGCCATATCCTTCCTATTATTTGGAAGGGTGTCCTCAAGTTCTTCATGAGATTTACAAGTCATCTCATAGGTCATTAATGACCCAATTAGTTCTTTGAGAGGAAAATTATTTAAATCTTTGACCTCTTGAATGACTGTTACTTTAGGGTCCCAACTCTTTGGAAGGAATCTTAAAATTTTATTAATAAGTTCAAAATCCAAGAAACTTTTATCAAGTCCTTTTAGACCAGTGACGATATTCGTAAATCGGGTGTACATATCTCCAATGGTCTCACTCGGTTTCATCCGAAACAACTCATAAGTGTGCACTAAAAGATTAATTTTTGACTCCATCACTCTACTAGTGCCTTCTTGAGTCACTTCGAGTGTGTGCCAAATATCAAAAGTTGTTTAACAAATAGACACACAATTGAATTCATTTTTATCTAAAGAATAAAACAAGGCATTCATAGCCTTAGCGTTTAAAGCAAAAGTCTTCTTCTCCAACTCATTCCAATTGTTCATTAGAAGAGAAGGCTTTTAAAACCCATTTTCTATAATATTCCATAATTTAAAATACATTGAAATTAGAAATATCCTCATTTTTGTCTTCTAATATGTGTAATCCGTCTCATTGAACATGGGCAGACGTGTAATTGAATGACCCTCTTGGTTGTCGATAAATGTCATCTCTTTGGGGTTTTAAACCAAATGAGAGTGAACCTTGCTTTGATACAAATTGTTAGGATCAAGAGCGTCACTAAGAGGGGGGGTGAATTAATGCAGTAAAAAATTCTTTAATTTCATAAAATATTTCGTACGTTTGATGAAAACCGATTCGGAAAAATAGCAACTTGAAACGTATAAGAGCATAATCGTAGTGAGAGCAAGATGAGGAGGAGAAGCAGTTTGCTATGAAATGATTTGCAGTTAAAGTAAATTGCTCAAAATGAAATGCAAACCAGAATTTAGAGTGGTTCAGTCAATGTAACCTATATCCACTACTGATTCCTCCTCCGTCAAGGTCATCGGCATCTACTAAAGGCCTTCCTTCAATAGGCAAAGACCAACCACCTTTTACAGCTCTTTCTCCTTTTGTCGGGTTTAGGAGAGAACCCTTACAAGCCTTACTCATCTTTCTTGAATGGTTACAAAGCTAAGAGAGGGAGGAGGAAAACTTTAGCACTTTTATACCCTAAGATTCAAGATTATAATCACACTTAGGTGCTGTTTCATGTAGAAAAGGGTGGGGTATTTATAGGCCCCAATGGCTTCAAAATTAAAGCCAAAAAGTGTCTTATCTCATATTTCTGAGGTACTGGTGGTACCACCGCCATTACTGGACGGTACTATAGCCTATAGTCTGACATTGGGTGGTACTACCGCTTAGTCTGGGTAGTACTACCACCTGACAGAGCTCGGAGACTGAGCTCTAGCGGTACCACCACCTAACAGGGGCGGTACCACCACTAGTAGGTTATAACTACCGGCGGTACCACCGCCTAGACCACCTGGGAGAGTGGGTCTTCCTGGCGGTGCCACCGTTGGCCATGATTTCAAGTGCTGAATGAGCTTTTCAATTCGGCCCATTTCAGCCATGTTATGGCCCAATTGGCCCCTAGTTGAGTTAGTGAGATTACCTCCTAATCCTAACTCAATTTATGATTTAACTACAACAACTAAGGCATAATCAAAGCACTCTTATTCTGGTCTGTCAATTGCTCTTCCAGCGAGCTTCTGATGATCTTCCGGCGAACTTCTGATGAACTCCTAACAATGTTCCGGCGGATTCTTGGCAAGCTCCTGGATTTTACAATGATCTTCTTGGCGAGTTCCAATGAGCTTCTTTGGCAAGATTCTGGACTTCTCAGTTGGTTCCAGTAGAACCTTTGATAAACGTCCAGACTTCCGGTGAACTCTTGAACTCCCAATGAGATCTCGATCTTGACTCCAGCACAACACTTGCTTTATGTCTTACTATTGTTATAGTTAATCTTGCACACTTTTCTCAACATATAGATTAGATCAAACAATTATGAATTGATTTCATCATCAAAATCTGAGATTCAATATTTTGAAATTCAAGAGTTCTATCAAATATAGTATATTAATAGGGGGAGTTAAGCTCATCGAGATTCAACCCCTATCACAACTCTATTATCAAATGGTTGTTATCATAAAAAATGGGGAGATTGTTGAATCTCATATTTTGATGATAAAACCAATTGATAATGTTTATGAATTGATTTGTGTTTTGAGTGACGCAGGACTAATGTCGATCAAGGAGAGGCAAATTGATTAAAGCAAGTAAGATTGAGCAAAACTCTGTGATTCTAAAGTTGTAAACCTATTAGAAAGTTGAGTTCCCTCCTCCTTAAGCTTAGACAGAGTTCTAAGGGAGGTGTGAGAGAGATACATTGTAAAAGAGGGTTGTAAAAGGTTGTCTCCTAAGCCTATGAAAAAGAGAAGAGGGGTATAAAAGGGTAGTTGGTCTTCGCCTATTGAAGGAAGACCGTTAGTGGATGCCGGTGGCCTCGACGGAAGAGGAATCGGTAGAGTGGATGTAGGTCACGATGACCAAACTACTATAAACTCGGTTTGCATTTACTTTGAGCAAGTTAATTTTATAGCAAATTGCCTCTCCTCCATACCTTGCTTTCACTATGTTTACGCTCTCATACGACTCAAGTTAAATATATTTTCAAAATGGGTTTTATCATATGAAGATTTTCGAACCAACGTGATTTTATCCGCTGCACTAATCAACCCCCCCCCCTAGTGCCGACTCGTTCCTAACACAAAGAGCAAGTTGCTCACTATGCACTAATGGCTATCACAAATGAGGTAAGCAATTCATTATATGCAAATCTATCTTTTGATGAATTACTAAGTGCTTTTCATGAATTATTTTTTGATGAATGTAAATTAGTTAGTAAAAAGTATAAACTATTAAAAAAGGAGCATGCCTCTCTTGTTAGTGATTTTGATAGATTAAAAATTGATCATGATGATAGTTTAGCTTCTTGCACTAAATGTAATGAATTAGAAATGCTTAAAAAAGGAGAATTTTCTACTCAAAGAAACTTTAGAAAAATTTGAAGTTGGTAGCAAGTCCTTAAACATGATCCTCGTCAATAAGAGTCACGTTCATAAAATAAGCGGAATTGGATTTGTGAGTAGCTCTCACCAAAATCCAACTACCTTTGTTAAAGGCCCTACCTTATATGTATCACCCCACACCAAATGCAACTTTTGTTACAAACTTGGATATGTTGCGTACAAATGTCCATTCAAGAAATATAGTCCACATAACTTGATTTGAGTTCCTAAAAGAACCTCAAATGGCTTAATGCAACATGATAAGCTATATAGATCGATTTTACTTATAAATGTCTACTTAAGAGATATAGTCCACACAAATTGATTTGGGTTCCTAAAGGAATTATAAAGAACTCTATGCAAACCGATAAGTTGAGTAAATCAATTTTTGAGATACCCATGGTCAAATGGTTACCTAAAAATCACCCTCTTTTGTAGAAATGTTTACCATCACAAGCTAGAAACAAGATATGGTACCTTGATAGTTGATGCTTCAAGGTACATGACCAAAGATCCATTTAAATTCTCTAAGCTCACTAACCTAGATGAAGAATATGTCACCTTTGGAGACAACAACAAGGGTAAAATGATTGGCAAAGGAACAATAGGTAATAAATCAAACTTTTTAATTAAAGATGTGTTATTGGTTGATGGCTTAAAGCATAATCTTTTTAGCATTAGTCAATTATGTGATAAAGTATACATCATTAGATTTGATTCCAATGCTTGCACTATTGAACAACCTCACAAAAACATCTCTATGATTGCCCTAAAACAAAATAATATATACACCATTGACATTGATGATCTTTGTGATAAAATATATTTTTCGATTTTGAATAATGATGCTTAGCTTTGTCATAGGAAATTAGGTTATGCTAGAATGAAACTAATCTCTCAAATTTAATCCAAAGAACTTGTAAAAGGTATTCCAAATATTAAGTTTGTTAAAGATAATGTGTATGATGCATGTCAACTAGGAAAACAAATGAAAAGTAGTTTCAAATCAAATAAGCACCTCTAGACCATTGCAATTGATCCATATGGATTTGTTTAGATCAATTGATACATCAAACCTATGAAGTAGTAAATATGCTTTTGTAATTATGGATGATTATAGTAGATATACTTGTACATACTTTTTGGCACATAAAAGCAATTGCTTTAGGTATTTTTCTAAGTTTTGTAAACTTGTTCAAAATGAAAAAGGCTTTATGATTTCATCAATTCGGAGTGATCACGATGGCGAATTTCAAAACCATGATTTCCAAAATTTTTATAAATCTAATGGATACAACCATAATTTCTCTACTTTGATAAATCTTCAACAAAATAGAGTAGTAGAAAGAAAAAATAGAAATTTATAATAAATGGCAAGAACCATGTTGAATGAACATAGCCTACCCAAATATTTTTGGGTCGAAGCCATTAATATGACATGCTATCTCATGAATAGGGTTCTAGTAAGACCATTACTCTACAAAACTCCTTATGAATTGTGGAACAACAAAAAACCCAATGTTTCATATTTTATAGTTTTTAGTTATAATATTTTATCTTGAATGAAAAAGATGCCTTAGGAAAGTTTGATGCAAAATCCGATGAAGGAATTTTTCTTAGTTATTCTTCTATTTCTAAAGCCTTTCGTATCTTTAATAAAGAACTTTAGTTATAGAAGAGTCTATTCATGGTATCTTTAATGAAGTTTCCGAATTTAAAAAAATGAGTTTGATGATGATCTTAATTTTGATGCTTTGAATTTAAATGAACCCTCTTCCGACTAGATACTTGGATACATCTTTTCCAAGAGTATGAGTCTAGAGTTTAAAATGAGCTTAATAGGGGAACTAACTTTCTGTTTAGGCTTACAAATAAAACAACTTAATGATGGTATTTTTCTTAGTCAAATAAAATATACATTAGACTAACTAAAACGGTTTAATATGGATAGTTTAAAGGCTATCAATACTCCTATAAGTACCTCTACTAAGTTAGACATTGACGAAAATGGAGAAAGCTTTGATCAAAAAGCTTATAGGGGTATGATAGGTAGTTTAATATACCTCACTACAATTAGACCTAACATCATGTTTAGCATAAGACTTTGTGCTAGGTTTCAATCTAATCCTAAGCTATGTCATCTTAAAGCAGTTAAAAAAATTCTTAGATATCTTAAAGGAACCACAAATCTAGGATTATGGTATCCAAAAATTGAAAATTTTAAATTAATTGCTTATGCTGATGCGGATTTTACTGGATATAGATTAGATAGAAAAAGCATATCCGGAATATGTCAATTCTTAGGTCATGCACTTGTCTCTTGGTCTTTCAAGAAACAAAACTCAGTTGCACTATCTACAATCGAAGCCAAATACACTGCGGCTTGTGCATGTTGTGCACAAGTTATATAGATAAAAAATAATTTGGAAGATTATAGAATTTATCTTAGAAATATTTTATCTTGAATGAAAAAGATGCCTTAGGAAAGTTTGATGCAAAATCCGATGAAGGAATTTTTCTTAGTTATTCTTCTATTTCTAAAGCCTTTCGTATCTTTAATAAAGAACTTTAGTTATAGAAGAGTCTATTCATGTTATCTTTAATGAAGTTTCCGAATTTAAAAAAATGAGTTTGATGATGATCTTAATTTTGATGCTTTGAATTTAAATGAACCCTCTTCCGACTAGATACTTGGATACATCTTTTTCCGAAACATCCATACCCAAGGAATGGAAGTAAGTAGATGCTCATTCTAAGGAGCTAATCATAGGAGACACATCAAAATGGGATCAAACTTGTTCTTCTCTTAAAAATTTTTGTGCCAGCGCTGCTTTTCTTTCTCAAATTGAACTTAAATGCATTGATGAGGTCTTGAAAGATGATTCATGGGATATCACAATGCAAGAAGAGTTGAACCAATTTGAGAGAAATGAGGTGTGAGAGCTTGTTCCAAGACCTAGTGTCCATTTAGTTATTGGTACTAAATGGGTTTTTAGAAACAAGAAAGATAAATTTGATATCATAGTTAGAAACAAGGCTAAATTAGTGACCAAGGCTTTCAACTAAGAAAAAGGTATCAATTATGAAGAAACCTTCACTCCTATAGCAAGATTAGAAGCCATAAGGATGCTCTTTGCCTATGCTAGTTGTAATAACTTTAAGTTATTTCAAATGGATGTTAAAAGTGCTTTTCTTAATGGCTTTTTTTTTCTGAAGAAGTTTATGTTGAACAACCTCCCGAATTTGAGAATGATAATTTTCCTAATCATGTGGTTAAATTCACCAAAGCTCTCTATAGATTGAAACAAGCCCCAAGGGCTTGGTATGAGAGACTTAGCTTTTTTCTTATCCAAAATAATTTCTTTAAAGGCAAGGTCGATACTACATTGTATATTAAAAATTTTAAAAATAACTTTTTTATTATTTAAATTTATGTTAATGATATTATTTTTTGTTTTACTAATGAATCTTTATGCGAATCGTTTACCAAGAGTATGAGTCTAGAGTTTAAAATGAGCTTAATAGGGGAACTAACTTTCTGTTTAGGCTTACAAATAAAACAACTTAATGATGGTATTTTTCTTAGTCAAATAAAATATACATTAGACTAACTAAAACGGTTTAATATGGATAGTTTAAAGGCTATCAATACTCCTATAAGTACCTCTACTAAGTTAGACATTGACGAAAATGGAGAAAGCTTTGATCAAAAAGCTTATAGGGGTATGATAGGTAGTTTAATATACCTCACTACAATTAGACCTAACATCATGTTTAGCATAAGACTTTGTGCTAGGTTTCAATCTAATCCTAAGCTATGTCATCTTAAAGCAGTTAAAAAAATTCTTAGATATCTTAAAGGAACCACAAATCTAGGATTATGGTATCCAAAAATTGAAAATTTTAAATTAATTGCTTATGCTGATGCGGATTTTACTGGATATAGATTAGATAGAAAAAGCATATCCGGAATATGTCAATTCTTAGGTCATGCACTTGTCTCTTGGTCTTTCAAGAAACAAAACTCAGTTGCACTATCTACAATCGAAGCCAAATACACTGCGGCTTGTGCATGTTGTGCACAAGTTATATAGATAAAAAATAATTTGGAAGATTATAGAATTTATCTTAGAAATATTTCTATAAAATGTGATAACACAAGTGCTATATGTTTAATAAAAAATCCTATTCAACACTCTAGAACTAAACATATTGACATTAGGTATCATTTCATAAGAGATCATGTTAATAACCATGATATATCCTTAGAGTTTATCAACACTAAACATCAATTAGCCGATATCTTTACAAAACCTTTAAATGAAGAATAATTTGATTTTATTAGAAGGGAGCTAGGGATGTTAATTTATCCGAATGCATGAATTTATTGTATTTCTTTTCCAAACTATCTTCATCTTAATTTATTTCATGAATGGAGCTTTCATGAATTCATCTCGTTTTTATCTTCATCTTAACTTGGTATAAAATTTACTTCATACCCTTGCTCCATCACTTAATGATTTTTTTTTATTCACTTAATCATGTCACTCATGGATTTTATTGACAAATACATCTCTTGCAGATTTCACTCTTATAAATTTTTAATGAAAAACAGATTTGATTTATGAAGTTTTGTTCATGAATTTCTCTTTATCCTTACCCATGAATTCACCCTTACTCTTTTCATGAAGAAAGAATTTTTTGAATTTTTAGTGTGTAATGATCACTTGCAAGAATGATGATTTGATTGATCCTTTTTATAAATCTTGTCTCTTTGTTAAAATTGAAACATGATTTAATGAAACACATCATTTGAAATTTAACTTGGTTTAAATCCTTTTATGATTTGGTTCTTGATGAATTCCTTACCCTTCTTCCTATTCTTCTTGTTTTTATGATAAAGGAAGAAAGAAACTTGCACTTCTCAAGAACCAAAAGCTTTTATGCATTTAAAGCAAAAAAATGTTAGCTTATCCAAAAAGAAGTTATCATGCAAAGTTTTTGCTTACCTTCATTTATTGCTTAGATACAATGGTGTGAAACTTGCTCGAATTTTTACCACACTTGCATTGTTAATTGTTCTCCTTTTTGTTGATGACAAAGGAGGAGAAATGTGACAAATTGATGACAAATAAATGTCTTAGATAAATACATAAAATATATTTGTCTTAGATAATTGCATAAAATGTATCGTAAATGCATAAATGTCTTGTGAATGCTTGAAATACGAGTAAATATGATTGGTATCATCAAATACATACTTGAAAAATATCAAGATGTTTACTTGAAACATATCAGAATGTGATATGATTACTTGTATATGTTTTATTCCTAGTATCATGCTTGATTTTGTATCAAAATGATAAATATCTATCATTATGATGAAGTATCGAAATTACCATGCTTTATTTCATATTTACAATTGGAATCATGCCTTAGATTGATGAATCATCATTTTTATTGAAACTTGAATCTTTCTAAATTTTATACTTGAAAATGATTATTGTCTATCATCTATATTAGATTTGAAAATGAATGTCATGCCTTAACATCATTGTTGATAAATACGTGGTATCGTATTTTGAGATGGTAAATCATGATTGGTATCATGATGTGTATAAATTATTAGGTTGATGCTTGAATTCAAAAGCCTTGAATTCAAGAGTATCTTTTCTCAAGTATGGCATATAGATAGGGGGAGTTAAGGTTAACTCCGTCATCAATTGATTGTAATCATCAAAAAGGCGGAGATTGTTGAATCTCATATTTTGATGATGAAATTAATTGATAAATTGTTTGATCTAATCTATATGTTGAGATAAGTGTGCAAGATTAACTAGATAGCAGTAAGACATAAAACAAATATTGTGTCAAAGTCAAGATCGAGATTTCAATGGGAGTTCAAGAGTTCGTCGAAGTCTGGGCATTCGTCGGAAGTTCTGCCGGAATTAACCAAAAAGTCTAGGAGCTTGCCAAAGAAGCTCATCGAAACTTGCCAAGAAGATCGTCGTGAAGTCAAGAAGCTTGCCGGACATCCACCGGAACATTACCGAGAGATCGTCGGAAGTTCATCGAAAGATCGTAAGCTCGCCGGAAGAACAATTGACATACAAGAACAAGAATGTTGTGTTAAATGTCTTAATTATTATAGTTAAACCCTAAGTTGAGTTAGGATTGGGAGATAATCTCACTAACTTAGTTAGGGGCCAACTAGGCCCTTAATAGGGCTGAATTGGGCTAGTTGAACAAGCCCATTCAGCACTTAAAGTCATGGCCAACAATGGCATCGCCTGGGATGTAGTCTCCCAAGAGGTTTGGGGGGTAGTACTGCCTAGACTGGGTAGTGGTACCACTGACAGTTAATGCTATCAGGCAGTGGTACCGCCCAGTGTTAGTCTATAGGCGGTAGTACCACCCAATAATGGCGATGGTACTGCTAGTACCCAAAATCCAGGAATGTGATACTTTTTGGTTCCAATTCTGAAGTCATTGGGACTTATAAATACCCTACTCTTTTCTACATAAAAGGATAACAAAGTGCAATCAAAAGTATGAAAAAGTATGAAGTGTTGGGGTGTTAAAAATGTTGTAAAAGTGAGAAGAGTCCTCCTCCTTCCTCTCCTAGCTTGTAATCATTCAAGAAAGAGGAGTGAGGCTTGTAAAGGTTATCTCCTAAACCTGTGAAAAGGAGAAAGCATTGTAAAGAGATAGTTAGTCTTTGCTTATTGATGGAAGACCATTAGTGGATGCTGGTGACCTCGATAGAGGAGGAATCAGAAGTAGATATAAGTCATTACAACCGAACCACTATAAATTTCGGTGTGCTCATTTCCATTCTGCTTTTTATTACTGTCATTACTTTCTAATTTAATTACTAGTACATTTTCTTTAAAATCAAACACTTTCTGAGATTGGTTTTTAATGAACGAAAAATTCATAAAATCGATGATTTTTTCGTTACACTAATTCACCCCCTTAGTGTCACTCTCGATCCTAACACTTATAAGTAGCAAAAAGAAAATGCAAACTTTGCCAAATTCTGGCAGTCGTAATCGTGGAAATGTTGCATGCATTCTCACAAAAAAATAAAAAAACAAACCCATTCACTATGGTAACATTGTGTTTTCTAATCTTAGATCACTTCTCATCCTCAACAAGGAGCCAAGAATGTAGACCACCATACAAGTCAATGTAAGAAATGCAATTAAGATGATGTTTTATCTCTCCGGACCGGTGGAGTGTTCAAATACAATGGCTTGAAAACTTGGTCTATACATAAAGAATGCTAAGCAAATTTCGCTTGTGAATGAGTCGATAGATCAAACATATGTATCTGATTATAACTGATTGTAGAATGGTGTGATTATGTTTAAGCCCATCCAGTGCGGTTCTTTATCTGATTATTTAATAAATGTTACACTTTCGATGCTGATCTCATCCCTAAGAAACAAAAGGATCTCTCTCGTCTTCAGCTTTTACTATATTAAATCTAGGTTAAACAGTTGCTGAAATATTAAATCTAGATGCATGAAAGTCACGAAAATTCAACTGACTCAAATTCTTTCGGTTGTCAACATTTCGACATTGGATACGACTTGCATGAATAACGTGTTGACATTAACACAAAAGTCAACTTCTACAACATGAATATCTAGTTTTTAATTTACTTATATTATGGGGTCGGATGTACATCGTTTGATCATCATGAAAAAAATAATTATAGGTGTAGGAGATTGAAATAAAAAAATATTTTTATTAAATTATTGAAGCATACAAAACACTCATAATATCCAAGAGAAAAAGAAAAAAGTTAATCGAGATTATCACTCCCCTCGCAAAAAAGATTTACTTCTCCATCATTGTATGAGAGAATTTATAAATATCAAAAAATTAACAGAATGGACCATATACTTTGGAGAACACTTCTCACAGCCCATGGTATGGAAGTTTGCCTTTGCAAAACTCTAATGAGGACAAGTGAGTCCCATTCCATGTTCATATTTTTGAATCCATTTGCTATGACAACATGTAGTCCATCAAGTATCGCTATTGCTTCACAAAATAAGATCTCCCCTCGATCCACAAACCTATAATCAACTAACATCGATTCAATCAAGTAGTTAAGAAGAGTAAAACAAGTTCTCTCAGCCTGGTCGACCAACTGAATCATCGTAATTCAATTTAACCCACCCTCGGAAGGAAGAGTCCAATGGAGCTAAACATTTTTGCCTTGCCCAAATCGACCCAATTATTCAATAAAAATAGAAGTAACAAATGTTCTAGACTGAAAATTTCTAACCAAAAACTTTAATTCTTGATAGCATCGACAACTTTCACAAACGACGCCACTAGTCCTCTCGACCGGTAAGCTCCCTACGAATAGGGTTAAGAAACTTATAATCCAATTTAACTGAAATAAAACCATTGACATGTAGCTTCCAAAGTGAAAAATCATCACATGGCCAAAGAGATAAATCCATATAGTAAATCCTATTAGTCAACTCTTTCCCAAAGTCAGCATATAACAAATCCACATTTTATTTACCGCCCACTAAAAAAATAAAAAATCAAGTAGTCAGAATGCATAATTGATGCACTATAAAAATCTGACAACAATAATAGAGGGACAAAAGAAATCCAAGTATCCTCCAAAATGCGAATAAAACGTCCATTTCTAACAAATTTCATAATAAGAAAAAGCCTCCAACTCTAACTATTAATTGTTTGAATTTTAAATTTTGATAATAAAATTAATTAATAAAATTATGATTTAATGAGCATTTGAGTGATGCATAACTAACTTGGATCATGGAAAGACAAATTGATTGAATTAGGAGAATCAGACGTTAAGCCGGAAAGCATCATATCAGAGATTAGACGTTTGGCTAGAGGATTAGTTGACGTGCCAGAGGTTGGACTTCATGCCATAAATTCAAGCATTGGGTTAGAGAGATCAGGCATTACGCCAAGAAGATCGGATGTTGCGAGAGGTCAACATGCCAATGGATCAAGCAATATGTCGAAGGAGAGGATGATGTGCCGAAGGTTTAGATGAAGCACTAGATAAACCAATGACATACTAGAAAATATAGGATTTATATTTATAATCATTTATATCTTAATTGAAGTAATTTAGGTTTTAATTGAGTTGGTTTTGGGTGTAACCATGCCAACTTGATTAGGGGCCTTTTGGACCTGAATCAAGCTGAATTGGACCAATTGGAAGGCCAATTCAGTAGCTTGAAGTTAGGACAAGTGGTGGAACTACTTGTGAGCTAGAAAGTACGAAATATACATTTTCAAAAAACCTAACGATGGTACCGCTTAGGTCAACAGTGGTAATCGCCCATTATCAAGCAGTGGTATCGCCCAGATTAGAGGTGGTACCACCAGGACACAAGTCTGCAAAACTATGTCAGGTGGTGGTACCGCCCAAACTGGTGGTGGTACTGCTAATGCTCAGTGTGGCAGGCAGTGGTACCACTAGTACCTCAGAAACCTAGTGGTTTAAATTTTTAGCTCTATTTCTAAGCTTATTTTCTAAAGCTTTTTGGGGCCTATAAATACCCCTCTTATGCTTGCTTGCAATAGAATGAAAAAACTTATGATTCTATATGTATAAACTCTCTTAAAGTATTGAGTCTGTTCCTTCTAGAGTTTAGAAATATTTCCAAGGGAGGAGTGAGGTTTTACTTTAAAAGAGAGGTATGAAGGTTCTGATAGTTATAGGTTGCTAGTCATAGGTGCTCGGCAAGTCAATCACGTGAGTGATGACACGTGTGACTTAACACGTAATCTTTTTGCTTATTATTATTTGGTATTTTATCACTTTATATTGTTTGTTGTTTGAATATATTGTGATGTCCATTGATCTATGCAATGGGAATCGGATTGTGATGAGATCATGTTAATGAGACTGATTCACCTTTAAACACAGATCCTAAATAATCCCGGTCATAGGTTACTCGAGAGAGATATCGAGATAACCAGATAGATTGGTGTGCTATATACCCATCCATATGATGGATTCAGTTGGTCTCATAGCTGCTCGTATGGGGACACTAGAGATACAATACAGTGCTCATTGGAGAATGAGTTCACTAATTGATCTGCTTACGGAATACTAGATAGTTGATGATGCCTTATTGTCATATAACGATTCCGTTGTGCTAGTGTTATATCTGGTCCTTAGACTTGAAACACCAAGGATGTCCTGTATGAGTACTCTATTCTTTGATACTGGACTTATAGATCTAGAGGTTCCTTATCTAGCACAACCGGTCATCGGGAGTAATAGCCAACCTTACAAGGACTATTGAGTGTCGATAAAGGATCATCCACTCTCGATGTCATGAGAGGAATATCCCATGTATTCTTGCTCAAACAAATCCCTAGTTAAGGTTATTTGGATTGAGAGAGAAAGAGTTCTTTGAGAGAATCCGATTAGGGCGAGGCCTGAGTAGAAACCGTATGGTTCTGACAACACCATGCCTGGTATATGATCTCTGGGATATTAGATAGATGAGGAACTATAAGTATATGGTAACTAAGGACAAATAGGTCCAATAGATTGAATTCTCCTATATTATTTGGGGACTATGGCATAGTGGCGTAGTACATTCATAGTCAATGAGTCGAGTGAATTATTATGGAGATAATAATTCATTAAGCCAGAAGGAGTTCTGACAGGTATAACTCACGGCCAGCTTGATGTTGGGCTTAGAGGGTCACACACATATAGTAGGGGTTGCAATGAGTAGAGGTTCGGATATGAGATATCCGCCGGAGCCCCTATCTTATTTGATATCCAATAAGCCCCTGAATTATTGGATCTTATGAATGAGATCCAATAAGAGCCCATGAGAGATTATTGGATAGAGATCCACTAATCTAAGACGCTTGGGTAGTTGGATGGAGATCCAATACCCAATAGGGTAGGATTCATTAGGGTTAATTTGACAGGGGACCTCTATAAAAAGGAGGAAATCAATAGTTCATAAGCTAAAGCTTTTTAGTTGCCCCTTCTATTCTCCTCCCCCTCTCCACCTCAAAGCAGGCCTGGAGTTTTGAGGAGTGTCGTCGTAGCCCTACTATGTGGATCACCGTTAGAGAAAGGGGCACTTGACCTCATTCACCCTCTTCTAGAGATATGTAGGGATTTAGGGATATACGATCTCCTTAGGTAATACAATCTATCTTATATGCAGTTTTAAGTTATGTAAATTTTTGCATACCAATCTTCGCATGATGACAAACATATCTTTGGGAAATTAAGGATTTTGTTTTTCTATTTTTCTGCTACGCATGTGATGTTAGCTCAAAGATTTCCCAACATTAGTATTAGAGCTAGGTTCTTCGTGCAAAAGATTGGTTTTGAACTATGTTTGTTATGTTTTTAGTGAAGCTTTTGACGTCAAATCATTAATGCAAAAGCGAGAAAGGGCAGCAATAGTTGTTGCCCTCGCAGATGGCAATCTTGTGTGCAAGGGGGTGGTGGCCAACGGGCTGTTGCCGACGGTTTGCGGCCTTCTTCCTACAATAGGTGTCACCTGCAGGTTGGGCACCCGTAGGTATGGCAACCTACAATGGCGGCCGCCTACACGCGAGCATTGCACCCGCATGCAAGGGCGGTGCCTGTCGCTACTGGGCTCACGCATGAGCCGCTAGCAATAGCGGCAACGAGCCCCAACAAGCGACGCTGGCCTACTGGTGCTATGCCGCCCACGGGCATTACACCTGCAGCGACACTTGTGGGCAAAGTGCCCGCGGGCTGAGGCGTCGTAGGGCAGCAACACATGCGGGTGATGTACTCATGAGCACAACCGCTCGCGGGCAGGGGTGGCTCCCCCGCGCCCCCTACCACACATGCCACCACTAGCTAGGTGGCGGTGACCACAACAAGCAGGGAGAAGAGAGGGGTCCGGGTTTTCTGGGCAAAAGATAGTTTTGCCCCTCGAATTTTTAAAAATTTCAAACTATGTCCTTTATCCAAATTATGAAAATACCCCTAAAATTTCTTACATATCCCTGATTTAAAAAAATATTAATTAATTAAAAAGTTTAATTGATTATTATTTTTATTATTATTTATAATCCTACATGATGATGATATGTACATATGATGTATGATATGTGGACGGGTGATCATGGACTATGTGATGTGTGTGCTTATGATTATTATTATTGGGCCTTGCGAGTCTCCATTTTATTTCTCATTTATTATCAGGCCTGCATGCCTATCATTAAGTTATGATTATACGAAGAGGCGCAGCAGGAGTGTAGAACCGATAGTGGGACCTACGATGCCGAGACGGACAATCACGATGCATGGAGATGCGTCTAGATGCCGACAGAACTGACGAGAATGAGATGGACGATCACAAGACATGTAGATGCACCATTATACACATAAATCTTGATGTGAGTGATTAGGCCCACTAGCTCAGGCCTGATCACATTAGGCTGTGGTCCATGATCATCTAGTGTGATTGCTCATATGATGTGTGATTACTTATACACCTACTAGATATGTATATATATTTGCATACAATGTAGATATATATTAAATATGTATATGTGTGACATGTCATATTAGGAGACCAAATCAATGAAACACCTCTCTTGATAATATTAAGTCGATAAACGTGAGGTAATTAGATTGACCCATGTAGCTTTCCATCGTTATAGGTAAGGATCGATTCTCGATGTAGGTTGAGTTGGTCGAGTCTCTCGAGGCTCACCTATATTGTGATTCACTATCTTGCCTATGACATAGAGATGTCATCGGTGACCTGAGGACATGGTATGTTTGGTCGAGTCCCTTGAGGGTATATCATCGAATCACTCATCTTGTAACAATAGTGTTGACTTAACCAAACATCATGGTTGGTCGAGTCCCTTAAGATTATAGTAATTCAGAGGCCGAATAGGATGGGAATCTCAAGGAGTTGTGATCGGCAATAATTGCCAACCTTTGGGGCTTAGTGTGATTGGTCGAGTCCCTCGAGATTACACTAAGATGCTTATTAGATCCCGACCACCATTAGAAGTCTACCGAAAACTTCCATTTCATATATTAAGGGTGTCGCGTGACTCGCCAATAAAATAGTGGGAATAGATTAAGATAGAAGTCTATATCTTGATTATTTATTTTTACAAAATCTACATATTATTTATTTCTATTGCATCTTTATTTTTTTTAAAAATATCACTTTCAAATCTCTTACGTGGCATACTTGATGTCAACCACCTCACTAGTTTGAATTATATGGATTGACTTCACAACTTGAGAATTATTCTCACGATGGAGAAAATCGCGTATGTCCTTAATATAGTGATGCCTACACTCGATGAAGGGGCAAGCGTTGATGAGATCACTTGCTACGTGAAGTACATTGATGACTCCACTCATACTCAGTGTTACATATTAGGCTCTATGACTCCTGAGTTACAGAGACAACATGAAAAGATGGATGCCAGATCTATTCTCCTACATGTCCACAAACTATTTAAGGAACAGGGAAGGACTCAGCGATATGAGATATCCAAGAGCCTCTTCCGCGCTAGGATGACTAAGGGGACACCAGTTCAAAACTATATCCTAAAGATGATTGAGTGGATAGAAAAACTAATCGGTCTAGGAATGGTCTTAAAGGATAACTTTGTGTGGATCTTGTACTTCAGTCCCTACCAAATTCCTTTTTATAATTCATAATGAGTTTTAATATGAACAAACTTAAGGTGACTCTCCCTGAGCTCCTCGATATGTTGAGGGAGGCAAAGAGCACTATCAAAAAAGAGAAGCTAGTTCTTTATACTAGTGAGACCAGAAGGAAAAAGAAAGTAGAAAAGTCCCTTAAGAAGGGCATGTTGAATCTCGAATTTTGATGATAAAATCAATTAATGGGTTAATTGATCTAATCCATATTATTGAGTTAAGTGTGCAGGATTAACTATGATAGCCTGAAAACATAAAGCAAGGATACTGAAGTCAAGTTTGATGGGTGTTTGAGAGTCCAAAGATTCGTCAGAGATGCTGCCGTAGCCAACTGAGAAGAAATCGGGGACTTGTTGAAGTTTTTGAAAGTCCGCCGAATAGATCGTCGAAGGTTCGTGGAGATCACCGAGAAGGCTCAGCTACTCGCTGAACTCGCCACAAAATCGGGAGCCTGCTAGGAGTCCGCCGGAAGAAATCCGAGGATGTATCGGAAGTCCACCGGAAGATTGCCGAAAAGCTCACCGGAAGGAAACTCGACGTTGTCGGTTAAAAACTTGCTTAGGACTATGTTTTTAATTATGTAGTTTGTATGTAATTAGGGTGAGGATTAAGGGTTAATCCTATAACCCAGTTAGGGGTCAATTGGGCCAAGTTTGGAACCCAACCGGTTAGGCTGAAATAGTTCAGGCGGTGGCACCGCCCAGAGCCTGAAGTATCAGGTGGTGGTACCGCTGGACTAGGCGGTGGCATCGCCCAGCACCCGAGAGTTCGGGCGGTGGCACCGCCCAGAACTCGAGAGTTCCAGCGGTGGCACCGTAGAACACTGTCAATGTGGAAATTGACAAGCGGTAGCACTACCACCGACAGGCGGTGGCACCGCCAGTCACCGGTTAGTATGACATTGACAAGCGGTGGCACCGCCATCGATAGGCGGTAGCACCGCCAGCCTCAGAAACCCAAGAGAATTCAAAATTTGGAGCCCAAATTTGAATCCTCTTGGGGCCTATAAATACCCCTCAATTCTCAGCAGAGAATACAACTTTTGAGAAATAATAGATTGAGATAAAAGCCTTAGCAAAGTCTTTAGCAAGTCTTATTTTCAATTGCTTGAGTGTTCACCTCCTTCTTTCTTGTTGAAAATTTGTAAGAGTGTGAACCACTTATAAAAGATTGTAAGAGGGGTATTTGTCCTTCCCCTTCAAAGTGATTTACTAATGGAAGTTGGGAGCCTCGTCGGAAAAGGCTTCACAAGTGAATGTAGGTCATTTTGACCGAACCACTTTAAATTGGTGTGTTCCTTGAATGTGTAAGTTCTTACTTTCCTGAAATTATTATTTGCACTACTACTAACTTTCAATTTTCATCTACTCATTTACTATCAAAACAAAATCTCCTCGTATTTACAAATTTGTTTTTAAAACTTACAAGTTTTAATCTGCTGCACTAATTCACCCCCCCTCTTAGTGCCACTCTGATCCTAACAATTGGTATCAGAGCAAGGCTCACTCTCATATTTGGTTCAATATCCAAGAGAGATGGCTTACTCCGGCATGCATGAGGGTCATTCTATTACACGTCCACCTATGTTTAATGGGTCGGATTACACGTATTGGAAGACTCATGAGGATCTTCCTCATTTCCATGGATTTCGAGCTTTGGACTATCGTCGAAAATGGAATTAAAAAATCTTCTCTTCCGATGAGTGAATGGAATGAATCGGAGAAGAAGGTTTTTGCTTTAAACGCAAAGGCTATGAATGCCTAGTTTTGTGCACTAGACAAAAATAAATTTAATCGCATTTCAATTTATGATTCAACTTTTGATATTTGGAGAACTCTTGAGGTCACTCATGAAGGCACTAGCCGAGTGAAAGAGTCCAAAATCAACATTCTTGTGCACTCTTATGAACTTTTTCGAATGAAACCATGTGAGTCCATCGGAGACATGTACACCCGTTTCACGGATGTCATCAATGGACTCAAAGCTCTTGGTAAAGATTTTTCTAACTTTGAACTAGTAAGTAAAATCTTAAAATCTCTCCCAAAAAGTTGGGATCCAAAAATTACGGCTATTCAAGAGGCCAAGGACCTTAAAACATTTCCTCTTGAAGAACTTATTGGGTCTCTAATGACCTACGAAATGACATACCATGCTCATGAAGAGATCGAGAATCCCCTTCCAAAGAACAGGAAGGATATGGTGCTTACATCACAAGAAGATCACTTGAAAGGAACATCAAGTGATGAGGACATTGACGATGACATTGCACTTTTAGCTCAAAAATTTAAAAAATTTATAAGAAAGAACAAATTTAAAAATAACACCAAAACAAACTTGAACATAAAAAGAACCAAGCTAAGAAGAAGCAACCGAAGAAGAAGAAAGCTTTAAAAGCGACTTGGGACGATTCAAGTGCTTCGGAAAGCGAAGAAGCTAGCAACAAAGAGGAGGCAAACTTTGCACTAATGGCTTAGGAGAAGAGGTATGTGATTTAATTAATGAAGATTTATCTTTTGATGAACTTTCTACGCTTTTCACGAATTATAATTTATAAGAAATTAACAAATTTATAAAGACAATTAAAATACACCAAAAACAAACTTGAACATAAAAAGAACCAAGCTAAGAAGAAGCAACCGAAGAAGAAGAAAGCTTTAAAAGCGACTTGGGACGATTCAAGTGCTTCGGAAAGCGAAGAAGCTAGCAACAAGAGGAGGCAAACTTTGCACTAATGGCTTTAGGAGAAGAGGTATGTGATTTAATTAATGAAGATTTATCTTTTGATGAACTTTCTATCGCTTTTCACGAATTATTTGATGAGTGTAGAACTATTAGTAAGAAGTTTAATCTTTTAAAGAAAGAGCATGTTTTACTTCAAAATAAGCTTGATAGTCTTCAAACTCCTCCATGCTCTAAGTGCAAATACTTAGAAGCAATAAAAAATGAAAATTTGCTGCTTAAAGAGACCTTAAACAAGTTTAAGGTCGGTAGCAAGGGATTGGACATAATCCTTGCAAACAAGGGTTACGTCGCAAATAGAAGTAGAATTGGTTTTGTGAGAGGATCTCACCAAAATCCTACCACTTTCATTAAAGGACCCACATTACACGTTTCACCTTGTTTGAAATGCAACTTTTGTTATAAATCCAGACATGTTTCTTACAAATGTCCATTTAGGAAAATTAGTTCACATAAGTTGATATGGGTTCCCAAAGGAACTATTAATACTTCAATGATGAACAAATTGGTAGATCAATTTTTGAGGCACCCAAAATCAAATGGGTACCTAAAAACCATCCTCTTTTGTAGACAAACCTACAAGCTAGGTGCAAGAGATGGTATCTTGATAGTGGGTGTTCAAGACACATGACTGGAGATCCATCTCATTTCTCTGTGCTCACTAGCAAAGAAGAAGGGTATGTCACTTTTGGAGACAACAACAAAGGCAAAATCATTGGTAAGAGAACCATAGGTAACAAATCATGTTTTTCAATTAATGATGTATTACTAGTTGATGGATTAAAACATAATCTCTTAAATATTAGTCAATTATGTGATAAAGGTTATATCGTTAGATTTGAATATAATGCGTGCATTATTGAAAAACCAAACAATAACTTGTCAATGATTGCTTTAAAACAAAATAATGTCTACACCATCAACCTTGATGAACTAAGTAATGAAATGTGCTTCTCCGCTTTAAATGATGATGCTTGGCTTTGGCATAGGAGATTAGGCCATGCAAGTATGAAACTAATATCTAAGATCTCATCTAGAGAATTAGTACGAGGGATTCCCAATATGAAGTTTGTCAAGGACAAAGTATGTGATGCATGTCAACTAGGTAAACAAATAAAAACTAGTTTCAAACCAACAAATCAAATTAGCACCACTAGACCATTACAATTGATCCATTTGGACTTATTTGGACCAATTGACACGACAAGTCTAGGAGGAAGCAAATATGCTTTTGTAATTGTAGATGACTATACTAGATACACTTGGATCTATTTCTTGGCTCATAAAAGTGATTGTTTCAAATGTTTCTCTAAATTTTGTAAACTCACTCAAAACAAAAAAGGCTTCATGATTTCATCAATTCGGAGTGATCACGGTGGCGAATTTCAAAACCGAGACTTCCAAACTTTTTGTGAAGTTAATGGATATAATCATAACTTCTCCACTCTAAGAAATCCTCAATAAAATGGAGTAGTTGAAAGAAAAAATAGAAACCTACAAGAAATGGCAAGAACTATGTTGAATGAATATAGTCTACCCAAGTATTTTTTGGCCAAAGCCATGAATACGGCTTGCTATATCATGAATAGGGTTCTAATAAGACCATCTCTATCAAAAACTCCCTATAAATTATGGAATAACAAAAAACCAAATGTTTCTTATTTTAAAGTTTTTGGTTGCAAATGCTTTATTTTGAATGAAAAGGATGCCTTAGGAAAATTTGATGCTAAATCCGATGAAAGTATCTTTCTTGGTTACTCTTCCGTTTCTAAGGCTTTTCGTGTTTTTAACAAAAGAACCTTAATTATAGAAGAGTCTATTCATGTAATTTTTAATGAAATTTTTGAGTTAAAGAAAAATGATTTTGATGATGATCTTGGTTTTCATAATTTGAATTTAAAGGATCCCCCTCCTCAAAATAGCAACTTGGATGCATCTTCTTTTGAAATTTCCTTACCCAATGAATGGAAGTATGTAGATGCTCATCCAAAGGAGCTAATTATAGGAGATATATTAAAAGGGGTTCAAACTCATTCCTCATTCAATAATTTTTGTGCTAACGCCGCTTTCCTTTCTCAATTTGAACCTAAATGCATTGAAGAGGCCCTGAAAGATGATTCATGGGTTATTGCAATGCAAGAGGAATTAAACCAATTTGAGAGGAATGAGGTATGGAAGCTTGTTCCTAGACTTAATGACTATTTAGTTATTGGTACTAAAGGTTTTTAGAAACAAGCAAGACGAATGCAGTATCGTGGTTAGAAACAAGGCTAGACTAGTGGCCAAAGGTTTCAACTAAGAAGAAGGTATCGACTACAAAGAAACCTTCGCTCCTGTGGCAAGATTAGAAGACATTAGGATGCTCCTTGCCTATGCTAGTAGTAATGATTTTAAACTATTTCAAATGGATGTTAAAAGTACCTTTTTTAATGGTTTTATTTCCGAAGAAGTATATGTCGAACAACCTCCCGGATTTGAAAATTCTCTTCTTCCTAATCATGTATTCAAATTGACTAAGGCTCTCTATAGCTTGAAACAAGTCCCTAGAGCTTGGTATGAAAGGCTTAGTTCCTTTCTTATTTTAAATAATTTTACCAAAGGCAAGGTTGATACTATATTATTTATTAAACACTTTGAAAATAATTTTCTTATTGTGCAAATTTATGTTGACGATATTATTTTTGGTTCTTCGGATGAATCACTATGTGAATCATTTGCCAAGTGTATGAGTCATGAATTTGAAATGAGTTTAATGGGTGAATTAACTTTCTTTTTAGGATTACAAATCAAACAACTTAGTGATGGTATATTGATTAACCAATCTAAATATACATTAGAATTATTAAAATGATTTAACATGGATAGTTCAAAAGCAATAAACACTCCTATGAGTACTTCGACTAAGTTAGATATGGATGAAAATAGTGAAAATTTTGATCAAAAAACGTATAGGGGAATGATAGGTAGTCTACTCTACCTTACTGCGACTAGACCAGATATCATGTTTAGTGTAGGACTTTGCGCTAGGTTTCAATCTAATCCTAAATTATCTCATCTAAAGAGTGTTAAAAGAATATTTAGATATCTTAAAGGAACTCCAAATTTAGGATTGTGGTATCCGAAATCCGATAAATTCGATTTAACAGCTTATGCAGATGCCAATTTTGGTAGATGCAGGATAGATCGAAAAAGCACATCCAGAACATGCCAATATTTAGGACATGCACTTGTTTCTTGGACTTCCAAGAAACAAAATTCAGTTGCACTATCTATGGTGGAAGTCGAATACATTGTTGCAAGTGCATACTGTGCACAAGTTATTTTGATGAAAAATACATTAGAAGACTATGGAATTCGCTTGAAAAACATTCCTATAAAATGTGATAATACAAGTGTCATATGTCTTACCAAAAATCTAATTCAGAACTCTAGAACTAAGCATATCAACGTTAGGCATCATTTCATACACGATCATATCCTTAACAATAATGTCGTTCTAGAGTTTATTGACACAAAGCATCAACTAGCAAACATTTTTACAAAAGACTTAAACGAAGATCAATTTGAATTCATTAGAAGGGAACTAGGCATGTTAAATTGTCCCTAAGAATACGCTTGTTTGAATGTATTTTCTGAAAAGTTTTTCATCCTCTTTCTGTTCTTTCGTGGATTTGATTTCCTTCTTCTCTTTCGATTCCAAATGACATATTAAAGTACAACCCAAGATCCTATCCTATCTTGAGCAAAACAACTTTGAAAAACAAAAAAGGGGGAAGAAAGAAAAAAAAATTTTCTTTCGTGGCATGCCAACGGTGGCAACGCCAGAACCGATGATAGCACCACTTGAGCGCTCGGTCGCTAGGTGGTGGCATCGCTCGGATTGGTGGTGGCACCACCCGAGATCCCTTTTATAAGAGGAGGGGTTAGGGCCAGCGATGGAACTGCCCCCAAAGCATGAGAAATTGGTTCAAGCTCTCCCACAACCTCTCTAACCCTCCTTCCAACCTTTAGAATGAGGGTTAGAGAGGTTGTGGGATTCTTGTTGGTTCAAGCTCTCCATCTTTCAAGAAATTCTCTATAAGGTAAAATCTGAAATCTTTCCTTCCTCTTCTCATTATTTTGCTTACTCTTTACAATTTCATATTCTTGATCCATCATCTTGTCTAGATAATGGCTCCCAAGAGATCAACAAGATCAAAAGGGAAAAGGGTTGAAGGAGATTCATATGACCAAAATCTTTTTAAATCAAAAAAAGTAGCACTTAGATTTCCAAATTTCGAAACAAGAACTATACATAAGGGTAAACACGTTGATCTAAGTGAACTAGGAAACCTAGAACCCATTAGGTGGTTTGCACATTTAGATGCCTTACCTCTCCTACAAATCAATGAACCAATTTATCCTAGGTTAGTTAGGCTATTTTATGCAAACTTATGTGTGGACAACGAAAGCCTAAGTACCTTTTAGGAACACAGATTAGAATCTTTGATAGTACTATTTGTGAACTAATTGAAATTACTAAACAGGATAGTGGCTGTTACTTTAGAAATAAATGGGATGTCAATGTGATCGGAGCAACTTACTCCGAAGCTTTAGAAACTATCTTTGAAAATCCAAACCCAAGCACGATACCCAAGAGTTGCGAGCACCTACTACCCTTTAACTCTAAAATTCTTCATCACATCATGACTAGCATACTACTTCCCAAGCAATTTCATCTTGATGAAATGAGTCAAATAGAGCTAAGCACCATGTATTGGATTATAACTGGACAAAATAATTGCTTTGGATACTTAATCCAGCAACACATGCAGGATATAATAGCTAAAGACACTATGTTACCATATGGGGGTTAATTACTCGATTAATACTTGCCTATGATATTTGTGTCTCACCTAATGAAGAAATAATTCAAGTTGATCGTTTTAACACCATCAATAAGAATCTACTAAAAAGACTTAGGTGCACATATAGCAATAGTATATGGGTTAGGCAACCTAGAAGGATTGATCTAATTCCCCCACTAGTAGAACACCCCGAAACACCAATTTTAAGGAGAAATGAATATCCTCCTCCTAGTCCCTTTGGTGCAGCACCTTCAGCTCGTGCTTCATCTTCTAAAGAACTCATAATTGAAGAATTGAATCAGATCAAATCACAACAAGACCAACTCAAAATACAGCAAGAGCAAATTCAAATTCAGCAAATCAAAATTTTGAAGGAACTGCGACAAATGAATTAAAAAAATAGATGTCATGTATAAGAACTATGGATTTCCTCCTAAGGATCAATCGATATCCCTTCTTATACGATCCTTGTATGACTACTCTTAATGCTAAGTTAAAGTTTTGTATGACAGTCATGCTTCTTAATCAGATGAATTTTGAATGAAAGCTGAATTTTTTTTGAATTCTTGATGAATGCTGATTTGTTTTATGAGATGAATTTTGGATTGATGCTGAATTTTGTATGATCGATCTTAAGGCTGGATTTCTTTTCTAATGATTTTATGATTATAAATTCTCCGCTTAAATTCCCATCTCCTTTTGTTGATGACAAAGGGGGAGAAGAATGAGCAAAAGATGAAAAGATGACTTTTGATGACTTAACCTATATAAATTGCAAAAATGAAAATGTCTTATACGCATCAATAGCATAACTTATATGAATTGCAAACGCTTGTGTAATGCAAATGTCTTATATGCATTGCAAAATTCTTTGAGAATATCGCAAGATTGATTGATCATATGAAATCAAGACTTACACTTATATCATGCAATTCATGTTGAAAATTCTTATCTCTTGTCGAAGTGATCATTTGACTTGAAAATGATTTTTATAGCTTGAAATGATGAGAAATACGAAGTTTCGTATTTGCTCATGCTTAAAGAGAATAATGATAAGTTCAAGGGATAGAAATTATCGGTTTAGGCTTGAATTCAAAAGATTGAATTCAAGTGTTTTTATTTTTTTTATAATATGGCATATAGATAGGGGGAGTTATGTTTAACTCCGTCATCAATTGATTGTCATCATCAAAAAGGGGGAGATTGTTGAATCTCGAATTTTGATGATAAAATCAATTGATGGGTTAATTGATCTAATCCATATTATTGAGTTAAGTGTGCAGGATTAATTACGATAGCATGAAAACATAAAGCAAGGATACTGAAGTCAAGTTTGATGGGTGTTTGAGAGTCCGAAGATTCATTGGAGATGCTGCCGTAGCCAACCGAGAAGAAATCGGGGACTTGTCGGAGTTTTCAGAAGTCCGTCGAATAGATCGTTGGAGGTTCGCGGAGATCACCGAGAAGGCTTGGCTACTCGCTGAACTCGCCACAAAATCGGGAGCCTATTGGGAGTCCGCCGGAAGAAATCCGAGCATGTATCGGAAGTCCGCCGGAAGATCGCTGAAAAGCTCGCCGGAAGGAAACTCGACGTTGTCGGTTAAAAACTCACTTAGGACTATGTTTTTAATTATGTAGTTTGCATTTAATTAGGGTGAGGATTAAGGGTTAATCCTACAACCCAGTTAGGGGCTAATTGGGCCCGAGTTAGGACTGGTTTAGGCCAAGTTTGGAACCGTTGCGGTTAGGCTGAAATAGTTCAAACGGTGGCACTGCCCAGAGCCTGAAGTATCAGGCGGTGGTATCGCCGGACTGGGTGGTGGCACTGCCTAGCACCCGAGAGTTCGGGCGGTGGCACTGCCTAGAACCCGAGAGTTCCGACGGTTTTCAAATTTTGGAGCCCAAATTTGAATCCTCTTGAGGCCTATAAATACCCCTCTATTCTCAGTTGAGATAACAACTTTTGAGAAGTGTGGCACTGCCTAGCACCCGAGAGTTCGGGCGGTGGCACTGCCTAGCACCCGAGAGTTCGGGCGGTGGCACTGCCTAGCACCCGAGAGTTCGGGCGGTGGCACTGCCTAGCACCCGAGAGTTCGGGCGGTGGCACTGCCTAGCACCCGAGAGTTCGGGCGGTGGCACTGCCTAGCACCCGAGAGTTCGGGCGGTGGCACTGCCTAGCACCCGAGAGTTCGGGCGGTGGCACTGCCTAGCACCCGAGAGTTCGGGCGGTGGCACTGCCTAGCACCCGAGAGTTCGGGCGGTGGCACTGCCTAGCACCCGAGAGTTCGGGCGGTGGCACTGCCTAGCACCCGAGAGTTCGGGCGGTGGCACTGCCTAGCACCCGAGAGTTCGGGCGGTGGCACTGCCTAGCACCCGAGAGTTCGGGCGGTGGCACTGCCTAGCACCCGAGAGTTCGGGCGGTGGCACTGCCTAGCACCCGAGAGTTCGGGCGGTGGCACTGCCTAGCACCCGAGAGTTCCGACGGTGGCACCGCTAGAACACCACTAGAACCCGAGAGTTCCGACGGTGGCACCGCCAGTCACCGGTCAGTATGACATTGACATGCGGTGGCACCGCCACCGATAAGCGGTAGCACCGCCAGCCTCGTAAACAGAAGAGAATTCAAATTTTGGAGCCCAAATTTGAATCCTCTTGAGGCCTATAAATACCCCTCTATTCTCAGTTGAGATAACAACTTTTGAGAAGTAATAGATTGAGATAAAAGCCTTAGCAAAGTCTTTAGCAAGTCTAGTTTTCAATTGCTTGAGTGTTCACCTCCTTCTTTCTCGTTGAAACTTTGTAAGAGTGTGAACCACTTGTAAAAAGTTATAAGAGGGGTATTTGTCCTTCCCCTTCAAAGTGATTTGCTAGTGGAAGTTGGGAGCCTCATCGAAGAAGGCTTCGCAAGTGGATGTAGGTCATTTTGACGAACCACTTTAAAATTGGCGTGTTCACTGGTTTGCATTTATTTATTGCACTTTACCTTACTGCAAACCTTCATACCTGCTTTACTTCCTTATTACTTTTGCTGCACACATTTACGAACACGCTTTCAAGTTAAGCACTTCCGAGTTCGGTTTTTATCGTACGAAAAAGTTTCCAAAACCGATGTTTTAATCCGCTGCACTAATTCACCCCCCCCTCTTAGTGCCGCTCCGATCCTAACAATTGGTATCAGAGCCCGGTATTTCTCATTTCGGATTTACACCCTAGAGAAATGGCTCTTCATGGCTTTCACGAGGGCTTTTCGGTTTTTCGTCCACCGTTGTTTAACTGATTGGACTACACTTATTGGAAAACTCGAATGAGAGTTTTCTTGATTTCTATGAATTTGGATTTATGGAATATTGTTGAAAACGGTTTTCAACTTCCCTATAAACCGATGAACGAATGGTCGGATTTGGAGAAGTAGTATTTTTCTTTAAACGCAAAGGCTATGAATGCCTTATTTTGCGCTTTGGACAAAAATGAGTTCAATCGGATTTCTATGTGTGAAACAGCTTTTGATATTTGGCGAACACTTGAAATCACATACGAGGGAACTAGTAGAGTCAAAGACTCGAAAGTTAACATTTTATTGCATGATTTTGAGCTTTTTCGAATGCAACCAAGCGAGACTATAGGCGACATGTACACCCGTTTCACGGATGTCGTCAATAATCTAAGAGTTCTTGGTAAATCTTTTTCAAATTTTGATCTCGTAAGTAAGATCTTAAGATCCCTTCCAAAAAGGTGGGATCCTAAAATAACCGCAATACAAGAGACAAAAAATTTAAATAATTTTTCATTAGAAGAATTAATCGGGTCACTAATGACCTATGAAATGACACTTTTGGAACATTTTGAACCCGATGAGCACTTGAACCACCTTCCAAAGAATAGGAAGGATTTGGAACTCCAGACAAATGAATACCACTTGAGCGATGACTCAAGTGATGAGGACAATGATGAACTTGAACTTCGAACACTAAATCTTAATAAGTTCATTAAACAAAAATATAAAATAAACAATGAACTTGAACGAAGGAAGAGGCCAAAGAAGAGGAAGGCAACCAAGGATGAATCAAGAACTTCCAAAGGTGAAACGGCGAATTGGGCTTTGACGGGCTTCGACTACAAGGTAAGTAACTCAACTCCCTTAATTTATTTTGAAATTACTTGATGTTTTCTATGATGCGTTTTCTTTTTTTTGAATAATTATTTTTCTTGAAAATTGCATGTTTTATGTTAATGGAATAAAAAGTTAGATATAAATCTAATGATTGTAAACCTAGTGAGATTAATCTTATATATGTGCTTGAGAAGCAAGAATGTGTATTTTGATGATTTTCATATTGCTTTTCAATGAAGATGCATGGCTTTTGTATGAAAGGCTTGATATTTTTTATGTACATTATCTTTGTTTTTCAAACATGATGTATGGTTTTGACATAAGAACAAAAATTTGAGCATGCTATTATAAAATCAATCATATAAATTAAAACTAAAGAAGTTTTAGATATCTATAAGAATCATTCAAAATTATGTTCAATGAAACCTTGCTTAATGTTGTAATGAAAATATTAAAGTTGTGATAACATGATATAACGATTTTATGTATAAAATTTTAAAGTTATACATGATGATTTTTGTGATTTATTGGTCTTGATGGTTTTATGACGAAATTCATTTTTCGATCCTAAACGTTGATGCATGTTTTTATTTGACATAAATGAAAAAGTATGCTAACATGAAATCAATCACTTAAAATAAAACACTTAAAAAAGGGGGAAAATATATTATCAATGAAATCATGAATCTATTTATGTTATGAATTTTGTGAACCTTAAAAATGATTTTGATGATTTAAATTTGAAATGAGTTTTATCAAAATCATGATCTTGATTTCTTGGAATAACATGAGATTTCCTTTGATGATCATTTTGATTATTTAAAAGGAAATTTGTCGAAATGATTCATAGAATTTTGGATTCATAAATTGATCCTTCATTTGTTTATGAGATGGTTGAAATCTTTGTACCTTTGAATTCTTTCCCTTCTCCCTTCGATTTTTAAATTTATACATGTTATATGTTGAAGATTTGAAACCATGTTTTGATATCATGCATACCCAAGAAATGTTGATTTGACAAATTGAATGAATTAAAAATAAATGATGAATTTTCTCTTGAATATTACTTGTGATATTTTTTATGAATCATTATCTTGATTTCTCAATATTTGATATATGAAATTTTATAATGAATCAAGATTTTTCTTTAATCAATCTCCTAAGATTTTCTTTTGATTATTTATGAGGAGGTTTTCAAAAAGAAATCATGCCTTTTGGTATACACATATTCTAATCCTTCATAATATGATTTTTATGCAATTGCTTGTGTTCATGAAAATATTCATCTCATCATCCAATTAATTCTTCTTGATATTCCTAATATGATGAAATGAAATTATGCATGAAATACAAATGAGAAGTTAATTATCATGCATGATAGGATGTAATGAACTTTGACATTTAGATACCATCATTTGAAAAGCTATAATCATGTTGCCAAAATAATGTATCATGAATGCTTGAATATCATGTATAATATGCTCATAATGATGATTGATTTATTTGTATCATGCATGAAAAATGAAAGGTATAGTTTTGAAATTGTGCAATTTGAAAATATGATGATGAATCTTGTGATTTACGTATTATTGATTTTTATCAAAATGAAAGTGCCTTATTGATCTTCATTGTAATAAATCTTACACTTTCGATTTTAAATGATGATACATGTTTTCACAAAAGACTTGAATACCCTCACATGAAATCAATTGTATGAAATGGAAATGAATTTTCTATCCTATTGAGATTAATGAATTTATTTTACCAATCTTGTGAATCTCATAAAAATAAACATGATGAATATTTTGAAAATAAATGAGTGTATCATACATTTGGTCTTAATGATTTCTCTTGAACATACTTTTTGAAATCATACTTGATGATGAATATCAAGATATTAAAAGGATGTTATCATGGAATCATGCTTGATGATTTGTTTTATGAAATTTACCTTTCTGTCTTAAATGTTGACACTTATTTTATTAAAGGTAAAGGCATGCTTATAAGAAGCAAATCACATGAATAGAAATTTATAAAAACGAAATGCGATCCTCTATCTTATCGACTTTTCAATAAATCTATGCTTGTCATGTATGAATTTATTGAATGTGACTTTGAGGATTATTTCGGATTTCACAAATGCTTGATTCATACTTATGACATGAGACACATTTTAAATATGAATCATGTTCAATGCTTCAATCATGTTATATCTCCCTTAATTCATGTTGTTCTCCTAGATTTATTTACCAAAGAGGAGAATCTTCCAAATGAATGAAATAATACAAATGAATCACTTATGCTTCAATCATGTTATATCTTTTTGAAATATCTTTTTAATGTGATGTTGATAATTTGAGATGCCTATTGGAATTCATGACATGAGATAATTGAATCCTTGACTTACTCTTTATATGGCTTGAGAATAGATAGTTAAAATCATGCTTGATGAGTTGTTTTATAAGATCTTGCCTTTATGTCTTGAACTTTCATGCTTATCTTGATTTGGCATATAAAGACTAAGGCATACTTAGATGAAAAAGAATTACTTAAAAAATGCTTTTCCCATCTGATCGAGATTAATGATTTCATGATATTTTGTGAATCTCGAGATTGATTTTGATGACTTAATTATGAGTTTCAAGTTAACGATTTGATTTGAATAAGTTTTATCTAAATCATCATCTTGATCTTGCAAAATTGGAATCACAAATAATATCTTTTGGTATTCATGAATTGATACTCACAATATGAAAGTATTGGTATTCATGACTTGAATTTGATTGAAATATTGCATGCTTAAATTAATCATTCTCCTATGTTTCAAAAATTCTTTAAATGCCTTATGTGATGATTGAAAATTAATTTGCTTTATGATAAATCTATGTATACCATTTTGAATATCTTGAAAGTAATGTTGAGATTTTGATGAATTTGATGATTTGGTATTATGCATGCAATACTTTAACGTATGATAATGATGCACAAATAAGATTGATACTTACCTTTGTCATAATTGATGTAAAGGGTCTTCCCTTCTTTTTGACAATGACAAAGGGGGAGATAGCTAATTTGTACAAGTCAAGAAGATGCAAAAACTTGATTGCTAGCTTGCCTATCTTAAGTAGCAAAGATTGCTAACTTGCTTATTTCAAGAAGCAAAAGTTGTCTTCTTGAACATCACTATCTTGCCTATCTCAATAAGCAAAACATGCTAACGTGCACATCTAGCAAACTTGTATATTTTAAGAAGCAAGGGTTGCTTTCTTGAACATCTCAAAACTGCTAGCTTGCATGATCTAAAAATATTGTAAAATTTGCTAGCTTGTATGTTATAGAAATTGCTATCATACTACCTTGCATATCTATGATGATAGCAAAATTGCATAATGATAAAACTAGGAGATTATGTTAATTATACAATATGTTGAACTTGGATATTTCAAAAACTTGTAAATTGCAATAGGAAGCAAGAATCATGGGATTACACAAGAAAGCTATCTTGCATTTGCTTTCGAAATTTTTGCTAGCTTGTATGTAGCAAACTTGCATATCGTAAAAATTGCTAGCTTGTAGTCTAAAGAGAAGCAAACAGTTGCTGTCTCAAGAAAAGCAAACATGCTAAACTTGCACATCTTTAATTGCTAAATTGCATGATGATAAAATTGGATACTATGTTTATTATGCAATGATTAGAACTCATATCTCTAAACACATAAGAGTTGGGACTTCTCCTTTTTGTTGATGACATAGGGGGAGAAGTATATTGATGACTTCATGCATTGAATTGAATATTTTATATATTTGCATGATGGTTTAAATGTTTTTCATAACATGTGATGAATGTTGCTTGGATTTGGGATAATCTAAGTGTTCTATCAATGGCATATTGATAGGGGGAGTTTGTTTAAACTCCAGAGAGTTAAGGTTAACTCCGGTAGTCATCAATTAGTTGTCATCATCAAAAAGGGGGAGATTGTTGAATCTCGGATTTTGATGATGAAACTAATTGATTGTGTTTAGATGTTTAACTGCATTTTGAGTGATGAAGGTCTACTCGATCAGGATTAGACAGTTGACGCAGAAGGAATTGACGTTGCGCCAGAGGAGATCACGTTAGGATATTGAACGGTAGAACGCTTCGGACGTCGGGCATCGGGCCAAGGAGAGCGGAATTGCACCAAGGATATTGGGGTTGCGGAGGTCAACCGCCGATTGGGCAACAAGCCACAAGAGTGGACGATGCGCTGAAGAATCGGACGAAGCACCAACCAATGATGTGCTGGGCAACAGAATGTCAATTCGCGTTGTAATAATTGTCTAGATCGGAGTAGGGTTTTGGCTTGTGTGTGCAGGATTAACTACGATAATGATGAAGACATAAAGCGAAACAAAGTGCCGGAGTCAAGCACGAAGGATTTGTTGGGAGTTCGAGAGTCTGACGGAAGTCTGAAGGTTCGTCGGGAATGCTGCCGGAACTAGCCGAGAATGAGTAGGGAGCTTGCCGAAGGGTTTTCGGAAGCTCGCCAGAATGTACGTCGGAAGTTCACGGAGCTCATCGAGAAAGATCGTAGCTTGCCGAAGAAGCTCATCGGAACTCGCCAAGATCAAATCGTGAAGTCTAGGAGCTTGTCGGGAGTCCGCAGAATGGTTTCCAAGAGTTTCTCGGAAGATCGCCGGAAGAAGTCTTGACTTGTGGACTTTGTAATAGCTTAGGAAATGTCTTTAAATTCGTAGTTAGCATGTTAATTAGGGTTAGGATTAGGTGTTAATCTTATAACCCATGTAGAGGCTAATTGGGCCCGAGTTCGGACTGGTTTGGGCCAAGTTTGGAGGCCAACCAGTGAGCTAAAATAGCTAGGCGATGGCACCGCCCAGCACCCAAGAGCCAGGCGGTGGCACCGCTGGACTGGGCGGTGGCACCGCCCAGTACACTGTCAGTGTCACAACTGACAGGCGGTGGCACCGCCACTGACAAGCGGTGGCACCGCTAGCTTCGGGAACCGAAGAAAATTCAAATTTTGGAGCCCAAATTTGAATCCTCTTGAGGCCTATAAATACCCCTCTATTCTCAATTGAGATAACAACTTTTGAGAAGCAATAGATTGAGATAAAAGCCTTAGCAAAGTCTTTAGCAAGTCTAGTTTTCAATTGCTTGAGTGTTCACCTCCTTCTTTCTCGTTGAAACTTTGTAAGAGTGTGAACCACTTGTAAAAAGTTGTAAGAGGGGTATTTGTCCTTCCCCTTCAAAGTGATTTGCTAGTGGAAGTTGGGAGCCTCATCGAAGAAGGCTTCGCAAGTGGATGTAGGTCATTTTGACCGAACCACTTTAAAATTGGCGTGTTCACTGGTTTGCATTTATTTATTACACTTTACCTTACTGCAAACCTTCATACCTGCTTTACTTCCTTATTACTTTTGCTGCACACATTTACGAACATGCTTTCAAGTTAAGCACTTCCGAGTTCGGTTTTTATCGTACGAAAAAGTTTCCAAAACCGACGTTTTAATCCGCTGCACTAATTCACCCCCCCCTCTTAGTGCCGCTCCGATCCTAACAAGTAGATGAAAATGTAGAGACATATAAAACAAGGTTAGTGGCTAAGGGATATCATCAAAGGTAAGGTGTTGACTATGATGAAACCTTCTCACCCATAGTCATGCTAAAATCCATCCAAATTCTATTGGCTATTATAGCACATTATGATTATGAGATCTGACAGATGGATGTGAAAATTGCATTCCTCAATGGCAACCTCGAGGAGAAGGTGTATATGATACAGCCCGATTGATTCGTGTCCAAGGACTACCCAGATAAGGTGTGCCAATTGCTTAGATCTATTTATGGACTAAAGCAAGCTTCCCAAAGTTGGAACATAAGATTTGATAAGATAATCAGGTCTTGGAAGCATCTTATATCTTGGGAATTCAGATCTATAGAGATAGATTCAAGAAGATGCTTGGCTTATCCAAGTTAAGGTATATAGACACCATTCTCAAAATGTTTGGTATGGAAAATTCTAAGAGAGGTCTCATATATATGAGACATGGGATAGGATACCCTATGCCTTAGCGATAGGACGAAAATGGATAGGATACCCTATGCCTCAACAATAGGGTCTATCATGTATGTCATGCTATGTACCAAGCATAGCACATACTCTGAGTGTCACGAGCAAGTATCAGGCGGATCCAAGCTTGGAGCATTAGAAAGCAGTAAAGTATATCCTTAAGTACTTGAGAAGGACTAAGGATCTTTTACTAGTCTATGGAGGTAGTAGTCTTAGGATTGAAGACTATACGGACTTGAGTTTCCAATCCGATGTTGATGATAGCAAGTCAAATTTGGGGTATGTGTACATCCTAAATGGAGGAGCAGTGTACTGGAAGAGTTCTAAGTAAGATACTACTATTGACTCAACCATAGAGGCGGAGTATATTATTGTAGTAAAGGGAGCCTAGATAAAGAAGTTCATCACAGATCTTATAGTCATGCCAAGCAACGAGGAGCCAATTCCCATATATTATGATAATAACGAGGCGATTGCTCAAATGAAGAAACCTATGTCTCATTAGAAGTCTAAGCACGTTTTGAGGAGGTTCCACCATATCAAAGAGATCATGACCCCAGGAGATGTAGTAGTGGAAAGAGTTTCATCTGAAGATAATATTATACATCCACTAACAAAGCCATTATCTTAGATTATCTTTGAGTATCATCATAGGGGTCTGATGGGGATCAGACACATAGGTGATTGGCTTCAAGTCAAGTGGGAGATTACTAGTTATAGGTGCCCTACAAGCCAATCATGTGAGTAATGACACATGTAACTTGACACGTAGTCCTTTTGCTTATTATTTGGCATTTTATCACTTTATATTTCCTATTGCTTGAATATATTATGATGTTCATGGATTTATGTAATGAGAATCGAATCATGATGAGATCACGATAATGAGACTGATTCACATTTAAATACAAATCCTAAATAATCCCGATCATAGGTTATTCGAGAGGGATATCGAGATAACCAGATAGACTGATGTGCTATATACCCGTCCATATAATGGATGCAGTTGGTCTTATAGCTTCTCGTGTGGGGATACTAGGGATACAGTACAGGTGCTCATTGGAGAATGAGTTCACTGATTGATCCGCTTATGGAATGTTGGATGGTTGATGATGTTTTATTGTCAGACATAGATTCCATAGTCTCAATGGTGTATATGATCCTTAGATTTTAAACACCAAGAATGTCCTATATGAGTACTTCATTCTTTGATACCAAGTATGGAGGTTCCAGATCTAGCATAATCGGTCATCTGGAATGGTAGCCAATCTTGTAAGGACTATTGAGTGTTAATAGAGGATATTCTACTCTCGGTGTCATGAGAGAAATATCCCATGTATTATTACTCAAACAAATCCTTAGCTAAGGAAATTTAGATTGAGAGAGAAATAGTTCTCTAGGATAATCCGATTAGAGCGAGACTTGAGTAGAAACCGTACGGGTCTGATAGCACCTTGCCTGGTATACTGTCTCTAGGATATTAGATGGATGAGAGACTATAGGTACATAGTAACTAAGGACAAACATGTCCAATAGATTGAATTCCCCTGTATCGTTTGGGGACTACGGCATAGTGGCCTAGTATGTCCGTAGTTAATGAGTCGAGTGAATTATTATGGAGATAATAATTTATTAAGCCAGAAGGAGTTCTGACAAGTATGACTTATGACCAACTCGATATTGGGTCTAGAGGGTCACATACATATGGTAGGCGTTGAGATGAGTAGAGGTTCGGATATTAGATATCTGTTGAAGCCCCTATCCTACTGGATATCCAATAAGCCCATGAATTATTGGATCCTATGAATAAGATCCAATAAAAGCCCATAAGAGATTATTGGATAGAGATCCACTAATATAAGATGCTTAAGTAGTTGGATGAAAATTTAATATACCTAATAAGGCAAGATTCATTAGGTTTAAGTTGATAGGGGACCTCTATAAATAGGAGGGAATCTATTGTTCATAGGCTAGAGCTTTTTGGTTGCCTCTCCTATTCTCCTCCCCCTCTCCACCTCAGAGCAGGCTTGGAGTGTTGAGGACGGTCGTCGCAGCCCTATTGTGTGGAACACCGCTAGAGAAGAGGGCGCTTGATCTCCTTCACACTCTCTTAGAGATCTATAGGGATTCAGGGATATACGATCTCCCTAGATAGCACAATCTATCTTATACATAGTTTTAGGTTATGCGAATTTTTCCGCACCAATCTTCACACGACGACGAACATATCTTTAGGAAATTGGGGATTTTGTTTTTCTATTCTTCCACTATGTATATAATGTTGCCCCTAAGATTTCCCAATATAGGTGCCCTACAAGCCAATTATGTGAGTGATGGCACACGTGACTTAACACGTAGTCTTTTTACTTATTATTATTATAGCATTCTTTCATTTTATATTGCTTATTGCATACATATATTGTGATATCCATAGATCTGTGCAATAAGAATCGGATCGTGATGAGATTACGATAATGAGACCGATTCACTTTTAAACATAAACCCTAAATAATCTTAGTCATAGGTTACTCGAGAGGGATATCGAGATAACCAGATAAACTAGTGTATTATATACTCATCTATATGATGGAGGTGGCTAGTCTCATAGCTGCACTTGTGGGGACATTAGAGATATAATGTTGGTGCTCATTGGAGAATGAGTTTACTTATTGATCTGCTTACGGAATGTTGGATGGTTGATGATACATTATTGTAAGATAGTGATTTTGTTATCCTAGTAGTGTACCTAGTTCTTAGACTTAAGACACTAAGGATGTCCTGTATGAGTACTCCACTTTTGGATACCAGACTTATAGGTTTAGAAGTTTCATATCTAGTAGAGTCGGTCATTAGGAGTAACAACCAACCTTACGAGGGCTCTTGAGTGTCGATAAAGAATCATCCACTCTCGTTATCATGAGAAGAATATCTTATGTGTTCTTGCTCAGACAAATCCTTAGCCAAAGTTATTCAGATTGAGAGAGAAGAGTTCTCCGGAAGAATCCGATTAGAGCAAGAGTCGATGAGAAACCTGTTAGGACTCTAGCTAGGAGAGTCCTAATTAATAGGGGCATTTACGTAAAACCTACCTAAGCTGACCCTTATTAAAGAGGTGAAGAGGCTGGCTAGGGTTTGGAGGTTATTTCTTAGAGAAGAATTAGGAGTTGTAAAGGAATATAAGTCTTGAGTAGAAGTCTTGAGTAGGAGCCCTATTAGGAGTTAGGGTTTAGAAACCCTATAAATAGTCATGTATTCATCCTCTTTTGATAAGCAATAGATGAATCTTTTCTGCAGCCTTTGTGCAGCAACTTGAAGAAAGGAACCCCTATAGAGTTCCAAGGAGGCCGATCCGCTAAAGAGATCAACCCCAAGCTTAGAATCTGCAAAGGTTCTAACATTTGGCATCGGAGCAGCATTCTTGGCATCTCGCTGCCCTTCCATAGCCATCCATCATCCATCCACAGCCGCCCAAAGCAATTCTCACAATTGCTTAAAAGATCGTCACCAAATTCCATCGTCATGTCCACCACCGCAGATCATCTTTTGATCTCCCCATGAGATGTAATAGATTCTGGTTTCCTACTTTACTACTGCTGCAATTTAGTTATCCTTATTGCTACATAAACTTTTCATCGTAAAGTTTTTATCTCTACGACGAAAGATACATTGCAGAATTCTAGCCGCATAGCACAATTGTTTGATCTTGCTACTACATTTTTTCTATCCAAATCTTTATGAAATTTTTATGACGGCTTTGACACTTTCCTAATAGTAGATTTCCTTTTAGTTTTATCAAAAAATTCTCAATATAAACCACTGGTCTTTTACGTCCAGTCTGCTACACTTGAAAATATGTGCTGTAGAAAATTTCAACCGCATATTGTTGCCTTAACTAATCTATTTGTAACCTTTTTTGAACGAAATTTCTTCTACACTTTATAGATCATCTTAGCTTCCATCTAGGATTGATTTATTGAGGAATTCATCTCTAAAAACAATTTGATGTTGCTGTAAATTTTTGTCGTAAACCGCTGAAATTTTTCGACGAGAATTATGCTATCGCAACTTACACCAATTTCCTTGCTGTTATACTGCCAAAATTTTCTTGATTAAATTGCATCTCCTTAATGTTATATAAACTGAGATTCTGCTATCAATTCCCTCCTCAAATCTCTCAAGTTTTTGGTGAAAATTTCGTCGAGAAACTGCTATTTCTTCGACGACAATTCTGCTCTTACAAGACAACACAATTCTACAGCAAACTTCCTCTGATCTCTATCAAACCTTTGCTGCCATCTACCATAGATCAAAAACTTTCATCCATAGCCCTAAAACTCCACCAAACTCTACCCTCAAACTGCACCCAAAACACCCACAAAACAAGCCTAAACTACAGCCTACATCTACCAATCCACCAACCCTTTCGACCATCACTTCTCTCAACCCATACTTGCCTTTAACCTGACAACAAAAGAGAGATCTTAACATCACAGATTTGGAGGCATATACTATAGCATCTAAGGAGGCAATCAATGCTAAATTCGAAGCCTTGGAGGCATGAATGGAGGATAAGATTCAGACTCTCTTTACCGAACTCAGTTTTGGCCGACCACTAAGCCCGAAGAAATCACATCAAGGAGAGAGCTGTAACCAATCACACCAAGCCTAAAGAGATGACTTCCAAGAGAGGAGAGGTTCTATGACTGACCTCAACTATCCACGCATGAGGGTGGACTTCCCTAGATAGGAAGAAGGAGACCCGATTGGTTGGATCTCACGCGCGGAGCAATATTTTCGGTACCACAAAACCGCGGACGCATCTATGGTGGAAATTGCAGCTATACATCTTGAAGGGGATGCCATATAGTGGTTTGACTAGTTTAAATATACTCATAGAGTCCTCTCATGGCAACAATTCAAAGAAAGACTATTGATCCGCTTCGGACCAACCGATTACGAGAATATTGATGAACAACTAGCAAAGATCCAACAAACCTCTACCGTTCAGGAGTACCAAACCAGGTTTGAAATGTTATCTAATCAAACTTATGGTTGGTCTCAAAAACAGCTATTAGGGACCTTCATTGAGGGCTTGAAGCCAGAGATCCGGGGAGAAGTTAAAGCATGACAATCGTACACGCTTATGGTAGCCATCTCTTTCGCATGACATCAAGAGGAGCGATTGAACCATGAAGCTCGGAGGACTAGGATCGCTTCTCAACCTACAATACAGAAGTGCTCAGCCCCCCCTACTATCAACCAAGTCCCTGCACCAAAAATGATGACAAGAAAAGAGCTTCAAGAGCGATCTACGAAGGAGTTATGTTGGCACTATGACGAGCCGTGGAGCCGCGAGCATCACTGTAGAAAAGGGAGACTTCTTATGATTAAACCAGTAGAAAAAAAGGTCATTGAACATCTAGAAGAGAGCCTTGATAATGAAGAAGAAGAGCCACAACCGACCGAAGTTATGGTATATGCACTAGTCGGCTACTCAAACCTGCAAACGATGAAAGTTGAAGGCATTCTCAAACAACAATCGATCAATGTTCTCATCGACACGGGGAGCACTAATAACTTTCGAGATAGTAAAGTTGCTATTCGGATAGCGTTACTTATCGAGTATTACAGTAGGTTTGACGTCAAGTTCATCGACGGATGGATTTTGAAGTGTGATCGTAGGCACCCGCGGGAGAAACTATTTCTGCAGGAATAAGAGATAATTGCAGATTTCTTCCTCCTCTCTCTTGATGATCATGAGGCTATGCTTAGAATTGAATAGCTGATGACATTAGGTGATGTTTCCTGGAAGTTTATGAAACTAATTTTGAGATTTTATAGTAAAGGGAAACAAGTGATTCTACATGGGAAACGGGGGGGCGACGTAATGACGATTTGCACACAACAAATGGAGAAGGTTTTGCATAAAGCATGCAGCGGCTTTTTGGTACAACTTAAGTAGCAAACTAAGGGAGAGCTAATAGAATTTGATGATCCAAACCTACTTCCTTTGCTTGCTGAATTTTCAGATATATTTGACAAACCGCGCAACCTACCTCTTGCCCATTGGCATGATCATTGTATACCGATTCTTTTGGGCAAATCTCCTACAAATACTTGGCTATATCAACATTCATATCTACAGAAGGATAAAATAGAAAGGATTATAAAAGAGATGCTCAAAACAGGAGTTATTTGGCCAAGTTGCAGCCCCTACTCTTCACCGGTGCTCTTCGTACAAAAGAAGGACAGAACATGGCGAATGTGCATTGATTATCGAACCCTCAATGGCATAACCATCAAGGACAAATACCCTATTTTAATAGCAGATGAATTGTTAGATGAAAGGGAGCACAAATCTTCACAAAGCTGGACCTTCGATCCGGGTATCATCAAATATGAGGGTGCAAAGAAGACTACCGAAAACCACCTTTTGAACAAACAACGGCCACTACAAATTTTTGTTTTCTTCACCAAAAGGTGGAATATCTTGGGTATATCATATCAAAGGAAGGTGTGATAGTGGACCCCTCCAAAGTTGGAGCAATGCAAAACTAGCTAACCTCGAGGAACATAAAATTGCTACATGGCTTTATCGGTTTAATGGGCTACAATTGCAAGTTCATAAAAAACTATGGAAAGATCAGTGCACCACTTATTCCCTTACTGAAAAAAGATATCTTCCAATGGTCGGACAAAGCCTCCGCTGCCTTCGACAAACTTAAGGCAGCCATGACGACGACGCCGGTGCTAGCACTACCAAATTTCAATCGACCCTTCATCATTGAGGTCGATGCATCTAGAGTCGGAATTGGAGCCATTCTCATGCAAGATGGTCGACCACTCGCATACACTAGTAAGGAATTATCTCCCTCCCATCAAAATATGTCAATATATGATAAGGAGATGCTCGCCATTGTGCACGTAACAACGAGGTGGAGACCCTACTTGATCGGTCGACGATTTCAAATTAAAACTGACTATAAAACCTCAAGTACTTTTTGAAGCAAAAGATATCATCCCCTGAGTAGCAAAAATGGGTAACAAAACTTCTTGGATTTGATTATGAAATAATTTACAAAAAGGGGAAAGAGAATGTTATTGCAGATGCGCTTTCACAACTACCCGAGCAAGCTGAATTTTCTGCCATTTCACTTCCGACCAGCAACTTCCTTGATGATATTAAGATGGAATGGAAGGAAGATCCGAAGACTAGTAAGATTATAGAAAAAAAAAATTGGAGGAAGCACCAAACTCCGTGGCTAATTACAATTGGGACTCAAAAGAATTATGCTATAAGGGACGCATTGTGCTTGTGCCAAATTCTACTTGCATCTTCATGAGCAGATTTTGGATAGAGTTATTCCATATGTAGGGTGCTAAATTGAAAAGGAATATGGTGTATCACCCACAAACCGACGGCCAGACAGAAGTGATAAATAGGTGCTTGGAGACAGCCCAAAGCCACCCACTAAATATGACTACCCAAGGAGAACTCCAAACCTAGTTGAGTGCCATTATTGATCGACGGATCGTGACTCAACGATGATGATCCATTACTGAAGTGCTAATACAATGGGCGAACTTACTAGTAGAAGGTGCCACTTGGGAGAACTATGACGACTTGAAGATCAAATTCCCAAAATTCATGGATTGTCAGCCTCGAGGACAAGGCTGATTTGAAGAGGACGGGTCTATTAGGACTCTAGCTAGGAGAGTCCTAATTGATAGGGGCATTCATGTAAAACCTACCTAAGCTGACCCTTATTAAAGAGGTGAAGAGGCCGGCTACGTTTGGAGGTTATTTCTTAGAGAAGAATTAGGAGTTGTAAAGGAATATAAGTCTTGAGTAGAAGTCTTGAGTAGGAGCCCTATTAGGAGTTAAGGTTTAGAAACCCTATAAATAGTCATGTATTCATCCTCTTTTGATAAGCAATAGATGAATCTTTTCTGCAGCCTTTGTGCAGCAACTTGAAGAAAGGAACCCCTATAGAGTTCCAAGGAGGTCGATCCGCTAAAGAGATCAACCCCAAGCTTAGAATCTGCGAGGGTTCTAACAAAACCATATGGGCCTAATAGTACCATGCCCAATATATGGTCTCTGAGATATTAGATGGATAAGGGACTATAAGTATATGATAACTTTAAATAGATAGGTCTAAAGGATTGGATTCCCCTATATCGTTTGGAGACTATTGTGTAATGGCCTAATACGTCTGTAATCTATGAGTCGAGTGAATTATTATAGCCAACTCAATATTAGGCCTAGAGGGTCACACACATATAGTAGGCATTGCAATAAGTAGAGGCTCGGATATGAGTCGAGTGAATTATTATAGCCAACTCAATATTCCCCTAATAAGAGATTATTCGGTAGAGACTAACTAATCTAAGAGGCTTGAGTATTTGAATGGAGATCCAATACCCAATATGGTAGGATCTATTATGGTTAAGTTAATTAAAGGCCTATATAAATAGGAGAAAATTAAAGACCATAAGCTGGGGCTTTCTAGTTGTCACCTCCTATTCTCCTCTCCCCTTCTCATCCTCAGATAGCAAGTATGGAGATTTAGATAGCGATTGGAGGAGCATCATCATAGCCCTATTGTGTGGATCACTACTAGAGAGGAGGGAACTTGAACTCTTTCATCCAATCCTACATATCTGCAGGAATTCAGGGATATATGGTCTCCCTAGGTAAAAAAACTATTTCACATGTGGCTTTAAGTTTTGTAAATTTTTACGCACCAATCTTCGTACGATGATGAAAATTCTATGTGGAAATCTAGAATTTTTATTTTCTATTCATCTACTACGCATGTGATGTCGCCCTTAGATTTCCCTACAATGGTATTAGAGCTAGATTGTTCATGCGAAAATTAGATTTTAAACTTTGTATGTTTTGTTTTAGAAAGGCTTTTGACATCAAAATTATTGACGTAAAAGTGAGAAAGGGCAACAGTTGTTGCTACCCTCACAGATGGTTGCCTTGGCTGCCATCTACATGTAAGGGGTTAGTGATCGATGGGCTACTATCGGCGGCCTGGCTATAGCAAACGCCACCTACGGGTTGGGTGCTCGTAGGCAAGCCACCAATGGTGGTGCCTACGAGCATAGCACCCGGGGGTGAGTTGCTTACGGGCATTTACTTGCGAACGAGCCACTTGTAGGGGGCGGGGCTTGCCCGCGGCGATTGTGTTAGTCATAAGTACCCTACAAGCCAATTACGTGAGTGATAGCATATGTGATATGATACACATTCTTTTTGCTTATTATTATTATTATTATTATATTTTTTCACTTTATATTGCTTATTAAATACAATATATTGTTATGTTCGTGAATCTATGCAATAAGAATCGGATTGTAATGAGATCACAATAATAAGACTGATTCATCTTTAAACACAAACCCTAAATAATTTCGGTCATAGGTTACTCGAGAAGGACATCGAGATAATTGGATAGACTACTATGCTATATACCCATCCATATGATGGAGACGGTTGGTCTCATAGCTGCTCATGTTGGGACACTAGGGATACAATGTAGGTGCTCAATGGAGAATGAGTTCACTGATTGATCTATTTACGAAATATTGGATATTTTTTCACTTTATATTGCTTATTAAATACATATATTGTTATGTTCGTGAATCTATGCAATAAGAATCGGATTGTAATGAGATCACAATAATAAGACTGATTCATCTTTAAACACAAACCCTAAATAATTTCGGTCATAGGTTACTCGAGAAGGACATCGAGATAATTGGATAGACTACTATGCTATATACCATCCATTTGATGATACCTTATTGTCAGACAGTGATTCTGTCGTCTCAATGGTGTATCAAGTTCTTAGGCTTAAAATACCAAGGATATCTTGTATGAGTACTCTACTCTTTGATCTCGGACTTATAGGTCTAGAAGTTCCAGATCTAACATAGTTGGTTATCGGGAATGACAGCCAATCTTACAAAGACTATTAAGTATCGATAGAGAATCATTCGTTCTTGATACAATGAGAGGAATATGTAGAAAAATTTCGGGGCGACATCACATGCTAGTGGAAGAACGGAAATATAAAAACCTCAAATTTTTCAAAAATGTGTTCATCGTTATGCGAAGATTGGTACGCAAAACCCGCGAAACTTAAAACCACGCGTGAGATTGTTGTGTTATCTACGGAGATCATATATCCCTGAATCCCTGCATTTCTATAGGAAAGATGAAGGAGGTCAAGCATCTTCCTCTCTAGTAGTGATCTACATAGTAAAGCTACGACGATACTCTTTAAATCGTTACCTAAATCTCCACACCTGTTATTTGAGGAGGAGAAGAGGAGAGGAGAATAGGAGGTGACAACCAAGAAACCTCTAGCCTATGGATGTTTGGTTCTCTTCTATTTACACCACAAAAATCACATCCTAACTTAAGCATCAAAGGGGTTAAGTTAGAAATCCCTCAAATTCTGACATCGACCTATCGTACAAGAATATGACACAAGAGAGACCCAAGAGCCAACCCTCTTGACTCAAGTCCCTCCTCCGGCCGGCCACAAAAATGTAACAGAGGCCCAAGAGCCAACCCTCTTGACCCAACCTCGTTCACCATCCTTGCCCACGTCGACATTACACAACACGTACAAACCTTCACTCAGGTAAATCCCTTTTTCTCTGATCCCTTTTTTCAAAAATGGAAACAAGAGTGCGTGCAAACATTCACTGATACCGCAAGCCTTCTTACTTTATTATCGAACAAACCAAACACTATTTATACGTGAGGTAATCCATATAACGGAGTAACAATCATTAAAGCATGCATGACATGGAGTATTCAATCTTTATTGTCTCATACTAAGTAGCACAAGTTAATATTCCCGAGCGATGTCCACCCACTCCTGCTGCTGAAGCCAGTCCACGGTCGTCTTGCCAAGCTGCACGGCCCGGGAAAGAATGTAATCAGGAATTGACGGCTTCGATCCGAACAGTGCATTGGCTATGGTGATGAGACCCGGGCTCTGGCTGCCGAAGGCAGCGAACGCCACCGCGTTAGTGTCCCCGAGATTGAACTGGAAGTGCATGAGGCCCTGGGGGAACACAAACGCATCGCCCGTGCTCAGCTTCTTAGCGATGAGAATGTTGCCCTTTTCGGTGTTGGACCTGACGAAGCCAGCGTAGAGCGTTCCTTCCGCCACATGCAGTATCTCGGATGAGTGTGGATGCGAGTGAGGAGGGTTGAGACCGAAGGGCGCGTAGTCGATGCGAGACATGGCCACTCCAAGGGTGTTGAGGCCTGGGAGTCGGTTCACGTTGACCAGAGTGATGTTTGCGCCCAAATCGTTGTCGGTGTTTGCGACCTTGTCCAAGCCGGAGATGTAGAAGTCATCTGGTGTGACATTCGTGGGATCCTTGCAGGGGAATCCATTCACGAACACTGCAGCATGCATGATGAACAAGCTTAAGTAGCAACTTCAGCAAGTACTGCACAAAGACCTAGCTTCGAGATTAACCATGCATGCCTACCATTGGAGTCGAAGTCAGCAACACAGAAGTCTTGGAGAGGACTCGGATCAGAAGCCAATGCACGAGAGGAAGACAGGGTAAGAAGAGCAACAATGAGGATGATCCGAGCTGCCATCTGCTCTCTCTTTGAAAAAGCAAGATGAAATGATGCAAGTTTCTTTGTAACTGGCATCGAGAATCGGGATGTCTATATAGAAGCTTACGAGGTACTGTTCAATTGTGAACTGGTTGATGGAGTCTGTATTCTTCACGGCAATGTGCTGACTAATTTAGCTGATGAAGGCCTTGACTTGCCGTGCTGACTAATTTAGCCGATGAAGATCTTGACTGGGCAATTTCTTCCCAAACATCTACCATTCTTCCTAATCATTATTCTAGTATCACTTACTTGGTTGCCTCACGTCCTTGGCATCGTTATATCTCGGTAGCAACAACAAGCGCATGGCCAATTGACACAACTAACGACACACATGGTGGCATCAACCTATTTATTTTATGGACCAACCCAGTGAAATTTTATCAGCGAATGCTTCTACACTGAAACTTTAGTATGAAATCGTGGCATCATAACTTTTTTTTTTTTTTGACTCCAGCGTTTTATGAGGAAGAAGTTGAGCAATTTGTCTTGCTTTATTTTCTGTGCTAGACTCCACTGCGGCAGCCAAATGCTCTTACGCCCCCCTTGTTCACTTGTCAAGCATGGAAGTTGAGTACTGAACCTTCGTCGGCGTCTACTTGTGCATGGAAATTTTCGTTCCTTCTTTCAATTAAGAGACAAAACAAGAAAGTTTAAATGATTAAGACGCATTTATACAAATGTCAACGAATTTAAGCAAACGTAAATAACCTGATATCAGATTCTAGTTTGATAGGTCGAGTGACCCATGTTAGTTGGTAAGGACTCGAGCCCTTATTTCTTCTGCTCAAGTGCAAGATGTTTAGCGAATGTCATGCGCACAATTAATTTTCTTGGCTTTCAGACACACATATACTCTTCCTTGCTGTTTCCGTCAATTAACGTGAATGTGGGAGTTACCTAAAAGTAAAGATAGGAAAGCAATACAATGGATGAAATATTGACGGTTCAATATTCTGAGAAATAACGGAGGGGCAGTCCACACCGAGACAAGTATTCAACTCAGCACGCTCAATCATTTTCTACCGTGACTTGTATGCAATGAACCTATCCAGGCTTTGAGAAATCAGGATGGCATTAGAGAAATACCTGAGACCATCACCGGGCGTTAACTAGAGATTTAGGCATCAGTACTTAGCATGTTTATTATTATTATTATTATTATTATTATTATTATTATTATTATCTCGCTTGAATTATCAAATTACAAGTAAAACAAAGACTTTGAATTCTATTTTCTCATAAAGAGCCATCAATTTAACCACACGGGATCATCTGACCTATCTAGTGATATCTCTAGGAAATTTCTGAGCCTTTCACCTAGCTTCCATTGAGAGTTAGACATGAGAATTAAATTGGCTTGTAATTCTATTAGCTCTAATATTTTGGGGTTTCTTTTCTTGTTGAATCTCGAATTTTGATGATGAAATTAATTAGTAAATTATTTAATCTAATCTATATATTGAGATAAGTATATAGGATTAACTACGATAGTAGTAAGACATAAAACAAATATTGTACTAGAGTCAAGATCGATATTTCGTTAGGAGTTCAAGAGTTTGTTGAAAGTTCGAACGTTCATCGGAAGTTCTGCCAGAATTAACCAAGAAGTCTAGGAGCTTGCCAAAGAAGTTTATCGAAACTCGCTAAGAAGATCGTCATAAAGTCTTGGAGCTTGTTGGACGTTCACCGGAATATTATCGAGAGATCGACGGAAATTCGCTGGAAGATCGCAAGAAGAATAATTGACATATCGGAACAAGTATGCTATGTTAAATGTCTTAATTATCATAGTTAAACCCTAATTTAAGTTAGGATTGGAAGGTAATCGCACTGACTCAATTAGGGGCCAATTGGGCCCTTAACAGGGCTAAATTGGATCGGTTGAATAAGCTCATTTAACACCTGAAGTCACAGGTTATCTCTTAAACCCGTGAAAAGGAGAAAGTGCTGTAAAGAGGTGATTGGTCTTTGCCTATTGAAAGAAAACTATTAGTGGAAGCCGGTGATCTCGACGGAGGAGGAATCAGAGTGGATGTAGGTCATAACAACTAAACCATTATAAATTCTGATGTGCTCATTTCCATTCTGCTTTTCATTACTGCCATTACTTTCTAAGTTAATTTCTAGTTCATTTTCTTTAAAGTCAAGCACTTTCCGAGATTGGTTTTCAACAAACAAAAAATTTACAAAATTGATGATTTTTCCGCTACACTAACTCACCCCCCCCCTTCTTAGTATCACTTTTGATCCTAACAATTAGTATTAGAGCAAGGTTATTTTCGTTTGGTTTGAAACCCAAGAGAGATGGCATTTACCGACAACCAAGGGGGTCACTCAATTACATGTCCACCATGTTCAATGAGATATTACACGAATTGGAAGACTAGAATGATAATTTTTCTAATTTCTAAGGATTTTGAGTTATGGAACATTGTGGAAAATGACTTTCAAAAGTCTTCTCTTCCAATGAACGATTGGAATGAGTTGGAGAAGAAGACTTTTACTTTAAATACCAAGGCTATGAATGCCTTGTTTTGTTCTTTAAAATCATTACATTTATCATCATGCAAGCTAGCAAGTTTTTGAGATATGCAAGTTTAGCATATATTTGTATCTTCTTGAAATATGCAAGATAGCACTTTTGCTTCTCTTGATATTGCAAGCTAGCAATTCTTGCTCTTCTTTTGAGATAGATTTGCAAGTTTTGCTTCTTCATATAGGCAAGATAGCAAATTCTTTCTTCTCTTTTGAGAAGTGCAAACTAGCAATAATTTTGTTTTTCTTTATGATGCGTAGGCTAGCAAGCTAACATGCCTTTGTCTTTTATAAGTGATTTGTTTTCAATTTAAGTGATTCATTACTAAGTGATTTGATTTCATACGAGCAAAAATTGATATAGAGACAATGTTTGCTTTGATACCAAGTTGTAAAGAGGTGGTTAGGCTTCGCCTATTAAAGGAAGACTGATAGTGGATGCCGGTGGCCTTGACAGAAGAGGAATCGGAGGAGTGGATATTGGTCACGACGACCAAACCACTATAAATTCTGGTATGTTCTTTCTTTACTGCATATAACTTTACTACATTGCAAACTATCCAACCTTCTCTTCTTTACTTATTCAAAGTAAAACAAATGATTTGAGTCGAAACCAATTTTTAACGTACGAAGACTTTCGGAATCGATATTTTTACCACTGCACTAATTCACCCTCTCCTCTTAGTGTCGCTCTTGATCCTAACAGTTGGTATCATAATCTTGTTATTTCTTATTTGATTTAACACATAAGAGAAATGACTCTTTGTGGCTTTCAAGAGGACTTTTCCATCGTTCTTCCTCCCATGTTCAATGGGACGGACTACACATATTGGAAAACTTGAATGAGAGTTTTTTTACTTTCTTTGAATTTAAATATATGGAGTATTATGAAAAACGACTTTCAAAAGTTTTCTACTCTAATGAACGAATGGAATGATTCGGAGAAGAAAATTTTTTCTTTAAATGCTAGAGCTATGAATGTTTTATTTTACGCCTTAGACAAAAATGAATTCAATTAGGTTTCTACTTGCGAAATGACTTTTGATATTTGGCACAAACTTGAAATCATACACGAAGGCACTAGTAGAGTTAAAGACTCTAAAATTAATATTTTGATATATGATTTCTGTTGAATCTTGGATTTTGATGATGAAACCAATTGATATATATATTTATGTTTTAATCTACATTTTGAGTGATGCAGGATGCTTCAATCGGGATGAGATAATTAAAGCAGGAAAAATCACGTTGGGCTGGAGGAACATGTTAAAAGATTGGACGTCGGGCTGGTGGATCGATCGACGTATCGACAAAAGGCTTCGGGCTGTGGATTCGGGCATCGAGCCCAGAAGAGCGGACATTGTGCTAAGAATATTGGAGTTGTGGAGTCAACTGACCGATTGGACAATAGGCCGCAAGAGAGGACGATGTGCCGAAGAATCGGACGAAGCATCGAGAGACCAATGACATGCTAGACAACTTAATTAATGCTTAGTATTAATTGTCTAGATCAAAGTTTGTTTTACATGTGCAATATTAACTACAATAGCAAGGCATGAAGTAAAATGAAGTCCCAAAGTCAAGGACGCGATCACATTGGGAGTTCAAGAGTTCGTAGAAATTTCGGACGTTCGTCGGAAGTTCTGGAGGAACTAGCTGAGAAGTCTCGGAGCTTGCCAGAGAAGCTCGTCAGAACTCACTAAGAAGATCATCGTGAAGTCTAGGAGCTTGCCGGGAGTCCGTCGGAGTATCACCGAGGATTCGTCGGATGTTTGCTGGAAGTTCGTCGGAAGCTCGCCGGAAGAATAGACATAGGGACTTATTTAGCTAAGCAAATGTCTTAGGATTTCGTAGTTAGCACGTAATTAGGCTTGGATTTGGGCCAACCCAATTAGGGGCCAACTAGGCCCATGTAAGAACTATGTTGGGCCTAATAAGAAGCCCAAACAGTGCCCCAAGAAGTCTCACCGTCATGGCACAATCTTTGAGACGATGTCAAGCGGTGGTACCACTAGTTTGGGTTGTTGTACCACCCCTGGTAAGGTGCCAAGTGGTGGTACCGCCCAGGACAGTGTTAGTCAAACTAACACTAGGTGGTGGTACTGCCCGTGCCCGGGGAACCCGGGATAAGATGTTTTTAGACTCCAAGTTTGAATCAACTTGAAGCCTATAAATATCCCTCTCATCCCTGGGTAAAATACACAAGTATTGAGAGAAAAAAAGTATAGAAACGTTGCTGCAATCTTGTGTGAGCTTCTCTCAAAGTTCTAAGTGTTAAAATAGATTGAGAGAGGAGTGAGTGGGGGTGTAAGGGTTATCTCCTAAACCCGGTAAAAGGAGAATTAAGTTGTAAAAGGTGATTGGCCTTCGTCTGTTGAAGGAAGGCCTTTGGTGGATGTCGGTGACCTCATTGGAGGAGGAAGCCAAAAGTGGATGTAGGTCAAGATTGACTGAATCACTTTAAATCTCGGTTTGCATTTACTTTTTACTCTTTATCTTAACTGCAAATTGCCTTCATTGCTTTACATCAACTATATTTTTGCATGCTCTCAACTAAAGATCTTTCCAAAATAGTGTTCATCGAAATCAGATTTTATCATACGAAAGTCTTTTTAACTGACGAAAGTTTTCCATTGCACTAATTCACCCCCCCTCTTAGTGCTCTTGATCCAAACAATTTCAAGTTGTTTCATATGAAACCAAGCGAAACTATCATTGACATGTACACCCGTCTTACGGATGTCATCAATAGTTTAAAAAGTCTTAGTAAAAGTTTTTCAAAATTTGAACTTGTTAACAAGATATTAAGATCCCTTCCAAAAAGTTGGCATCCTAAAATCATGACAATACAAGAATCAAAGAACTTGAACCATTTTCCCATTGAAGAACTGATTAAGTGATTGATGACCTACGAAATGAGTTGCATGGTATATGATGAACATGAGAACTACCTTCTAAAGAACAGAAAGGATTTGACACTTAGAATAAAAGAATACCACTCGAGCAAAAGCTCAAGTACTTCTCACAATAAAGTTTAAAAAGTTTTTAAAACAAGAATCAAAGAATAAAATAAACTTAAAAGAATGTAACTACTTGCTATGAATGCAAAAAGAAAAAAGCACTTTGGAACAAATTAAGTTCATCCGAAGATGAAGAACAAACCAACAAAGGCAAGGTGGCGAGCTTTGACGGCTTTCGTCAACAAGGTAAGCGACTTAATCGAATCTCTTTTTTCTTAACATGAAATTACTTAGTTTACTTTAAAATTACTTGACATTTTTCATGAGTTATTTTTAATTTCATTTAAAAAATTATATATATATTTTTTGAAAATTGCATGTTTAATGATGTAATGAAAATGTTAAAAGTTTTAGGATCATGCTTATCTTTCTAGTAATTTTGAAAAAGATCATAACAATTGCATGTTTTATGATAATGTAATAAAATGTTATATATTAATCTAATGATTGTACATCTAAAAAGATTAATTCTATATATGTTTAAAGAAACAATAATGAGTATCTTGATGATTTTCATATTGCTTTTCAATGACGATGCATGGCTTTTGTATGGAAGGCTTGATGATTTTTGTGATGAATTTTGTTTTTGGTTTTTTATTTTAAACATGATGTATGGTTTTGACATAAGAACAAAAATTTGGGCATGCTAATATAAAGTCAATCACCCAAATTGAAATTAAAGAAGTTTAAATATCTTTAAGAATCATTCAATATCATATTCAATGAAACCATGCTTGATGTTTTAATGAAAATGTTAAGAGGCTTGACATCATGTTTAATGAGTTTATATTTCGAAATTATGCATGATGATTCTTATAATTTATGGCTTATTGATCTTTGTCGTAATGAAAGTTACTTTTTTCCGTTTTAAACATTGATGCATGTTTTTGATTTGGCATAAATGACAAAGGCATGCATGTATGAAATAAAAATATATATTTTTTAAAACTTCTCAATCCCTATCTTATTGAGTTTTTTTTTAAAAAAAGGAGGAATTGATGAATCTATTTATATGAATCTCTTGGACTACAAATAAGATTCTGATGATTTGATGATTTGAATCTAAATGAGAATTTTCCAATCGAATCATGAACCTTCTCTTGAGATATCATCTATTGTATGTGAATCAAGATCTCTTCTTTGTTTTTCTATTTTTCTTCTTACCATTTACGAAAGAGGAGATTTTTATATGAATTATAAAATTTCTTATGCATGAATTGAAATCTTTTTCTCCTATGTTTCTTTTTGTGATTTATTAAAGAGAATATCTTTTTCAAAATTAATGACTTAAGATTTTCCATACTGTTTGATCTCCTAATTTTTTATTTAAAAGGAGATTTGTTACAATGAATCATGGTATCTCTTGATTTCTCAGAATTATAACTTGAGAATTCTTTTATAAATCAAGATTGTTGTTTACTACGATTCTTTCTTTTCGCTATTTGAGTTATCCAAAAAGAATCATAATATGTCTCTTGATATTCACAATTTATCTTCATGATTTGTATATCTTATCACCAAAATTTTCTTATTATCCTTCATGTGATGATATGAAATCATGCAATGAACCATGCTTGATGTTTTAATTGAAATGTTAAGAGGCTTGACATCATGTTTAATGAGTTTATATTTCGAAATTATGCATGATGATTCTTATAATTTATGGCTATTGATCTTTGTCGTAATGAAAGTTACTTTTTCCGTTTTAAACATTGATGCATGTTTTGATTTGGCATAAATGACAAAGGCATGCATGTATGAAATAAAAGGAAATATATATTTTTTTACAACTTCTCAATCCCTATTTATTGAGTTTTTTTTTTAAAAAACGGAGGAATGATGAATCTATTTATATGAATCTCTTGGACTACAAATAGATTCTGATGATTTGATGATTTGAATCTAACTGAGAATTTTCCAATCGGAATCATGAACCTTCTCTTGAGATATCATCTATTGTATGTGAATCAAGATCTCTTCTTGTTTTTCTATTTTTTCTTCTTACCATTTACGAAAGAGGAGATTTTTCTATGAATTATAAATTTCTTATGCATGAATTGAAATCTTTTTCTCCTATGTTTCTTTTGTGATTTATTAAAGAGAAATCTTTTTCAAATTATGACTTAAGATTTTCCATACTGTTTGATCTCCTAATTTTTTATTTAAAAGGAGATTTGTTACAATGAATCATGGTATCTCTTGATTTCTCAGAATTATAACTTGAGAATTCTTTTTATAAATCAAGATTGTTGTTTACTACGATTCTTTCTTTTCGCTATTTGAGTTATCCAAAAAGAATCATAATATGTCTCTTGATATTCACAATTTATCTTCATGATTTGTATATCTTATCACCAAAATTTTCTTATTATCCTTCATGTGATGATATGAAATCATGCAATACTCATGATATTATGTTGATGCATATAAATGAGAAGTTATGATCATGCATGGTAGGATGTAATATAATTTGACATTTTGATACCATCATGATTTGAAATATTTATGATTTGGAATGATGCACAAACATATTGCAATAAGAATGACACTTTATCTTTGTCATAATTTAAAAATTGATATAAATGGAAATGAATTGCATCATTATTTTATTATTCCTCTCTTTTTGCTAATGACAAAGGGGGAGAAAAACTTGCTAGCCTACGCATCATAAAGAAAAATAAAATTGTTGCTAGCTTGCACTTCTCAAAAGAGAATAAAGAATTTGCTATCTTGCCTATATCAAGAAGCAAAACTTGCTAATCTATCTCAAAAGAGGAGCAAGATTGCTAGCTTGCAATCTCAAGAGAAGCAAAAGTGCTATTTTACATATTTCAAGAAAATGCAAATATATGCTAAACTTGCATATCTCAAAAACTTGCTAGCTTGCATTATGATAAATGCAATGATTTGAAATTATGTTTCAAAAATATGCTAGTTGCACTTCTCCTTTTTGTTGATGACAAAGGGGGAGAAGATATGATGACAATGTATAATCATGCATGGGATGATGTTCTTGGATATTTTGATTATGCATGATTTTATGATGACATGTTGCTTGGATTTTTGTGTTAGGAACAAGAGCGGCACTAAGAGGGAGGGGTGAATTATTGCAACGAAAAATTCTTCGATTTCGTAAAATATTTCATACGTTCAATGAAAACCGATTCGGAAAGATAGCAACTTGAAATGTATGAGAGCGTAAGCATAGTGAGAGCAGGATGAGGAGTAGAAGTAGTTTGCTATGAAATGATTTGCAGTTAAAGTAAATTGCTCAAAATGAAATACAAACCAGAATTTAGAGTAGTTCGGTTAATGTGACCTACATCCACTACGGATTCCTCCTCCATTGAGGTCATCGGCATCTACTAAAGGCCTTCCTTTAACAGGCGAAGACCAACCACCTTTTACAGCTCTTTGTCCTTTTGTCGGGTTTAGGAGAAAACCCTTACAAGCCTTACTCCTCTTTCTTGAATGGTTACAAAGCTAAGAGAGGGAAGAGAAAAACTCTAGCAGTTTTACACCCCAAAGATTCATGATTATAATCACACTTTAGTACCATTTCATGCAGAAAAGAGTGGGGTATTTATAAGCCCCAATGGCTTCAAAATTAGAGCCAAAAAGTGTCTCATCCTGGATTTCCAGGGTACTGGCGATACCACTGCCATTATTGGGCGGTACTATTGCATGTAGTCTGACACTAGGCAACACTACTGTTTAGTCTGGGCGGTACTACTGCTAGACAGAGCTCAGAGACCGAGCTCTAGCGGTACCACCGCCTGACAAGGGCGGTACCACCGTTGGCAGGTAATAACTGTCGGTGATACCACCGCTGGTAGTTAATAACTGCCGGTGGTACCACCGCCTATACCACTTAGGAGAGTGGGTCTTCTTGGCGGTGCCACCGCTGGCCATGATTTCAGGTGCTGAATGGGCTTTTCAATACAACCCAATTCAACCCTATTAAGGGCCTAGTTGGCCCCTAATTGAGTTAGCGGGATTACCTCACAATCCTAACTCAATTTATGATCTAACTAAAATAACTGAGACATAATCAAAGCACTCTTATTCCGATACATCAATTGCTCTTCTAGCGAGCTTCCGACGATCTTCCGATGAACTCTCGGCAATGTTTCGGTGGACTCCCCGCAAGCTCCTAGACTTTATGACGATCTTCTTGGCGAGTTCCAATGAGCTTCTTTGGCAAGCTTCTGGACTTCTCGATTGGTTCTGACAGAATCTCCGATAAACGTCCGAACTTCCGGCGAACTCTTGAACTCCCAACGAGATCTCAATCTTGACTTCGGCACAATACCTGCTTTAAGTCTTACTGTTGATGTAGTTAATCCTACACACTTTTCTCAATATATAGATTAGATCAAACAATTATCAATTGATTTCATCATCAAAATCTGAGATTCAACAATCTCTCCCTTTTTGATGATGACAATCAATTGATGACGGGGTTATCCTTAACTCCCCCTATCTTTATGCCATACTTTGAGAAAAAATATTCTTGAATTCAAGTATCAAATTGATAAGTTAAGTTTATTTAAACTTATCAAAATGCACATCATGATTCCTATCATGATTTAACATTCTCAAAATAAGATGCAGAATCATGATTTAACATTCTCAAAATACGATGCGACGTTATTCATCAATAAAAATAATGTCAAGACATGACATCCATTTTCAAGACAATCATCATTGATACAAATTTCAAATATGAAATTTAGCAAGATAGTAAATCATGATTTCATGACAAGATGTCAATTGTAAGATAGTAAGCTAAGCTCAATACATCTTATCATAATGAAAGACATTTTTCTACAATGCATATGAAGATATGTTTCATACATTTGCAATGTGTTCCAATGTATATGATGATTCCAATTATATTTCAAGCATACCACAAAGTATACAAGTGTTTATAATAAGTATTTACGATAAGCTACATTGCATACATTTACAATGCTAATATGTCATCAGTTTACCATATTTTGGTATCATTTCTCCCCCTTATCATCAACAAAAAGGAGAACAATTTAACAATGCAAGTGTGGTAAAATTCAAGCATAGTTCACACTAACTTATTCAATTGATATTGCATCGTTGTATGGTAACATTCACAAATTCTCAACATCAAAATTTATCAACATTAAAGCGATAGATTCCATCAACTTCTCCTCCTTTGTCATCAAACATTTGCATGAAGGAGAGGAAGGTAAGGAGGAAATCAATTAAGAACTAATTTTGTGAAGTCAAAAACATTAAATAAGTTTTCATTAAAAGATGCTTTAATCAAAGAGAAGGGATTCATGAAAAGGATCATACCAAATCAAATCCCCGTTATTGCAAGTGATTATCAAGTACTAAAATTTATTTTTCAAGGATCAAGATATTCATTGGAATTCATAAAATTCATCTTTCATGAGAAGAATAAGGAGAGAAGCATCATATGAAAAAGAAATTCATAAGTCAAATCCATTTCTCATTAAAAAATTCACAAGAGATAAACCTATGAGAGATATATTTTGTCAATGAAATCCATGAAGTGATTAAGTGTATCAAAAATCATTAAGTGATGGAGCAAGGGTATGAAGTAAACTTGATACCAAGGAAGATAAAAACGAAGTAGATTCATGAAAGCCCCATTCATGAAAATACATTAAGAGAAGGATAGTCAGGAAAAGAAATACAACAAACTCATGTATTTGGACAATTTAACATCCCTAATTCCTTTCTAATAAAATTAAATTATTTTTCATTTAAGGGTTTTATAAAGATATCGGCTAATTGATGTTTTGTATCAATAAATTCTAAGATTACATCATGATTATTAACAAGATCTCATATAAAGTGATGTATAATGTCAATGTGTTTAGTTCTAGAGTGTTGAATAGGGTTTTTTGTTAATCATATTGCATTAGTGTTATCACATTTTATGGGAATGTTCTTAAGATAAATCTTATAATCTTCTAATGTATTTTTCATTCATACTACTTGTGCATAATATACACTAGCCACTATGTATTCAGCTTCGGTTGTGGATAGTGCAATCGAGTTTTGCTGCTTGGAAGACCAAGAGACAAGTGCATGTCCTAAGAATTGACATGTTCCGAATGTACTTTTTCTATCTATTCTACATCCAACAAAATCTACATCAGCATAAGGAATTATTTAAAGTTCTCGGATTTTGGATACCATAATCCTAGATTACTGATTCCTTTAAGATATCTAAGAATTCTTTTAACTACTTTAAGATTAGATATCTTAGGATTAGATTGAAACCTAGCACAAATTCCTACAATAAATATGATGTCCGATCTAGTTGCGGTGAGGTATAGTAAACTACCTATCATACCCCTATAAGCTTTTTGATCAAAGCTTTCTCCATTTTCGTTAACATCTAGCTTAGTGGAGGAACTCATAGGAGTGTTGATAGCCTTTGAACTATCCATATTAAATCTTTTTAGCAAGTCTAAAACATATTTTGTTTGACTAAGAAAAATATTATTACTAAGTTGTTTAATTTGTAAGACTAAAAAGTGTTAGGATCGGAGTGGCACTAAGAGGGGGGGGGGGGGTGAATTAGTACAGTGGATTAAAACTCGTAAATTTGAAAATGATTTCATAAATATAGAGAGATTTTGATGCGACAAGAAATGACTTAGTAAAAGTAGCTCGAGTAAAGTAAGGAGATAAAAACCAAAAGCTTGCTGCTATGTAAATAAAGGTTTCAGAAAATTAAACACTCACACATTCAAGGAACACACCAATTTAAAATGGTTCGGTCAAATGACCTACATCCATTTGCGAAGCCTTCTTTGATGAGGCTCCCAACTTCCACTAGCAAATCATTTGAAGGGGAAGGACCAAATACCCCTCATATAACCTTTTTACAAGTGGTTCACACTCTTATAGATTTTTCAAAGAGAAAGAGGGAGGTGAACACTTAAGCGATTAAAAATAAGACTTTGCTAAGGACTTGGCTAAAGCTTTTTCTCAATTTCTAACTTCTCAAAAGGTGTATTCTCTGCTGAGAATTGAGGGGTATTTATAGACCCTAAGAGGATTCAAATTTAGACTCCAAATTTTGAATTCCTTTGGGTTCCCGGAGCTGGCGGTGCCACCGCCAGTCAATGTCACATTGATTGTGTACTATCGGTGCCACCGCTCGACCTTTCGGGTTTTGGGCGATGCCACAGCCCAGTCCAGCAGTGCCACTGCCCGACCTTACGGGTCACTAGTTGGGCTCCAAATTTGGCCTAAACCAGTTCATATTCGGGCCCAATTGGCCCCTAAACAGGTTATAGGATTAACTCTTAATCCTAACCCTAATTACATGTAAACTATGAAGTTAAGACATAGTCCTAAGTAGGTTTTTAATTGGCAACATTGAGTTTCCTTATGGCGAGCTTTCCAGCGAACTTCCGATGGACTTCCGATACACCCTCGGATTTCTTCTAACGGACTCCCAGCAGGCTCCTGGTCTTGTGACGAGTTCAACGAGTCTTTGGCAAGTAACTGAACCTTCTCGGTGATCTTCGTGAACCTCCGATGATCTTTCCAGCAGACTTTCGAAAACTACAGTATGTCCCCGATTTCTTCTCGATTGGTTCCGGTAGCACTTCTGACGAATCTTCGGACTCTCAGTGGACTCTCGAACACAGTCGATCGAGATATAATCCTAAGTAATTATCAAGTACTAAAATTTATTTTTCAAGGATCAAGATATTCATTGGAATTCATAAAATTCATCTTTCATGAGAAGAATAAGGAGAGAAGCATCATATGAAAAAGAAATTCATAAGTCAAATCCATTTCTCATTAAAAAATTCACAAGAGATAAACCTATGAGAGATATATTTTGTCAATGAAATCCATGAAGTGATTAAGTGTATCAAAAATCATTAAGTGATGGAGCAAGGGTATGAAGTAAACTTGATACCAAGGAAGATAAAAACGAAGTAGATTCATGAAAGCCCCATTCATGAAAATACATTAAGAGAAGGATAGTCAGGAAAAGAAATACAACAAACTCATGTATTTGGACAATTTAACATCCCTAATTCCTTTCTAATAAAATTAAATTATTTTTCATTTAAGGGTTTTATAAAGATATCGGCTAATTGATGTTTTGTATCAATAAATTCTAAGATTACATCATGATTATTAACAAGATCTCATATAAAGTGATGTATAATGTCAATGTGTTTAGTTCTAGAGTGTTGAATAGGGTTTTTTGTTAATCATATTGCATTAGTGTTATCACATTTTATGGGAATGTTCTTAAGATAAATCTTATAATCTTCTAATGTATTTTTCATTCATACTACTTGTGCATAATATACACTAGCCACTATGTATTCAGCTTCGGTTGTGGATAGTGCAATCGAGTTTTGCTGCTTGGAAGACCAAGAGACAAGTGCATGTCCTAAGAATTGACATGTTCCGAATGTACTTTTTCTATCTATTCTACATCCAACAAAATCTACATCAGCATAAGGAATTATTTAAAGTTCTCGGATTTTGGATACCATAATCCTAGATTACTGATTCCTTTAAGATATCTAAGAATTCTTTTAACTACTTTAAGATTAGATATCTTAGGATTAGATTGAAACCTAGCACAAATTCCTACAATAAATATGATGTCCGATCTAGTTGCGGTGAGGTATAGTAAACTACCTATCATACCCCTATAAGCTTTTTGATCAAAGCTTTCTCCATTTTCGTTAACATCTAGCTTAGTGGAGGAACTCATAGGAGTGTTGATAGCCTTTGAACTATCCATATTAAATCTTTTTAGCAAGTCTAAAACATATTTTGTTTGACTAAGAAAAATATTATTACTAAGTTGTTTAATTTGTAAGACTAAAAAGTGTTAGGATCGGAGTGGCACTAAGAGGGGGGGGGGGGGTGAATTAGTACAGTGGATTAAAACTCGTAAATTTGAAAATGATTTCATAAATATAGAGAGATTTTGATGCGACAAGAAATGACTTAGTAAAAGTAGCTCGAGTAAAGTAAGGAGATAAAAACCAAAAGCTTGCTGCTATGTAAATAAAGGTTTCAGAAAATTAAACACTCACACATTCAAGGAACACACCAATTTAAAATGGTTCGGTCAAATGACCTACATCCATTTGCGAAGCCTTCTTTGATGAGGCTCCCAACTTCCACTAGCAAATCATTTGAAGGGGAAGGACCAAATACCCCTCATATAACCTTTTTACAAGTGGTTCACACTCTTATAGATTTTTCAAAGAGAAAGAGGGAGGTGAACACTTAAGCGATTAAAAATAAGACTTTGCTAAGGACTTGGCTAAAGCTTTTTCTCAATTTCTAACTTCTCAAAAGGTGTATTCTCTGCTGAGAATTGAGGGGTATTTATAGACCCTAAGAGGATTCAAATTTAGACTCCAAATTTTGAATTCCTTTGGGTTCCCGGAGCTGGCGGTGCCACCGCCAGTCAATGTCACATTGATTGTGTACTATCGGTGCCACCGCTCGACCTTTCGGGTTTTGGGCGATGCCACAGCCCAGTCCAGCAGTGCCACTGCCCGACCTTACGGGTCACTAGTTGGGCTCCAAATTTGGCCTAAACCAGTTCATATTCGGGCCCAATTGGCCCCTAAACAGGTTATAGGATTAACTCTTAATCCTAACCCTAATTACATGTAAACTATGAAGTTAAGACATAGTCCTAAGTAGGTTTTTAATTGGCAACATTGAGTTTCCTTATGGCGAGCTTTCCAGCGAACTTCCGATGGACTTCCGATACACCCTCGGATTTCTTCTAACGGACTCCCAGCAGGCTCCTGGTCTTGTGACGAGTTCAACGAGTCTTTGGCAAGTAACTGAACCTTCTCGGTGATCTTCGTGAACCTCCGATGATCTTTCCAGCAGACTTTCGAAAACTACAGTATGTCCCCGATTTCTTCTCGATTGGTTCCGGTAGCACTTCTGACGAATCTTCGGACTCTCAGTGGACTCTCGAACACCCATCGAACTTGACTCCGGTAGACTTGCTTTATGTCTTTAAGCTATCATAGTTAATCCTGCAGTTGTCCGGTAGAACTTGACTCTCGAACACCCATCGAACTTCGATCGAGATAATTAATCCTAAGTAATTAATCAAGTTGTCCGATATGTCATTGATCCCTCGACGCTTCGTTTGATTCTTCGGCTCATCATCCTCTCTTGCGGCCTATTGCCCAATCGGTCAGTTGACTTCGCAACACTGATATTCTTGGCACAATCTCTGCTCTTTTTAGCTCGATGCCCGAATCCACGGCCCAAAGCCTTTTGTCGATACGTCGACCGATCCACCAGCCCGACGTCCAATCTTCTAACATGTTCCTCCGGCCCAACATGATTCTTCCTGCTTTAATTATCTCATCCTAATCGATGTATCCTTCGTCACTCAAAATGCAGATTAAATCATAAATACATATCAAGTGCTTTCATCATCAAAATACGAGATTCAACAATCTCTCCCTTTTTGATGATGACAACCACTTGATAACGGAGTTAACCTTAACTCCCGGAGTTTAAACAAACTCCCCCTATCAATATGGCTTATTGAAAGAAACTCTTGGATTCAAAACTCCAAGCAACATGTCATCATAAACTTATGCATAACATATCCTGTCATCATACTTGGAGCCCTTTGTCATCAACGAAAAGAAGAAGTTCCAACTCTTATGTGTTTAGAGATAAAAAGTTCAAATCATTGCATAATAAACATAGTATCAAATTTAATTTTATCATCATGAAACCTAGCAATTAAAGATATGCAAGTTTAGCAACTATTTGCTTCACTTTAGACTACAAGCTAGCAATTTTTACGATATGCAAGTTTTGCTACATACAAGCTAGCAAAAATTTTGAAAGAAAATGCAACATAGTAAGATAGCATGTTCTTCTTCATACAAGCTAGCAACTTTTACAATATTTTAGAACATGCAAGCTAGCAGTTTTGAAATGTTCAAAAAGCAGCTCTTGCTTCTTGAAATATGCAAGTTGCAAGCTAGCAAATTTTGCTTCCTTTGCAATATTTGAGCTCGTAATTTTGCTTCCATTGCAAAGTGCAAGTTTAGCATCTTGAGATAGGCAAGATAGCACATTTTGTATTTTCTTGAGATTTCAAGCTAGTAATCCTTGGTGATATTTAAGATAGCAATTTCTTCTCTTTTGAGAAGTGCCATTTTTGCTTCCTTAGCAAAATGTCAAACTAGCAAGAGACAATGTTTTACATGAGCCAAGCAAACAATTTGGCAAGTGTTACATTTGCATCTTCTCTTTGAGATGACCTTTTACCTCAATTCAAGATAGCACATTAGCAACTCTTTCTCCCCCTTAGTCATTGGCAAAAGAAAGGAAGACCCTTTACATCAATTTCTAAATTATGACAAAGGTAAGTATCTTATTTGTGCATAATTATGTTTTCAAATTAAAATATGCATAATTTCAAAACTTTACATTTGTATCCTTACTTCATGCATTATATAAATGAATTAATCACTATGGGCATATCATACATGATACATTATTTTGGTAACAAATCATAGCATTTATCAATATTTTGATCATGATACCAAGCATTCATCATTTAGAGCATTCATGATACACATTATATATCATCATAATAAAAAGCAATTGCATGCATAATTTCAAATCATAAATGTTTCAAATCATGATGGTATTAATTTGTCAAATTGCATCCTACCATGCATGAGCAAAACTTCTCCCCATTTGTATTTCATACATAATTTCATTTCATCACTTTAGGAATATCAAGAAGAATTAATTGGGGGATGAGATGAATATGCGGAATTGTATAAAAATCATATCATAAGGGTTTCATGCATTCATATCATCACATGAAGGAATATAAAAAAATTGGTGATGAGATATTACTTCATGAATACAATAAAATTCATATAGCATATCATGGTTTATTAGAATTAGTTTTCTTTTTGGTGAATAGCAAAAAGAATAGTAGGAGAGCAAGATCTCAATTCATGCATATCAAATATTCAATCATCAAAATCATGATTTATCTAGAAAATTCTCTTCTTTAAATATTCAAAGAGAGATCTTAGGAGATCAAATAAGAGATTTTCAAATAAAATTTTAAATCAAGAATTAAAAAAAAAGATATTCTCTTTAGTGAATCATAAATGGAAACGTAGGAGAAAAAGATTTCAATTCATGCATAAGAACTCTTATGATTCATATTGAAAATTTTCTCAAAATGTAAGAGAATAAAGAGTAAGAAATCTTGATTCATAAAGGATTTCATGTTATAAATTTCAAGAGATCAAGATCATGATTTCGATAAAACCCATTAGATTCAAACTATCAAAATCAATTTCAAGGTTCACAAAATTCATAAATAGATTCATGATTTTAAACCCAATAATATACTTTCCTTTTTATGTGATACTTTTTAAGTGATTGATTTCGTATAAGTATGCCTTTTTCATTTATGTCAAATAAAAACATGCATCAACGTTTAGGAACGAAAAATGAATTTTGTCATAAAAACCATCAAGATCAACAAACCACAAAAATCATCATGTATAATTTTAAAATCTCACGCATAAAATCGTCAAGTCATGGTATCAAAATTTCAATATTTTCATTATAACTTTATGCATCATTAAGTATACAATCGTTAAGCATATAAAATTTCTCAATTCATTATGAATTATAAAAATAATTGTGGTTCTGAAAAATCATAGATTCATTTAGGATAGTAGATGCTAAAAAGAAACATTGAGGATAAAAGATCTTGATTTTTATAGGGTAAATCTTAAGTTATAAATCTCGAAAAATCAAGATAAAGCTCATTCAAATTCAAATCATCAAATCAAAATCATTTTCAAGATGATAAAATAGATTCATCAAAGTCAATAAGATAGAAAAAAAGAATTTTCAAGAAAAATGTTTTTCTCTATTTAGTTGTTTCATACAAGCATGCCTTTGTCTTTTTTGTGCCATAATATATATATATATATATATATATATATATATATATATATATATATATATATATATATATATATATATATATATCATCAATCTTTAAAGCCACTGTCATTATCATGAAAATCGATAATCCATAAATATCAAGAATCATCATGCATAATGTCAAAATATAAACTCATTAATCATAACTTCAAATTAAACATGATTTTATATACTCAAAATTGAGAAATAACAATGGAAATTAACATGATACACATTATTACTTCTCAACCACATATAGCATGATTTCACAAGGCATTTTTATGAAGGTGAGAAGGGAATAATTCAAAGGTACAAAGATTTCAACCATCTCATAAAAAAATGAAAGATCAAGTCATGAATCCAAAATTCCATGAATCAAAATAATCAAAATAATCATCAAAGGTAATCTCATGTTATTCCAAGAAATCAATATCATGATTTTGATAAAACTTATTTCAAATTCAAATCATCAAAATTATCAAACTCTCAACCTTACTTTCAAGAGATTCAAAAAGAAATAATTTATTGGTCACTTAGTGAAAAATCGATAAGATAGAGAAAAAAGAATTTTTTCAAGAAAAATGCTTTCCTCCTTTTGTTTCAACTCATTGATTGATTTTATACATGCTTGTTCTTTTCTTTTATCCCAAATCCATGCATCATTCATTAATGCCGAAAAAGATCTTTCAAAAGATCGTAAAGTTCGATAATCACAAAAATCATCATGCATCATTTAGAAAGAAAACTCATTAAGCATGATCATTATGTATAACTTCAAATCAAACATGATTTCATTTATTTTTAGAATATTGATTGGACATACAAGGCAAAGAAATTATTAAACATAAAGCATATTCATCAATCATGGTTTCATTGAGCATAAGGTATTTTCAACCAAAATCATTTTGTTATTTGTTGTTGTCTCCGAAGGTGATGTACCCTTCTTCTTTGCTAGTGAGCATAGAGAAATGAGATGGATCTCCTCAAGCATCCACTATCAAAATACCATCTCTTGCTCCTAGCTTGTGAGTTTGTCTATAAAAATGATGGTATTTAGGTACCTATTTGATTTTGGGTGCCTCATAAATTGATCTACTAATTTTGAATATTCATTATTGAACTATTTATAGTTTCTTTAGGAACCCATATCAACTTATATGGACTAATTTTATTAAATGGACATTTGTAAACAACATGTCTAGATTTACAACAAAAGTTGCATTTCAAATGAGGTGAAATATGTAATGTGAGTCCTTTAATAAAGATTGTAGGATTTTGGTGAGATCCTCTCACAAAACCAATTCCACTTATATTTGCGACGTGATCCTTGTTTGCAAGAATCATGTCCAAGCCTTTGCTACCAACCTTAAACTTGTTTAAGTTCTCTTTAAGTAGTAATTTTTATTTTTTATTGATTCTAAGTGTTCACACTTAGAGCATGGAGGAGTTTGAAGACTATCAAGCTTATTTTGGAGTAAGACATGTTCTTTTCTTTAATAGATTGAACTTCTTACTAATAGTTCTACCTCATCAAATAATTCATGAAAAGTGATAGAAAGTTAATCGAAAGATAAATCTTCATTAATTAAATCACATACCTCTTCTTCTAAAGCCATTAGCGTGAAGTTTGCCTCCTCTTTGTTGCTAGCTTCTTCACTTTCAGAATCACTTGAATCGTCCCAAATCGCTTTTAAAGCTTTCTTCTTCTTCTTTGCTAGTGAGCATAGAGAAATGAGATGGATCTCCTCAAGCATCCACTATCAAAATACCATCTCTTGCTCCTAGCTTGTGAGTTTGTCTATAAAAAATGATGGTATTTAGGTACCTATTTGATTTTGGTGCCTCATAAATTGATCTACTAATTTTGAATATTCATTATTGAACTATTTATAGTTTCTTTAGGAACCTTTAGGGATGTGAGATCCTCTCACAAAACCAATTCCACTTATATTTGCGACGTGATCCTTGTTTGCACGAATCATGTCCAAGCCTTTGCTACCAACCTTAAACTTGTTTAAGTTCTCTTTAAGTAGTAATTTTTTATTTTTTATTGATTCTAAGTGTTCACACTTAGAGCATGGAGGAGTTTGAAGACTATCAAGCTTATTTTGGAGTAAGACATGTTCTTTCTTAATAGATTGAACTTCTTACTAATAGTTCTACCTCATCAAATAATTCATGAAAAGTGATAGAAAGTTAATCGAAAGATAAATCTTCATTAATTAAATCACATACCTCTTCTTCTAAAGCCATTAGCGTGAAGTTTGCCTCCTCTTTGTTGCTAGCTTCTTCACTTTCAGAATCACTTGAATCGTCCCAAATCGCTTTTAAAGCTTTCTTCTTCTTCGGTTGCTTCTTCTTAGATTGGGGCATTCATTTTTGAAGTGCCCCGGCTTCTTGCATTCATAGCAGATTATTTTATCCTTTTTATATTAAAGTTTGTTTTTGGTGTTATTTTTAAATTTGTTCTTTCTTATAAATTTTTAAAATTTTTGAGTTAAAAGTGCAATGTCATCATCACTGTCCTCATCATTTGATGTTCCTTTCAAGTGGTCTTCTTGTGATGTAAGTGTCATATCCTTCCTTTTCTTTAGAAGGGGGTTCTCGAGCTCTTCAGGAGCATGACATGTCATTTCGTAGGTCATTAGAGACCCAATAAGTTCTTTAAGAGGAAATGTTTTAAGATCCTTGGCCTCTTGAATAGCCGTAACTTTTAAATCCCAACTCTTTGGAAGGGATCTTAAGATTTTAGTTACTAGTTCAAAGTTAGAAAAACCTTTACCAAGAACTTTGAGTCCATTGATGACATTTGTGAAAAGGGTGTACATGTCTTCGATGGACTCACTTGGTTTCATTCGGAAAAGTTCGTAAGAGTGCACAAGAATGTTGATTTTGGATTCTTTCACTCGGCTAGTGCCTTCATGAGTGACCTCAAGAGTTCTCCAAATATCAAAAGTCGAATCACAAATTGAAACACGATTAAATTCATTTTTGTCCAATGCATAAAACAAGGCACTCATAGTCTTTGCATTTAAAGCAAAAACCTTCTTCTCCGATTCATCCCATTCGCTCATCGAAAGAGAAGATTTTTGAAATTCATTTTCGACAATAGTCCAAAGCTCAAAATCCATGGAAATGAGGAAGATCCTCATTCAAGTCTTCCAATATGTGTAATCCGACCCATTAAATATAGACGGACGTGTAATAGAATGACCCTCATACATGCCGAAGTAAGCCATCTCTATTCGGTATTAAACCAAATATGAGAGTGAGGCTAGCTCTGATACCAATTATTAGGATCGGAGCAGCACTAAGAGGGGGCGGGGTGTGAATTAGTGTAGCGAATTAAAACTCGTAAGTTTGAAAACGATTTCGTAAATGTGTAGAAATTTCGATGCGACAAGGAATGACTTAGTAAAAGTAGCTCGAGTAAAGTAAGGAGATAAAAACCAAAAGCTTGCTACTATGTAAATAAAGGTTTCAAAAAGTTAAACACTCACACATTCAAGGAACACATCAATTTAAAGTGGTTCGGTCAAATGACCTATATCCACTTGCGAAACCTTCTTCGATGAGGCTCTCAACTTCCACTAGCAAATCACTTGAAGGGGAAGTACCAAATACCCCTCTTACAACTTTTTACAAGTGGTTCACACTCTTACAGATTTTTTAAAGAGAAAGAGGGAGGTGAACACTTAAGCGATTGAAAACAAGACTTTGCTAAGGACTTGGATAAAGCTTTTTCTCAATTTCTAACTTCTCAAAAGGTGTATTCTCTGCTGAGAATTGAAGGGTATTTATAGACCCCAAGAGGATTCAAATTTGGACTCCAAATTTTGAATTCCTTTGGGTTCCCGGAGCTGGAGGTGCCACCGCCTGTCAGTGGCAATGCTACCGCCTATCAATGTCACATTGACCGTGTACCGGTAGTGCCGCCGCTTGTCGGTGGCTGTGCCACCGCCTAGTCCGATGGTGCCAACACCTATTCCAGCGGTACCACTGCTCGACCTTTCGGGTTCTGGGCGGTGCCATCGCCCGACCTTTCGTGTCACTAGTTGGACTCCAAATTTTGAATCTGAATTCCTTTGGGTTCCCGGAGCTGGAGGTGCCACCGCCTGTCAGTGGCAATGCTACGCCTATCAATGTCACATTGACCGTGTACCGGTAGTGCCACCGCTTGTCGGTGGCGGTGCTACTGCCTATCAATGTCACATTGACCGTGTACCGGTAGTGCCACCGCTTGTCGGTGGCGGTGCCACCGCCTGTCAGTGGCAATGCTACCGCCTATCAATGTCACATTGACCGTGTACCGGTAGTGCCGCCGCTTGTCGGTGGCGGTGCTACTGCCTATCAATGTCACATTGACCGTGTACCGGTAGTGCCACCGCTTGTCGGTGGCGGTGCCACCGCCTGTCAGTGGCAATGCTACCGCCTATCAATGTCACATTGACCGTGTACCGGTAGTGCCGCCGCTTGTCGGTGGCGGTGCCACCGCCTGTCAGTGGCAATGCTACGCCTATCAATGTCACATTGACCGTGTACCGGTAGTGCCGCCGCTTGTCGGTGGCGGTGCCACCGCCTGTCAGTGGCAATGCTACGCCTATCAATGTCACATTGACCGTGTACCGGTAGTGCCACCGCTTGTCGGTGGCGGTGCTACTGCCTATCAATGTCACATTGACCGTGTACCGGTAGTGCCGCCGCTTGTCGGTGGCGGTGCTACTGCCTATCAATGTCACATTGACCGTGTACCGGTAGTGCCGCCGCTTGTCGGTGGCGGTGCTACTGCCTATCAATGTCACATTGACCGTGTACCGGTAGTGCCGCCGCTTGTCGGTGGCGGTGCCACCGCCTAGTCCGATGGTGCCAACACCTATTCCAGCGGTACCACTGCTCGACCTTTCGGGTTCTGGGCGGTGCCATCGCCCGACCTTTCGTGTCACTAGTTGGACTCCAAATTTTGAATTCCTTTGGGTTCCCGGAGCTGGAGGTGCCACCGCCTAGTCCGATGGTGCCAACACCTATTCCAGCGGTACCACTGCTCGACCTTTCGGGTTCTGGGCGGTGCCATCGCCCGTTTCGGTAGCACTTCCGACGAATCTTCGGACTCTCGAACTCCCATCGAACTTGACTCTAGTAGACTTGTTTTATGTCTTCAAGCTATCGTAGTTAATCCTACACATGTAAAACAAAACTTTGATCGAGACAATTAATCCTAAGTAATTAATCAAGTTGTCCGGCATGTCATTGGTCCCTCGACGCTTCGTCCAATTCTTTGACGCATCATCCTCTCTTGCGGCCTATTGCCCACTTGGCCAGTTGACTCCGCAACTCCGATATCCTTGGCTCAATCTCTGCTCTTCTTGGTTCGATGCCCGAATCCACGGCCCGAAGCCTTCTGTTGATACGTCGACCGATCCACCGGCCCGACGTCCAATCTTCTGACATGTTCCTTCAGCCCAACATGATTCTTCCTACTTTAATTATCTCATCCTGATCGAAGTATCCTTTGTCACTCAAAACACAGATTAAATCATAAACACATCAAATGGTTTCATCATCAAAATACGAGATTCAACAAAAAGAAGGTTAGTTCCCCCCATTAGGCTTATTTCAAACTCTAGACTCGTACTTTTGGCAAACGATTCACATAAGGATTCATTTATTAAGCCACAAATAATGTCATCAATATAAATTTAAACAATAAAAAAATTATTTTTAAAATGTTTAATCAATAATGTAGTATCGACCTTGCCTTTAGAGAAATTATTTTGAATAAGAAAGGAGCTAAGTCTCTCATATCAAGCCCTTAGGGCTTGTTTCAATCCATAGAGAGCTTTAGTGAATTTAAATACATGATTAGGAAAATTATCATTCTCAAATCCAGAAGGTTGTTCAACATAGACTTCTTCGGAAATAAAGCCATTAAGAAAAGTACTTTTAACATCCATTTGAAATAACTTAAAATTATTACTACTAGCATAGGTAAGGAGCATCCTTATGGTTTCTAATCGTGCTATAGGAGCGAATGTTTCTTCATAATCGATACTTTCTTCTTGATTAAAACTCTTGGCCACTAATCTAGCCTTGTTTCTCACCACGATACCAAATTCATCTTACTTGTTTCTAAAGATCCATTTAGTACCAATAACTAAATGGTCATTTGGCCTTGGAACAAGCTTCCACACCTCATTTCTCTCAAATTAATTCAATTCTTCTTGCATTGCGATGACCCATGAATCATCTTTCATGGCCTTGTCAATGCATTTAGGTTCAATTTGGGAGAGAAAAGCGGTGTTGGCACAAAAATTCTTAAGAGAAGAATGAGTTTGAACCCCTTTCGATGTGTCTCCTATAATTAGCTTCTTAGGATGAGCATCTACATACTTCCATTCCTTCGATAAATAAGGTTCGGAAGAAGATACATCCAAGTTGCTAGATGGAGAAAGGGATTCATTTAAATTCAAAGTATCAAAATTAAGATCATCATCAAAATAATTTTTCTTAACTTCGAAAATTTTATTAAAAATAACATGAATAGATTCTTCTATAAGTAAAGTTCTTTTATTGAAGATGCGAAAAGCCTTTGAAATAGAAGAATAACTAAGAAAAATTCCTTCATCAGATTTTACATCAAACTATCCTAAAGTATCTTTTTCATTCAAAATAAAATATTTACATTTGAAAACTTTAAAATATGAAACGTTGGTTTTTTGTTATTCCACAACTCATAAGGAGTTTTGGAAAGTAATGGTCTTACTAGAACCCTATTCATGACATAGTATGTCGTATTTCTAACTTCGGCCCAAAAGTATTTGGGTAGGCTATGTTCGTTTAATATGGTTCTTGCCAGTTCTTGTAAGTTTCTATTTTTTTTTTCTACTACTCCATTTTGCTGAGGATTTCTCAAAGTATAGAAATTATGGTTATATCCATTAGATTCATAAAAGTCTTGGAAATCACGGTTTTGAAATTCACCACTGTGATCACTTCGAATTGATGAAATCATAAAACCCTTCTCGTTTTGAACAAGTTTATAAAACTTAGAAAATTATTTAAGGCAATCACTTTTATGTGCCAAGAAATAAGTCCATGTATATATACTATAATCATCCATGATGACAAAGGCGTATTTGCTACCTCCAAGGCTTGATGTAGCAATTGGTCTGAACAAGTCCATATGGATCAATTGCAATGGTCTAGAGGTGCTTATTTGGTTCTTTGGTTTGAAGCTACCTTTTATTTATTTTCCTTATTAACATGCATCACATATATTATCTTTGACGAACTTAATGTGAGGAATTCCTCTCATAAGTTCTTTAGATGAGATTTGAGAGATTAATTTCATACTAGCATAACCTAATCTCCTATGCCAAAACCAAACATCGTCATTTAAAACTGAAAAACACATTTCACTACAAAGATCATCAATCTCGATAGTGTATACATTATTTTATTTTAGGGCAATCATAGATGTATTTTTATATGGTTTTTCAATAATGTAAGCATTAGATTCAAATTTAACGATATATATTTTATCACACAATTGACTAATACTCAAAAGGTTATGCTTTAAACCATCAACTAACAATACATCTTCAATAAAAAGGTTGGATTTGTTACCTATGGTTCTTTTGCCAATGATTTGACTCTTGTTGTTGTCTCCAAATGTGACATATCCTTCGTCTAGGCTAGTGAGCTTAGAGAAATGAGATGGATCTCCGGTCATATGCCTTGAGCATCCACTATCAAGGTACCATCTCTTGCTCCTAGCTTGTGATGGTATATTTTTCTCCAAAAAAGGATGATTTTTAGGTACCCATTTGACCTTGGGTGCCTTAAAAATCGATCTACATATCTTATTATATTGCATTGAGTCATTTGAGGTTCTTTTAGGAACCCAAATCAATCTATGTGGACTACATCTTTTAAATGGACATTTATAGGTAATATGTCCGAGTTTGCAACAAAAGTTGCATTTAGTGTGAGGTGCTACATGCAAGATAGGGCCTTTAACAAATGCGGTCGGATTTTGGTGAGAGTTACTCACAAATCCGATTCTACCTCTCCTATGAACATGACCCTTATTGGCAAGGATCATGTTCAAAGACTTGTTGCTAACCTCAAATTTTTCTAAGGTTCCTTTGAGTAGCAAGTTTTCCTTTTTAAGTATTTCTAGTTCATCACATTTCATACAAGGAGTTAAACTACCATCATGCTCAACCTTTAATTTATCCAAATCACTAACAAGAGAAGCATGCTCCTTTTTTAACAACTTATATTTTTTACTAATTAATTTACATTCATTGAATAAATCATGAAAAATATTTAATAATTCATCAAAAGATAAACTTGCATCAAATGAATTACTTACCTCATCTCCGATAGCTATTAGCGCATAGTGAGCAACTTGCTCGGTGTTAGTTGGCTCCTCTTCTTCGGATATACTTGAGTCATCCCACATTGCTTGAAGGGCATTCTTCTTCTTTGATTGCTTCCTCTTTGCTTGGGGACATTCATTTTTTAAATCTCTTGGCTTCTTACATTCATAGCATATGACTTGTTCTTTCTTGGGTTCAAATTTGTTTTTAGTGTCATTTCTAAATTTATTCCTTTTTATAAATTTTTTGAACTTCCTTGTCAAGAGTGCCAAGTCATCATCACAATCTTCATCACTTGAATTTTCTTTCAAGTGGTCTTCTTGTGTTCTTAGTGCCATATCCTTCCTATTATTTGGAAGGGTGTCCTCAAGTTCTTCATGAGCTTTACAAGTCATCTCATAGGTCATTAATGACCCAATTAGTTCTTTGAGAGGAAAATTATTTAAATCTTTGGCCTGTTGAATCATTATTACTTAGGGTCTCAACTCTTTGGAAGGGATCTTAAAATTTTATTAATAAGTTCAAAATCTAAGAAACTTTTATCAAGTCCTTATAGACCATTGACGACATCCATAAATCGGGTGTACATATCTCCAATAGTCTCACTCGGTTTCATCCGAAACAACTTATAAGTATGTACTAAAAGATTAATTTTCGACTCCTTCACTCTACTAGTGCCTTCTTGAGTCACTTCGAGTGTGTGCCAAATATCAAAAGTTGTTTAACAAATAGACACATAATTGAACTCGTTTTTATCTAAAGAACAAAACAAGGCATTCATAGCCTTGGTGTTTAAAGCGAAAGTCTTATTCTCCAACTCATTCCAATTGTTCATTGGAAGAGAAGACTTTTAAAACCCATTTTCTACAATATTTCATAATTTCAAATCCATTGAAATTAGAAAGATCCTCATTCTAGTCTTCTACTATGTGTAATCCATCTCATTAATCATGGGCGGACGCGTAATTGAATGACCCTCTTGGTTGCCAATAAATGCCATCTCTCTGGGGTTTTAAACCAAATGAAAGTGAATCTTGCTCTGATACCAATTGTTAGGATCAAGAGCAGCATTGAGAGGGGGGTGAATTAGTGCAGCAAAAAATTCTTCAATTTCATAAAATATTTCGTACGTTCGATAAAAACCGATTTGGAAAAATAGCAACTTGAAACGTATGAGAGCATAATCGTAGTGAGAGCAAGATGAGGAGGAGAAGCAGTTTGCTATGAAATGATTTGCAGTTAAAGTAAATTGCTCAAAATGAAATGCAAACCAGAATTTAGAGTGGTTCGGTCAATGTAACCTATATCCACTACTGATTCCTCCTCCGTCGAGGTCACCGGCATCTACTAAAGGCCTTCCTTCAATAAGCGAAGACCAACCACCTTTTACAGCTCTTTCTCCTTTTGTCGGGTTTAGGAGAGAACCCTTACAAGCCTTACTCCTCTTTCTTGAATGGTTACAAAGCTAAGAGAGGGAGGAGGAAAACTTAAGCACTTTTACACCCCAAAGATTCAATATTATAATCACACTTAGGTACCATTTCATGCAAAAAAAGGTGGGGTATTTATTGGCCCCAATGACTTCAAAATTGAAGCCAAAAAGTGTCTTATCTCAGATTTCCGAGGTACTGGTGGTACCACTATATTTGACAGTACTACAGCCTATAGTCTGACACTGGGTGGTACTATCGCTCAGTCTGGGCAGTACTACCACCTGACAGAGCTCGGAGATCGAGCTCTAGCGGTACCACCACCTAACAGGGGCGGTACCACCACTAGCAAGTTATAACTACCGATAGTACCATCGCCCAGACCACCTGGGAGGGTGGGTCTTCTTGGCGGTGCCACCGCTGGCCATGATTTCAAGTACTGAATGAGCTTTTCAATTTGGCCCATTTCAGCCATGTTATGGCCCAATTGGCCCCTAATTGAGTTAGTGGGATTACCTCCCAATCCGAACTCAATTTATGATTTAACTACAACAACTAATACATAATCAAAGCACTCTTATTCTGGTATGTCAATTGCTCTTCCGGTGAGCTTCCGGTGATCTTCCGACGAACTTCTAACGAACTCCTAACAATGTTCCGGTGGATTCTTGGCAAGCTCCTGGATTTTACGATGATCTTCTTTGCGAGTTCCATTGAGCTTCTTTGGCAAGATTCTGGACTTCTCAGTTGGTTCCAATAGAACCTCTGATAAACGTCCGGACTTTCGGTGAACTCTTGAACTCCCAATGAGATCTCGATCTTGACTCCGGCACAACACTTGCTTTGTGTCTTACTATTGTCATAGTTAATCCTGCACACTTTTCTCAACATATAGATTAGATCAAACAATTATCAATTGATTTCATCATCAAAATCCGAGATTCAATATTTTGAAATTCAAGAGTTCTATCAAATATAGTATATTAATAGGGGGAGTTAATCTCACCGAGATTCAACCCCTATCACAACTCTATTACCAAATGGTTGTTATCATAAAAAAGAGGGAGATTGTTGAATCTCATATTTTGATGATAAAACCAATTGATAATGTTTATGAATTGATTTACGTTTTGAGTGACGCAAGACTAACGTCGATCAAGGAGAGGCAAATTGATTAAAGCAAGTAAGATTGAGCAAAACTCTGTGATTCTAAAGTTGATTAAAGCAAGTAAGATTAGAAAGTTGAGTTTTCTCCTCCTTAAGCTTAGAGAGAGTTCTAAGAGAGGTGTGAGAGAGATAAATTGTAAAAGAGGGTTATAAAAGGTTGTCTCCTAAACCTATGAAAAAGAGAAGAGGGGTATAAAAGGATAGTTGGTCTTCGCCTATTGAAGGAAGACCGTTAGTGGATGCTGGTGGCCTCGACGGAAGAGGAATCAGTGAAGTGGATGTAGGTCACGACGACCAAACCACTATAAACTCGGTTTGCATTTACTTTGAGCAAGTTAATTTTATAGCAAATTGCCTCTCCTCCGTACCTTGCTTTCACTATGTTTACACACTATTTCGTTTCAAGTTAAATACATTTTCGAAATGGGTTTTATCATACGAAGATTTCCGAACCGACATGATTTTATCCGCTGCACTAATCACCCCCCCCCAAGTGCCGACTCGTTCATAACACAAAGAGCAAGTTGCTCACTATGCACTAATGGCTATCATAAATGAGGTAAGCAGTTCATTATATGCAAATTTATCTTTTGATGAATTACTAAGTGCTTTTCATGAATTATTTTTTGATGAATGTAAATTAGTTAGTAAAAAGTATAAACTATTAAAAAAGGAGCATGCCTCTCTTGTTAGTGATTTTGATAGATTAAAAATTGATCATGATGATAGTTTAGCTTCTTGCACTAAATGTAATGAATTAGAAATGCTTAATAAAGGAGAATTTTCTACTCAAAGAAACTTTAGAAAAATTTGAAGTTGGTAGCAAGTCCTTAAACATGATCCTCGTTAATAAGGGTCACGTTCATAGAAGAGGCGGAATAAGATTTATGAGAAGCTCTCACCAAAATCCAACCACCTTTGTTAAAGGCCCTACCTTATATGTATCACCCCACACCAAATGCAACTTTTGTTGCAAACTTGGATATGTTGCGTACAAATGTCCATTCAAGAAATATAGTCCACATAAATTGATTTGGGTTCCTAAAAGAACCTCAAATGGCTCAATGCAACATGATTAGCTATGTAGATTGATTTTACTTATAAATATCTACTTAAGAGATATAGTCCACACAAATTGATTTAGGTTCCTAAAGGAATAATAAAGAACTCTATGCAAACCGATAAGTTGAGTAAATCAATTTTTGAGGTACCCAAGGTCAAATGGTTACTTAAAAATCACCCTCTTTTGTAGAAATGTTTACCATCACAAGCTAGGAGCAAGAGATGGTACCTTGATAGTTGATGCTCAAGGTACATGACCGAAGATCCATCTAAATTCTCTAAGCTCACTGGCCTAGACGAAGGATATGTCACCTTTAGAGACAACAACAAGGGTAAAATCATTGGCAAAGGAACAATAGGTAACAAATCAAACTTTTTAATTGAAGATGTGTTATTGGTTGATGGCTTAAAGCATAATCTTTTTAGCATTAGCCAATTATGTGATAAAGTATATATCATTATATTTGAATCCAATACTTGCATTATTGAACAACCTAACAAAAACTTCTTTATGATTGCCCTAAAACAAAATAATATATACACCATTGACATTAATGATCTTTGTGATAAAATATATTTTTCGATTTTGAATAATGATGCTTAGCTTTGTCATAGGAAATTAGGTCATGCTAGAATGAAACTAATCTCTCAAATTTATTCCAAAGAACTTGTAAAAGGTATTCCAAATATTAAGTTTGTTAAAGATAATGTGTGTGATGCATGTCAACTAGGAAAACAAATGAAAACTAGTTTCAAATCAAATAAGCACCTCTAGACCATTGCAATTGATCCATATGGATTTGTTTGGATCAATTGATACATCAAACCTATGAAGCAGTAAATATGCTTTTATAATTATGGATGATTATAGTAGATACACTTGTACATACTTCTTGGCACACAAAAGCAATTGCTTTAGGTATTTTTCTAAGTTTTGTAAACTTGTTCAAAATGAAAAGGCCTTTATGATTTCATCAATTCGAAGTGATCACGGTGGCAAATTTCAAAACCATGATTTCCAAAATTTTTATAAATCTACTGGATACAACCACAATTTCTCTACTCTGAGAAATCCTCAACAAAATAGAGTAGTAGAAAGAAAAAATAAAAATTTACAAGAAATGGCAAGAACTATGTTGAACGAACATAGCCTACCCAAAAATTTTTGGGTCGAAGCCATTAATATGGCATGCTATCTCATGAATAGGGTTCTAGTAAGACCATTACTCTACAAAACTCCTTATGAATTATGGAAAAACAAAAAACTTAATGTTTCATATTTTAAATTTTTTGGTTATAAATATTTTATCTTGAATGAAAAAGATGCCTTAGGAAAGTTTGATGTAAAATCCGATGAAGAAATTTTTCTTGGTTATTCTTCTATTTCTAAAGCCTTTCGTATCTTTAACAAAGAACTTTAGTTATAGAAGAGTCTATTCATGTTGTCTTTAATGAAGTTTCCGAATTTAAAAAAATGAGTTTGATGATGATCTTAATTTTGATGCTTTGAATTTAAATGAACCCTCTTCTGACTAGATACTTGGATACATCTTCTTCCGAAACATCCTTACCCAAGGAATGGAAGTATGTAGATGCTCATTCTCAGGAGCTAATCATAGGAGACACATTAAAATTGGATCAAATTTGTTCTTCTCTTAAAAATTTTTCTGCCAGCGCTACTTTTCTTTCTCAAATTGAACTTAAATGCATTAACGAGATCTTGAAAGATGATTCATGGGTTATCACAATGCAAGAAGAGTTGAACCAATTTGAGAGAAATAAGGTGTGAGAGCTTGTTCCAAGACCTAGTGACCATTTAGTTATTGGTACTAAATGGGTTTTTAGAAACAAGAAAGATAAATTTGATATCGTAGTTAGAAACAATGCTAAATTAGTGATCAAGGGTTTCAACCAAGAAAAAGGTATCAATTATGAAGAAACCTTCACTCCTATGGCAAGATTAGAAGCCATAAGGATGCTCTTTGCCTATGCTAGTTGTAATAACTTTAAGTTATTTCAAATGGATATTAAAAGTGCTTTTCTTAATGGCTTTTTTTTTAAAGAAGTTTATATTGAACAACCTCCCGAATTTGAGAATGATAATTTTCCTAATCATGTGGTTAAATTCACCAAAGCTCTCTATGGATTGAAACAAGCCCCAAGGGTTTGGTATGAGAGACTTAGCTCTTTTCTTATCCAAAATAATTTCTTTAAATGTAAGGTTGATACTACATTGTGTATTAAAAATTTTAAAAATAACTTTCTTATTATTCAAATTTATGTTAATGATATTATTTTTGGTTTTACTAATGAATCTTTATGCGAATCATTTGCCAAGGGTATGAGTCTAGAGTTTAAAATGAGCTTAATAGGGGAACTAACTTTCTGTTTACGCTTACAAATAAAACAACTTAATGATGGTATTTTTCTTAGTCAAATAAAATATATATTAGACTAACTAAAATGATTTAATATGGATAGTTTAAAGGCCATCAATACTCTTATGAGTACCTCCACTAAGTTAGACATTGACGAAAGTGGAGAAAGCTTTGATCAAAAAGCTTATAGGGGTATGATAGGTAGTTTACTATACCTCACTGCAATTAGACCTGACATCATATCTAGCGTAAGACTTTGTGCTAGGTTTCAATCTAATCCTAAGCTATGTCATCTTAAAGCAGTTAAAAGAATTCTTAGATATATTAATGGAACCACAAATCTAGGATTATGGTATCCAAAAATTAAAAACTTTAAATTAATTACTTATGCTGATGCGAATTTTACTGGATATAGATTAGATATAAAAAGCACATCCGAATCATGTTAATTCTTAGGTCATGCACTTGTCTCTTGGTCTTTTAGGAAACAAAACTCAGTTGCACTATCTACAATCGAAGCCAAATACATTGCGGCTAGTGCATGTTGTGCACAAGTTATATAGATAAAAAATACTTTGGAAGATTATAGAATTTATCTTAGGAATATTTCTATAAAATGTGATAACACAAGTGCTATATGTTTAATAAAAAATCCTATTTAACACTCTAGAACTATATTGACATTAGGTATCATTTCATAAGAGATCATGTTAATAACCATGATATATCCTTAGAGTTTATCAACACTAAACATCAATTAGCTGATATCTTTACAAAATCTTTAAATGAAGAACAATTTGATTTTATTAGAAGGGAGCTAGGGATGTTAATTTATCCGAATGCATGAATTTATTGTATTTCTTTTCCGAACTATCTTCATCTTAATTTATTTCATGAATGGTGCTTTCATGAAGTCATCTCGTTTTTATCTTCATCTTAACTTGGTATCAAATTTACTTCATACCTTTGCTCCATCACTTAATGATTTTTTTTTATTCACTTAATCACGCCACTCATGGATTTTATCGACAAATACATCTCTTGCAGATTTCACTCTTATAAATTTTTAATGAAAAACGGATTTGATTTATGAAGTTTTGTTCATGAATTTCTCTTTATCCTTACCCATGAATTCACCCTTACTCTTTTCATGAAGAAAGAATTTTTTGAATTTTTAGTGTTTAATGATCACTTGCAAGAATGATGATTTGATTGATCCTTTTCATGAATCTTGTCTCTTTGTTAAAATTGAAACATGATTTAATGAAACTCATCATTTGAAATTTAACTTGGTTTAAATCCTTTCATGAATTTGGTTCTTAATGAATTCCTTACCCTTCTTCCTATTCTTCTTGTTTTTATGATAAAGGAAGAAAGAAACTTGCACTTCTCAAGAACTAAAAGCTTTTATGCATTTAAAACAAAAAAATGTTAGCTTATCCAAAAAGAAGTTATCATGCAAAGTTTTTGCTTACTTTCATTTATTGCTTGGATACAATGGTGTGAAACTTGCTCGAATTTTTACCACACTTGCATTGTTGAATTGTTCTCCTTTTTGTTGATGACAAAGGAGGAGAAATGTGGCAAATTGATGACAAATAAATGTCTTAGATAAATACATAAAAATATATTTGTCTTAGATAATTGCATAAAATGTATCGTAAATGCTTAAATGTCTTGTGAATGCTTGAAATATGAGTAAATATGATTGGTATCATCAAATACATACTTGAAAAATATCAAGATGTTTACTTGAAACATATCGGAATGTGACATGATTACTTGTATATGTTTTATTCCTAGTATCATGCTTGATTGCATATCAAAATGATAAATATCTATCATCATGATGAAGTATCGAAATTACCATGCTTTATTTCGTATTTACAATTGGAATCATGCCTTAGATTGATGAATCATCATTTTTATTGAAACTCGAATCTTTCTAAATTTCATACTTGAAAATGATAATTGTCTATCATCTATATTAGATTTGAAAATGAATGTCATGCCTTAACATCATTGTTGATAAATACGTGGTATTGTATTTTGAGATGGTAAATCATGATTGGTATCATGATGTGTATAAATTATTAGGTTGATGCTTGAATTCAAAAGCCTTGAATTCAAGAGTATCTTTTCTCAAGTATGGCATATAGATAGGGGGAGTTAAGGTTAACTCCGTCATCAATTGATTGTAATCATCAAAAAAGGGGAGATTGTTGAATCTCAGATTTTGATGATAAAATTAATTGATAAATTGTTTGATCTAATCTATATGTTGAGATAAGTGTACAAGATTAACTAGATAGCAGTAAGACATAAAACAAATATCGTGTCGAAGTCAAGATCGAGATTTCAATGGGAGTTCAAGAGTTAGTCGGAAGTCTAGGCATTCGTCGGAAGTTCTGCCGGAATTAACCAAAAAGTCCAGGAGCTTGCAAAAGAAGCTCATCGAAACTTGCCAAGAAGATCGTCGTGAAGTCAAGAAGCTTGCCGGACATCCACCGGAACATTGCCGAGAGATCGTCGGAAGTTCGTTGGAAGCTCGCCGGAAGAACAATTGACATACAAGAACAAGAATGCTATGTTAAATGTCTTAATTATCATAGTTAGACCTTAAGTTGAGTTAGGATTGTGAGATAATCACACTAACTCAGTTAGGGGCCAACTAGGCCCTTAATAGGGCTGAATTGGGCTGGTTGAACAAGCCCATTCAGCACTTAAAGTCACGGCTAGTAGTGGCACCGCTTGGGACGTAGTCTCCCAAGAGGTTTGGGCAGTAGTATTGCCCAGACTGGGTGGTGGTACCACCAATAGTTAATGCTATCAGGCAGTGGCATCGCCCAGTGTCAGTCTACAGGCGGTAGTACCACCCAATAATGGCGGTGGTACTGCTAGTACCCAAAATCTAGGAATGTAATACTTTTTTGCTCCAATTCTAAAGTCATTGGGACCTATAAATACCCTACCCTTTTATGCATAAAAGGATAACAAAGTGCAATCAAAAGTGTGAAAAAATATGAAGTGTTGGGGTGTTAAAAATGTTGTAAAAGTAAGAAGAGTCCTCCTCTTTCCTCTCTTAGCTTGTAATCATTCAAGAAAGATGAGTGAGGCTTGTAAAGGTTATCTCCTAAACCCGTGAAAAGGAGAAAGCGTTGTAAAGAGATGGTTAGTCTTCGCCTATTGATGGAAGACCATTAGTGGATGCCGGTGACCTCGACAAAGGAGGAATCGGAAGTAGATATAAGTCTCAACAACCGAGCCACTATAAATTTCGGTGTGCTCATTTCCATTTTGCTTTTTATTACTGTCATTATTTTTGAAGTTAATTGCTAGTACATTTTCTTTAAAATCAAGCACTTTTTGAGATTGGTTTTCAATGAATGAAAAATTTATAAAATCGATGATTTTTTTGTTACACTAATTCACCTCCTTAGTGTCACTCTCGATCCTAACACTTATAAGTAGCAAAAAGAAAATGCAAACTTTGCCAAATTCTAGCAGTCATAGTCGTGGAAATGTTGCATGCATTCTTACAAAAAAATAAAAAAACAAACTCGTTCACTATTGTAACATTATGTTTTCTAATCTTAGATCACATCTCATCCTCAACAAGGAGCCAAGAATGTAGACCACCATACAAGTCAATGTAAGAAATGCAATTAAGATGATGTTTTATCTCTCAGGACTGGTGGAGTGTTCAAATACAATGACTTGAAAACTTGGTCTGTGATAGAAAGAATAGAAGATAAGAACAATTATTGAAGAAGCTTTATTAAAAAGGTGAAGTAGCTTGAATGCATTAACATGTCCCTCTCCTATTTATACATATATACAGGGGAGGATTTTCCTCAACAGAATAGAGGATTTTCCTTAACAGAATAGATAAGATTTCCTCATATAGTTGGGGAAATCTTATCTTCTATCATGCCCCCACAAGATGGTGCTCCTGATAAGGATACCAATCTTGGATCGATGCAAAGAATGGTTTACGAATGAGACGCTTTGTGAGTAGGGCAAGAGCAGATCGCTGCTGCTGTTGTTGTTGCTACGGCTGTGATGGCGATGGCTGCGATTGCGATGACAACGGCGGTAGTTGCGATTGCGATGACAACGGCGGTAGCTGCAACGGCCACAACTGCGATGGCGACGGCTGCGACTGTGACGACAACGACGATAGAGGAGAAATCTACAGTAATGTTGCAGTGATGCTACTATAGCAGAGGAGGAAGCTGCAATAGAGGAGGAGGCTGTAGCAGAAGAGATAGGAGGTAGCTACAGCGAGGAAGAAAGGTGGGGTAGTGCTGGTGAGCACAGCAATAGAGACGCCGCAGTGGAAGGGAACAGATGTTGGCGCAGAGTGGCAGTGGAGAAGACAGTTGTCGTTCACCGAGGAGGAAAGATTTGTCGCACCGACGACCTGACGAAAAAAAGCACTGATAGAAAGCCTTTTCTTTTGCCGTCGGAGGCGAAGAAGCAACGGTGATGAGTCGGCAGCGAGAAGAGAACTTGCTCTAGGCAAGCGGCTCTGATACCATGATAGAAAGAATAGAAGATAAGAACAATTATTGAAGAAGCTTTATTAAAAAGGTGAAGTAGCTTGAATGCATTAACATGTCCCTCTCCTATTTATACAGATATACAGGAGAGGATTTTCCTCAACAGAATAGAGGATTTTTCTTAACAGAATAGATAAGATTTCCTCATATAGTTGGGGAAATCTTATCTTCTATCAGTCTGTACATAAAGAATGCTAAGCAAATTTCGCTTGTGAATGAGTTGATAGATCAAACATATGTATCTGATTATAACTGATTGTAGAATTCTGTGATTATGTTTAAGACCATCCAGTGCGGTTCTTTATCTAATTATTTAATAAATGTTACACTTTCGATGCTGATCTCATCCCTAAGAAACAAATGGATCTCTCTCGTCTTCAGCTTTTACTATATTAAATCTAGGTTAAACAGTTGCTGAAATATTAAATCTAGATGCATGAAAGTCACAAAAGTCAACGATTCAGCTGACTCAAATTCTTTCGGTTGTCAACATTTCGACATTGGATACGACTTGCATGAATAACGTGTTGACATTAACACAAAAGTCAACTTCTACAACATGAATATCTAGTTTTTAATTTATTTATATTATGGGGTCGGATGTACATCATTTGATCATCACAAAGAAAATAATTATAGGTGTAGGAGATTGAAATAAAAAAAATATTTTTATTAAATTATCGAAGCATACAAAACACTCGTAACATCGAAGAGAAAAATAAAAAAGTTAATTGAGATGATCACTCCCCTCTCAAAAAGATTTACTTCTCCATCATTGTATGAGAGAATTTATAAATATCAAAAAATTAACAGAATGGACCATATACTTTGGAGAACGCTTCTCACAGCCCATGGTATGGAAGTTTGCCTTTGCAAAACTCTAATGAGGACAAGTGAGTCCCATTCCATGTTCATATTTTTTAATCCATTTGCTATGACAACATGTAGTCCATCAAGTATCGCTATTGCTTCACAAAATAAGATCTTCCCTCGATCCACAAACCTATAATCAACTAACATCGATTCAGCCAAGTAATTAAGAAGAGTAAAACAAGTTCTCTCAGCCTGGTCCACCAACTGAATCATCGTAATTCAATTTAACCCAACCCTCGGAAGGAAGAGTCCAATGGAGCTGAACATTTTTGCCTTGCCCAAATCGACCCAATTATTCAATAAAAATAGAAGTAACAAATGTTCTAGACTGAAAATTTCTAACCAAAAACTTTAATTCTTGATAGCACTGACAGCTTTCACAAACGACGCCACTAGTCCTCTCGACCGGTAAGCTCCCTACGAATAGGGTTAAGAAACTTATAATCCAATTTAACTGAAATAAAACCATTGACATGTAGCTTCCAAAGTGAAAATTCATCACATGGCCAAAGAGATAAATCCATAGAGTAAATCCTATTAGTCAACTCTTTCCCAAAGTCAGCATATAACAAATCCACATTTTATTTACCGCCCACTAAAAAAATTAAAAATCAAGTAGTCAGAATGCATAATCGATGCACCGTAAAAATCCGACAACAATAATAGAGGGACAAAAGAAATCCAAGTATCCTCCAAAATGTGAAAAAATGTCCATTTCTATCAAATTTCATAATAAGAAAAAGCCTCCAACTCTAACTATTAATTGTTTGAATTTTAAATTTTAATAATAAAATTAATTAATAAAATTAATTAATAAAATTATAATTTAATGAGCATTTGAGTGATACAGAACTAACTTCGATCATGGAAAGACAAATTGATTGAATTAGGAGAATCAAACGTTAAGCCAGAGAGCATAATGTTAGAGATTAGACGTTGGGCTAGAGGATTGGTTGACGTGTCAGAGGTTGGACTTTGTGCCATGAGTTCAGGTATCATGTCATGGACTTAGCTGGTTTTGCCTAAGTCGTGCGGCACCCTTGCGTGTCCGTCCATAAAGATCAACCTCCTCGAAACCTCCCATGGTCCCTTAGGACCTACAAAAGAGAAAACGGGTTAGAGAAAACGTCTCATTTGGGATCCACAAGCAATCATCTCCGTAAACACTTCTTAGCCAATGTAAATTACAAACAAACTTTACAAGCTCTGAATGGTTGCACAACAAAGGGGTAAAATGGTCCACTACAGACCAAACTAAAATGGGACTATTAAGCCTTCGGCTGTCCCTCTACATGCTATGCAAAGCATGAACATACCAAAAGACACAGACATACATAAGCATTACATCAAACATCCTATTTTGAAGTTTGTCTGTGACATTCTCCCCCACTTATTCCTTCGACGTCCTCGTCGAAGCCTTTGCTGATACTACAACTCCTCGCCTTTGTTGAGTCTTCAATCTTCTACTCCAACTGCAATGCACCTCTTGGCTCCCAGCTGCTCTCCGCTGCTGTTTTTGAGTAGTCGAACCTTTGATTTGCCATGCTGCTTCAACTCGCCAATGACTCTAACTTTAATGTGGGGTTGGCTGAGTTGTGTTGATCCCTGTTGGTACCTGTGGATCCTCCAGATGAAGGAAAAGACCATCCTTACTATGCGCTAGTCTCTCAAACGCCTTATGTTGCTTGAACTGGGTGGATGATTGTTGGAGCTTTAACGAGCATCGCCTTGCAAACTTCTGAAGTTTAGGGTCCTTCCTCAAAATTTGCTCATCGACTCTTCTTTCACTTAGTTGTCACTTCCAAGTAGATTTGCATCACTTCTACTTTCGATTGGCATTCTATTGGGAAATGAAGCGGATAATCTACTCTTAGTAGCACTGATCACCATAGGTGAGGATTTGACAACTATTGTCTTCTAATATTTTCAAAGGGTCTTTGAACTTGTGTAGAGCTCCTCTATTGGATAGATAAGAGAATTGGGGTACTTGATTTTGCCCATTCTCTTTAGAGTTGAGAAGGCAATGGTTACTTGACTTCGCCCACCTCCTCAAGGGTTGTACTCTATGCATCAAGCTAGTTACTGGCCTTCGCTTGCTCTTTACTCACACTTCTGAAGCACTCGAAGTGTTTGCACTCCTTGCATTGAGTTAGCTATTGTGATTCACCTTCTCAATACCATCGAACTTCTGGAATGCAAGAAGTTTTCACCCCAACTTGGAGTAAGTCTCTAATAGTTTTGGTCGCCTTTAGGATTGTACCGTCTTCTCCATCAACCCTGCCACCTACTCCACTGAGTAGCAAAGATACAGCACCATGTACTACCTACTTTGTTCCTTGGTCATGTACTCTTGCATGACCCAAAGTCCTTCACTTTCGGCTATCTTGATGAGAAACTCGTTGACACCGGTCTTACAAAGTTCCTCGGCCCCTGCCTCTTCAGCCTTATCTCGGTACTTGGAGTTTGCCTCTGTATGCTCCACCTCCTCAGCCCCTTTCATGACCAAGCGCTCTCCCTCCATGAGAGCAAGGGATCAATGACTTTCACGGAAGTCCCACCTTTGCGGTACCATGGAGCTGCCATGCCCATGGCCCTACTATCCATCGTCTTGCATCTACCTCCCTTTTCTTCATGATCAGTAGATATGTCTCTATGACACTCCTTCGAGTCCACCTCCATTCTAACTGATGCTTGATTTTGGGTAGCTAAGTCCCTCTGGACTCATCGTCGCTTCCTCGCCCTTTTTTGACCCCTTGCTTCAACACCTCTATGTTCTCCAAGCAGCTCCCTTTGGTCGATGGAAAGACAGACTGCAACTCCCATGCATGGCCTCTGCCATCACGTTATAGGGTTTACACAGATTCTGTTCTCCTTAGCTTCCTTGGTAGCAATATTTGCTTACTCGACCTTGTCCTCTGACTTGTCGGGCTCCCTTAAGCGAATATGGGCTTTGGAGTAGTCCAACTCTCCAGCTGCTTCGATCATACCTCTGCATGATCAAGTCCCTCTCATGGGACTCACTGGTACTTGCATTCGAACTTTTCCCTTGGTGAAACACAGCACCCATATGCTGATGACCAAGGCTTTCATCCGATGCAAAATTCGATGCACGCACGAAAGACCCGCTTCTACGGTACCATGGCCTTCACTCCTTGAATGCATAGCTCTTCTTGCCATCGTGTTCTTCATCGAAGTGGAGCTGCTAGTAGCTCCTGATCATACCTCCGTATGATAAAGTCCCTCATGGGACTTCACTCGTGTGTATCGCATTGCCACGAACTGTTCCACCATGATCCGCTACACCATGTCGCCTCCTGGTGACATCTCCATTGCATTCTGATCCTTGTGGAATGAACTCGAATTGTGGTCTCTCTATTTGTGGTCTTTGCCACCACATTGCAGGGCCTCTTCCAACTTCGATTTTGTTCGCTCCTTTGGTAATCGACATTCGTCCACCCGCTCTCGGGTCACACCTAGACGAAGCATCACTCTAGGATAATCTATCGCCTAGTAGTTCTCGTAGTCCACCGACTTCATTGGAATTGGTGCAATATTGTTTGGATCCTGGGCCTTTGCCCCTACCAGCACAATCTTCGCTATGCACCGCTCTCTTCATGGCAACTTGAATGACAACACTATGGCATATTCTTCAAGAGCACCTGCCTCTGCGTCCTCTTGCCCCGTGCCAAGGCTTTTTGAACCCAACTTCTCCTCTATAAGCTAAGTCGCCTCAGTTCCTCCATCAAATGCTTCTTCGAGATAAGGTGCATGTGCCCAGAAGTTCCCTTCGTCTTTGGCACCATGTAATATGAGTCTGCTTCATCAGCATGAAAGACATAATCCTACTCTTGTCTCTACAAGAGTTTATGTCCTTGACCTCTGCCCAAGGAAAGCTCTATGCCTTCGCTCCATGTTCCATCTACTATGTTGACTCCCTTCATGCGGCTTGGGTACTTTGTCAAGTTACACCCAAGTTGCTCCGCTCCTCATTTTTGCATTGAGTTGATGTTGGCCCTCGCGCCCACCATTCCACGGGTCAGCCATTTGTTGAGTCCGATCTCCATATCGACTCCAAGTGTGTCTTCATTTGTGTTGCCTTGGATTTCTCTCCCACTTGATCTCGCAATGCATTCCCCAATATATTATCTCAAGCAAGATCATGCGATGACTCCACGTCGCTTGCTCAGTCCATTGAGCTATGTGAAGTTGTTTTTAAGGTACTCTTCTTCAACATGTGCGGTCTGTTGCACTTGGTTCTCCCTCTGAAGAGCCGGGACTTATCCCTCCTGGATACCCTATCCCGTTGGAGCAACTTCTCTCTTAGCTTCCTTCTCTTTGGAAGTTTCGGAGACTACCATCCCCTTGGACTACTCCGCCTTGCTGAACAAACCATGCATTGTTCTGCCTCCTACAAATGCACTTGCTAGATTGTGACTTCATGTCAATACAGGCCCTGCTGCACCCTCAAGGTCTAGCAACATGCTGAACTCGCTCCACACTTCAGCCTCCTATAGATGTATCCTTCAAATGTTGAAGAGAAAGTTTCAATGCTCCATGGTACCGAGTTTCGGTCGTCATGGGATGGCCACAAATACTCCATCGTTCGCATATAAGCCTTTGCATGAGTACCGAATTCTTTCAGTTAGCAATTCCCCTCACCTCTGTGAGCTTTGCACAACTCTTTCAGTCGTTGAACAATCCATTCCACCTTACATGGTCTCATCCGTTACCAAGCGCCTTGCTTGCCTTGAGCACCATCAAGTATGGTTGTCAACGTTGAGCCATAGCTCAAACTCAGCCATCCCAACCTTTGTATGCTACGCATTCTTCTCAGCTTGCTGGTCCTCATGGTTCCTCTTGCACGAAGGGGTTGGCCATTCCTCTGAATGCTAATCTTAGATGCTCGCTCCTCTGAGCGACTCCTTTTCCCTATACCTCCATGCCCGTTTTCCCAAAAACGGTCGCGCGTGCTAGCTGCCCTCAACACAGCCCCGCTAGGTCCCCCACGTTTGCATGCCAAGTGTTTCTATGAGTGCTTGTCCCGCTTTGATACCATCTATCACAGACTTAGCTGGTTTTGTCTAAGTCGTGCGGCACCCTTGCGTGTTCGTCCGCAAAAGTTAGCCTCCCTAAAACCTCCCATGGTCCCTTAGGACCTACAAAAGAGAAAACGGGTTAGAGAAAATGCGTCACTTGGGATCCACAAGCAATCATCTCCATAAACACTTCTTAGCCAATGCAAATTATAAATAAACTTTACAAGCTCTGAACGGTTGCACAACAAAGGGGTAAAATAGTCCACTACAGACCGAACTAAAATGGGACTATTAAGCCTTCGGTTGTCCCTCTACATGCTATGCAAAGCATGAACATACCAAAAGATATAGACATACATAAGCATTAAACTAAACATTATGTTTTGAAGTTTGTTCGTGACAATCGGGCCAGAGGGATCGAGCATTACACCAAGAAGATCAGATGTTGCGGGAGGTCAACATGCTAATGGATCAAGTAATACATCGAAGGAGAGGACAATACGCCGAAGGTTTAGATGAAGCATCGGATAAACCAATGACATTCTAGACAATATAGGATTTATGTTTGTAATCGTTTGTATCTTAATCGTAGTAATTTAGGTTTTAATTGAGTTGGTTTTGGGTGGAATCATGCCAACTTGATTACAGGCCTCTTGGACTTGAATTAAGCTAAATTGGGCCAATTGGAAGGCCAATTCAGTAGCTTGAAATTGGGACAAGTGGTGGAACTACTTATGAGCTAGAAAGTATGAAATGTACATTTTCAAAAAACCCGACGGTGGTACTGCTTACGTCAACGGTAGTAATCGCCCTTTATCAAGTAGTGGTATTGCCAGATTATAGGTGGTACCACCAAGACACAAGTCTCCAAAATTGTGTCAGGTGGTGGTACTACCAAGACTGGTGGTGGTACCACTAATGCTTAGTGTGGTAGGCAATGGTACCGCTAGTACCTCAAAAACCCAGTGATTTAAATTTTTGGCTCCATTTTTAAATCTTTTTGGGGCCTATAAATACCCCTCTTATGCTTGCTTGCAATAGAATGAAAAAACTTATGATTCTATATATATAAACTCTCTTAAAGTATTGAGTCTCTTCCTTCTAGAGTTTAGAAGTCTTTCTAAGGCAGGAGTGAGGTCTTACTTTAAAAGATAGGAATGAAGGTTATGATAGTTATAGGTTGCTAGTCATAGGTGCCCGACAAGTCAATCACGTGAGTGATGGCACGTGTGACTTGACACGTAGTCTTTTTGCTTATTATTATTTGATATTTTATCACTTTATATTGCTTGTTGTTTGAATATATGGTGATGTCCATTGATCTGTGCAATGGGAATCAGATCGTGATGAGATTATGTTAATGAGACCGATTCACCTTTAAATACAGATCCTAAATAATCCCGATCATAGGTTACTCGAGAGAGACATCGAGATAACCATATATACTGGTGTGCTGTATATCCATCCATACGATGGATTCAGTTGGTCTCATAGTTGCTCATGTGGGGATACTAGAGATATAGTACAGGTGCTCATTGGAGAATGAGTTCACTGATTAATCTGCTTATGGAATGCTAGATAGTTGATGATGCCTTATTATCAAATAACGATTCCATAGTCCTAGTGTTATATTTGGTCCTTAGACTTAAGACACCAAGGATGTCCTATATGAGTACTCTATTCTTTGATACCAGACTTATAGGTCTGGAGGTTTATTATCTAGCACAGCCGGTTATCGAGAGTGGTAGCCAACCTTACAAGGACTATTGAGTGTCGATAAAGGATCATCCACTCTCGATGTTATGAGAGGAATATCCCATGTGTTCTTGCTCAAATAAATCCCTAGCCAAAGTTATTCGGATTGAGAGAGAAAGAGTTCTTTGGGAGAATCCGATTAGAGTGAGACTTGAGTAGAAACCGTATGGGTCTGATAGCATCATGCCCGGTATACTATCTTTGGGATATTAAATGGATGAAGGACTACAGGTATATGGTAACTGAGGACAAACATGTCTAATAGATTGGATTCTCCTGTATCATTTGGGGACTGTGGCGTAGTAGCCTAGTACGTTCGTAGTCGATGAGTCGAGTGAATTATTATAGAGATAATAATTCATTAAGCTAGAAGGAGTTCTGACAAGTATGACTTACAGCCAGTTTGATATTGGGCTTAGAGGGTCACACACATATAGTAGGTGTTGCAATGAGTAGAGGTTCATATATGAGATATCCGTCGGAGCCCCTATCTTATTGGATATCCAATAAGCCCATGAATTATTGGATCTTATAGATGAGATCCAATAAGAGCACATGAAACATTATTGGATAGAGATCCGCTAATCTAAGAGGCTTGGGTAGTTGGATGGATATCCAATACCCAATAGGGCAGGATTCATTAGGGTTAATTTGACATGGGACCTCTATAAAAAGGAGGGAATCAATAGTTCATAAGCTAGAGCTTTTTAGTTGCCCCTTCTATTCTCCTCCTCTTTTCCACCTCAGAGCAGGCCTGAAGTTTTGAGGAGCGTCATCGTAGCCCTACTGTGTGGATCACTATTAGAGAGAAGGACACTTGACCTCCTTCACCCTCTCCTAGAGATATGCAGGGATTTAGGGATATACGATCTCCTTAGGTAACACAATCTATCTTATAAATAGTTTTAAGTTATGCAAATTTTTGCGTACCAATCTTCGCACGACGACAAACATATCTTTAGGAAATTAAGGATTTTATTTTTCTGTTTTTCCGTTGTGCATGTGATGTCGGCTCCAAGATTTCCTAACATTAGTATCAGAGCTAGGTTCTTCGTGCAAAAGATTGGTTTTGAACTACATTTGTTATGTTTTTGGAGGAGCATTTGACGTCAAATCATTAACGCAAAAGCAAAAAAGGGCAGTAATAGTTGCTGCCCTCACAGATGGCAACCTTACGTGCAAGGGGGTGGTGACCGACAGGCTGTTGCCGGCAGTTTGCAGCCTTCTTCCTGCAGTAGGTGCCACCTGCGGGTTGGGCACCTACAGGTAGGGCAGCCTACAGCGGTGGCAGCTTATACGTGGGCCCGTATGCAAGGGCAGTGCCTGTCGCTGCTAAGCTCGCACACAAGCCACTAGCAATAGTGGCAATAAGCCCCAGCAAGCGACGCTGGCCTACTGGTGCTGCGTCGCCCACGGGCATTGCACCTACAGCAACGCTTGTGGGCGCAGTGCCTACAGGCTGAGGCGCCATAGGGTAGCAGCACATGCGGGTGATGCGCTCATGAGCACAGTCGCTCGCAGGTAGGGGCGGCTCCCTCGCACCCCCTGCCGCACATGCCACCTCTGGCAGGGTGGCAATGGCCACAACAAGTAGGGAGAAGAGAGGGGTCTTAGTTTTTTGGGCAAAAGATAGTTTTGCCCCTCGAATTTTCAAAAATTTCAAACTATGTCCTTTGTCTAAATTATGAAAATACCCCTAAAATTCCCTACATATCCCTGATTTCAAAAATATTAATTAATTAAAAAGTTTAATTGATTATTATTTTTATTATTATTTAGTAATCCTACATTATGATGATGTGTACATATGATGTATGATATGTGGACGGATGATCATGGACTGTGTGATGTGTGTGCTTGCGATTATTATTATTGGGCCCTGTGAGTCTCCATTTTATTTCTCATTTATTATTAGGCCTGTGTTCCTATGATTAAGTTGTAATCACACGAAGAGACACAGTAGGAGTGTGGAATTGATAGTGGGACCTACGATGCCGAGACGGACGATCACGATGCATGGAGATGCATCGAGATGCCGATAGAATCGATAAGAATGAGATGGATGATCATAGGGCATAGAGATGCACCGCTGCACACGTAGATCTTGATGTGAGTGATTAGGCCCACTAGCTCGGGCCTAATCATATTAGATTGTGGTCCATGATCATCTAGTGTGATTGCTCATATAATGTGTGATTACTTATATACCTACTAGATATGTATATATATATTTGCATGCAATGTACATATATATTAAATATGTATGTGTGTGACATGTCATATTAGGACACCAAATCAAATAAACTCCTCTCTTAACAATATTAAGTCAGTAAACGTGAGGTAATTAGATTGACCCACGTGGCTTTCCATCATTATAGGTAAGGACCGATTCTCGATGTAGGTTGAGTTGGTTGAGTCCCTCGAGGCTCACCTATATTGTGATTCGCTATCTTGCCTATAACATAGAGATGTCACCGATGACCTAAGGACATGATATGTTTGGTCGAGTCCCTCGAGGGTATATCATCGAATCACTCATCTTGTAACAATAGTGTTGACTTAACCAAACATCATGGTTGGTCAAGTCCCTTAAGACCATAGTGATTCAGAGGCCAATAGGACGAGAATCATAAGGAGTTGTGATCAATAAGAGTTGCCAACTTTTGAGGCTTAGTGTGATTGGTCGAGTCCCTCGAGATTACGCTAAGACGCTTATTGGATCCCGACCCCACTAGAAGTCTACCGGAGACTTCCATTTCACGTGCTAAGGGTGTCGCGTGACTCGCCAGTAAAATAGTGGGAGCAGATTAAGAAATATCATTTATTTTTTAAAAAATGTCATTTTCAAATTTGTTATGTGACATACTTGATGTCAACCACCTCATTGGTCTGAATTATATGGATTGGCTACACAACTTGAGAATTATTCTCACAGCGGAGAAAATTACATATGCCCTTAATATAGTGATGACTATACTCGAGGAAGGGGCAAGCGTTGATGAGATCGCTCGCTACATTAAGTACATTGATGACTCCACTCTTGCTCAGTGTTACATGTTAGGCTCTATGACTCTTGAGTTACAAAGATAACATGAAAAGATGGATGCTAGATCTATTCTCCTATATGTCCACAAACTATTTGAGGAATAGGGAAGGACTCAGCGATATGAGATATCCAAGAGCCTATTCTGCGCTAGGAAGACTGAGGGGACACCGGTTCAAAACCATGTCCTAAAGATGATTGAGTGGATAGAGAAACTAATAGGTCTAGGAATGGTCTTAGAGGATAACTTTGTGTGGATCTTGTGCTTCAATCCCTACCAGATTCCTTTCTATATTTCATAATGAATTTTAATATGAACAAACTTAAAGTGACTCTTCCTGAGCTCCTCAATATGTTGAGGGAGGCAGAGAGCACTATCAAGAAAGAGAAGCCAGTTCTTTATACTAGTGAGAATAGAAAGAAAAGGAAAGTAGAAATGTCCCTTAAAAGGGCAAGGGCAAGGCCGAGGAGATTGGAGAGAGAAATATTACATAATGGTTTGTTTATGCTAGATACTATTTATATATTAGGAATGTAAGTGCGTCCAAGAGGAAATGAGATGACATGAATAGTACATACCTGTGGCATTGTAGGCTAGGTCACATCCATGAGGGAAGGATTCAAAAGTTGCTAAAGGATGACATTGAGATCCATTCAACTATGAGCCATATGCAACTTGCGAGCCTTGCATTCGTGGAAAACTGACCAACTCTCCATTTAGTGAAATTGGAGAGAGAGCCACTAAGCCGTTGGAACTCATACATAGTGATATATATGGACCCATGTCAACTTATGTCGTTGGTGTTACTCCTACTTCATTACCTTTATTGATGATGTCTCAAGGCATGGATATGATTACCTTATTGATGTCTCAAGGCATGATATGTATACTAATGAAGTACAAGTCCGAGGCCTTTGAGAAATTCAGAGAGTATAGAATGAGTGGAGAACCAGACTGAAAAAGAGTATTAACTCTTCGATCTATCGAGGAGATGAGTACTTGAGTACAAAGTTTAGCCCAATTTCTCAAGACCATGAGATTCTATCCTAATGGCATACCAGGTAATACAAAGGTTGCTAAGAAAGACCCGATAAAGGACAAAGGCTAGCGATTCCACTACAGCAAAGATTGGCACAAGAAGAGGAACTGTAAGGAGTACCTTGTAGAGAGGGCGAAATAGAAGCTTAGAGAAGCTTTAGGTATATTCATGATCAGTCTCCAGTTGTCAGATTTTTATGATCGTGCATTGATATTGGATACTGGTATTACTTATCCCATCTGCAATTAGTTGTAGATTCTAGCAAAGCCGAGGAGATTGGAGAGAGAAATATTACATAATGGTTTGTTTATGCTAGATACTATTTTATATATATGATATGTAAGTGCGTCCAAGAGGAAATGAGATGACATGAATAGTACATACCTGTGGCATTGTAGGCTAGGTCACATCCATGAGGGAAGGATTCAAAAGTTGCTAAAGGATGGACATTGAGATCCATTCAACTATGAGCCATATGCAACTTGCGAGCCTTGCATTCGTGGAAAACTGACCAACTCTCCATTTAGTGAAATTGGAGAGAGAGCCACTAAGCCGTTGGAACTCATACATAGTGATATATATGGACCCATGTCAACTTATGTCGTTGGTGGTTACTCCTACTTCATTACCTTATTGATGATGTCTCAAGGCATGGATATGTATACTTAATGAAGTACAAGTCCGAGGCCTTTGAGAAATTCAGAGAGTATAAGAATGAAGTGGAGAACCAGACTGAAAAGAGTATTAACTCTTCGATCAGATCGAGGAGATGAGTACTTGAGTACAAAGTTTACCCAATTTCTCAAGGACCATGAGATTCTATCCTAATGGACACCTCCTTATACACCTCAGCTCAATGGTGTATCTGAAAGGAGGAATCATACAATGTTAGATATGGTACGATCTATGATGAGTTTCACTGACCTACCCATCTCATTATGGGGATATACCCTAGAGACCGCAGCTTACCTTTTGAACAGAGTTCCAACTAAGTCGGTAGTATCTACACCATATGAGATATGGAAAGGGAAGAAGCTTGATCTTAAGGTTATTAAGATTTAGGGTTGTCCTGCTCACATTAAAAGACACAAACCTGATAAGTTGGAATCGAGGATGGAGGGGTGCAAGTTCGTGGGATACCCCTAGAAAACTTGTGGGTATTATTTCTATCATTCCGAGGATCAAAAGGTCTTTGTAGTTGAGAGAGCGGTGTTCCTTGAGAAGGAACACATTCTTGGTGGAGATAATGGGAGCATGATAGAGTTGAGTGATGTTAGAGAACATAGCTAAAGCACCACTCCATAGCTCGAGTCTGTTTAGGTACCTAACACACAAGTTCTAATATTACATAGGTCTGATAGAGTATCTCATCCTCCTTAGAGATATGTAGGACATATTAGAGGAGAGAATGTTAAGAATATTGATCCTCATACTTACGAGGTGGCTATTATGAGTATAAACTCCGGGTAGTGGCAAGAAGCCATGAATTTTGAGGTGGATTTTATGTACTCCAATAAGGTTTAGAACTTAGTTGATGTGCTCGAGGGTATTGTACCCATTGGTTGCAAGTAGATCTTTAAGAAGAAGATCAGAGTAGATGGAAAGGTAGAGACATATAAAACAATGTTAGTGGCTAAGGGGTATCATCAAAGGTGAGGTGTTGACTATGATGAAACCTTCTCACCTATAGTCATGCTAAAATCCATCTGAATTCTATTGGCTATTGTAGCACACTATGATTATGAGATCTGAGAGATGGATGTATATGATACAACCCGATGGATTTGTGTCCAAGGAATGCCCAGATAAGGTGTGCAAGTTGTTTAGATTCATTTATGGACTAAAGCAAGCTTCCCAAAGTTGGAACATAAGATTTGATAAGACAATTATATCTTATGACTTCGTTAAGAATGAAGATGAGCATTAGAAGCATCCTATATCTTGGGGATTCAGATCTATAGAGATAGATCTAAGAGGATGCTTGGCTGGTCCAAGTTAAAGTACATAGACACTATTATCGAAAGGTTTGACATAGAAAATTCCAAGAGATGTCTCATATATATGAGACATGGGATAAGATACCCTATGCCTTAGCGATAGGACGAACATGAATAAGATACCCTATACCTCAACAATAGGGCCTATCATGTATGTCATGCTATGTACTAGGCATAGCACATACTCTCAGTGTCACGAGCAGGTATCAGGCAGATCCAGGCTTGGACCATTGGAAAGCAGTAAAGTGTATCCTTAAGTACTTGAGAAGAACTATGGATCTTTTACTGGTCTATGGAGGTAGTAGCCTTAGGGTTGAAGACTACATGGACTCGAGTTTCTAGTCCGTTGTTGATGATAGCAAGTCAAATTTGGGATATGTGTACATCCTAAGTAGAGGAGCAATGTGCTAGAAGAATTCCAAGCAAGATACTACTATTGACTCGACCACAGCGGCGGAGTATATTGTTGCAGTAGAGGGAGCAAAGGAGGGAGCCTAGATGAAGAAGTTCATCATAGATCTTATAGTCGTGCCAAGCAACAAGGAGCCAATTCCCATATATTGTGATAATAATAGGGCGATTGCTCAAGTGAAGGAACCCATGTTTTATTAGAAGTCTAAGCACATTTTGAGAAGGTTCCACCAGATCAGAGAGATCGTGACCCGAGGAGATGTAGTAATGGAAAGAGTTTCATCCGAAGATAACATTACAAATCCACTAACAAAGCCATTGTCTTAGATTGTCTTTAAGCATCACAGGGGTCTGATGGGGATCAGACACATAGTGATTAGCTTTAAGTCAAGTGGGAGATTACAAGTTATAGGTATCCTACAAGCCAATCATGTGAGTAATGACACATGTGACTTGACACGTAGTCTTTTTGCTTATTATTATTTGATATTTTATCACTTTATATTGCCTGTTGCTTAAATATATTATGATGTTCATGGATTTATGCAATGAGACTCGGATCATGATGAGATCACGATAATGAGACCGATTCACCTTTAAATATAAATCCTAAATAATTCTAATCAAAGGTTACTCGAGAGGGATATCGAGATAACCAGATAGACTGATATGTTGTATACCCGTCCATATGATGGATGTAGTTGGTGTTATAACTGCTCATGTGGGGACACTAGGGATACAATACAGGTGCTCATTAGAGAATGAGTTCACTGATTGATCCGCTTGTGGAATGTTGGATGGTTGATAATGTCTTATTGTCAAACAACGATTCCGTAGTCCCAATGGTATATCTAATCCTTAGATTTGAAACACCAATGATGTCGTATATGAGTACTTTATTCTTTGATACCAGACTTATAGGTCTGGAGGTTCCAAATCTAGCACAATCGGTCATCGGGAGTGGTAGCCAACGTTTTGAGGACTATTGAGTATCGATAGAGGATATTCTACTCTCGGTGTCATGAGAGAAATATCCCATGTGTTCTTACTCAAATAAATCCTTAGCCAAGGAAATTCGGATTGAGAGAGAAAGAGTTCTTTGGGATAATCCGATTAGAGCGAGACTCAAGTAGAAACCGTATGGGTCTGACAGCACTATGCTTGGTATACTATCTCTAGGATATTAGATAGATAAGGGACTATAGGTATATGGTAACTGAGGACAAATATGTTTAATGGATTGAATTCCCCTGTATCATTTGGGGACTACGGCACAGTGGCCTAGTACGTCCGCAGTTAATGAGTCAAGTGGATTATTATGGAGATAATAATTCATTAAGCCAGAAGGAGTTCTGATAAGTATAACTTACGACTAGCTCGATATTGGGCCTAGAGTTCGGATATTAGATATCTGCTAGAGCCTTTATCTTATTGGATATCCAATAAGCCCATGAATTATTGGATCCTATGAATGAGATCCAATAAGAGCCCATCAGAGATATCGGATAGAGATCCACTAATATAAGATGCTTGGGTAGTTAGATAGAAATCTAATACCTAATAAGGCAAGATCCATTAGGGTTATATTGATAGGGGATCTCTATAAATAGGAGGGAATCTATTGTTCATAGGCTAGAGTTTTTTGGTTGCCTCTCCTATTCTCCTCTCCCTCTCCACCTCCAAGCAGGCCTAGAGTGTTGAGAAGGGTCATCGCAGCCCTATCATGTGGATCACCACTAGAGATGAGGGCGTTTGATCTCTTTCACCCTCTCTTAGAGATCTATAGGGATTCAAGGATATACGATCTCCCTTGGTAGCACAATCTATCTTATACATAGTTTTAAGTTACGCGAATTTTTGTGCACCAATCTTCACACAATGACGAATATATCTTTAGAAAATTGGGAATTTTGTTTTTCTATTCTTCCACTATGCATATAATGTTGCCCCAAAGATTTCCCAATAAGCTCCTGGACTTCACGACAATCTTCTTGGTGAGTTCCGACGAGCTTCTTTGGCAAGCTCCGAGACATCTTGACTGGTTCTTCCAGAACTTCCAATGAACGTCCGGACTTTCGACGAACTCTTGAACTCCCAATGTGATCTCGATCTTGACTCCGGGACTTCATTTTACTTCATGCCTTACAATCGTAGTTAATCTTATATATGTAAAAAGCCACTTCAATCTAGACAATTATTACTAAGCCTGAATCTAGTGGTCCAATATGTCATTGGTTAATCGGTGCTTCGTCCGAATCTTCGGCGCATCGTCCTCTCTTGCGGCCTATTGCCTAATCGCCAGTTGACCTCTGCAACTTCGATTTACTTGGCGCAATGTCCGCTCTTCTTGGCCTGATGCTCGAGATCTCGGCCCGAAGCCTTTTGCCGATACATCGACCGTTCCTCCGGCCCGACATCCAATCTTCTGACATTTTTCACTCCAGCCCAACATGATTCTTCCTGCTTTAATTGTCTCTCCTTATCAAATCAAAATGCATATCAAATCAAAACACTTATCAATTAGTTTCATCATCAAAATCCAAGATTCAATAATCTCCCCCTTTTTTATGATGACAACCAATTGATGATGGAGTTAACCTTAACTCCCGGCGTTTAAACAAACTCTCCCTATTAATATGCCTTATTGATAGAAACTCTTGGATTCAAAAATCCAAACAACATGTCATTATCAAATCATGCATGACATCAACATACTTCTCCCCCTTTGTCATCAACAAAAAAGAGAAGTCCAACTATTCATGTATTTAGAAGTAGGAGTTCAAATCGTTGCATAATAAATCTTCAAGTTCTATCATCATAGATATGCAGGTTAGCATATTTGCTTTTCTTGAGATAGGCAAGATAGCAATTTTTGGTAATGTTCAAGATAGCAATTTTTGCCTCTTCTTGAAATGTGTAACTTCGCACACATTGCTTCTCTTGAGATTTGCAAGATAGCACTTTTACTTCTTTTGAGATAGCAACTCTTTGCTTCTCTTTAGATCACAAGCTAGCAATTCTAGAAAATTTTACATCATGCAAGGTAGCAAATTTTTGTGATGTTCAAGATAGTAAGTTCTTTCTTCTCTTTTAAGAAGTGCTATTTTTTGCTTCCTTTGCAAACTGCAAGCTAGCAAAATGCAAGATAACAAGCTAGCAAGAGACAATGTTTTACATGAAACAAACTACATGAGGTACGTTTGCATCTTCTCTTGACTTATGCAAGCTAGCTAGCAACATTTCTCCCCCTTTGTCATTGTCAAAAAGAAGGGAAGACCCTTTACATCAATTTTTAAATCATGACAAAGGTAAAGTATCAATCTTATTTGTGTATCATTACATTTTTAAATTAAGAAATGCACAATTTCAAAACCATGCATTTCATTTTTCATGCATGATACAAATAAATCAATCATCATTATGAGCATATCATACATGATACTAAAATATTAAAAACTTTTAAGCATTTATCAATATTTTGATCATGATACCAAACATTCATTGTTTAGAGCATTCATGATACACATCATATGCATCACATATATCATCATAATAAAAGAAAATAAGTATTGCATGTATCATTCCATCACATGGAGAATATCAAGAAGAATCAAAGTATGAAAAATCTTGATTCATAGAAAAATATCATGTATCGAATATCAAGAAATCAAGATGATGATATAGATGAAGACATTCCTATACCAAAAAGATGTCACGTAAATGATCTCAATTCATGTATAATATCTCTCAATTCTTTATGAATCATTATAATTTCAAAAAATCATGATTCATTTCGATAAAATTCAATAAAGAGATACAAGAACACATAGTAGGAGATCTTAATTCATAAATGATTTCAAGTTATAATTCATGAGAAATCAATATCATGATTTCGATAAAAACCATTAAATTCAAATCATCAAAATCTTAACATTACTTTCAAGAGATTCAAAATGGACACAAACAACTTTATCAATCTCTTAGTGAAAAATTCATAAGATAGAGAAAAAGAAATTAAAAAAAAAATACTTTTCTCTTTTTAGTTGTTTCAATTCATGTGATTTGTTTTATTCAAGCATATCTTTCTTTATTTATGCCAAAAAGAAATCATTTAGGATCAAAAAATAAATTTCGTAATAAAAACCATCCATCTTGCTTATAATCGAAAAAGTCACTTTTATTGTCATAAAAATCAATAATCCATAAATCACAAAAATCATCATGCATCATTTTGAAAGATAAACTTATTAAGCATGATCATTATGCATTAAATTATCAAGCATGATTTCATTAAAAATGAAGCATTTTTAATCACAAGCAATGCAAAAAAATCATCAAGATTACATTATTAAAACATCAAGCATAATTTCATAATTTCAATCAAAATCATTTTGTTTGTTTATCATAAAACATGTAATTTTCATGATTATTTTCAAAATTACTAGAATGATAAGCATAATTCCTATTTTTTGTATTTTCATTACATTATGTAATTTTCAAAAAATAATTTTTCTAAACTAAATGAAAAGGAAAATGCATCATGGAAAGTATCATGTAATTTCGAAATAAACTAAAGGTGCTTTGATTACCTCAACGTCAAAAGCCGTTAAGGCATAGTTTGTCACCTCACTTTTGTTAATTTTCTCCTCATCTTCGGAAAAGCTTGATTCGTCCCAATTTGTTCTTCTTCTTCTTGCATTCAAAGCAAATAGTTGTGTTCTTTTTTTTCTTAAATTTTTGTTTCATTAACTTTTTAAATTTCTTAGTTAATTCAAGTTCACCATCACTTGAGCTTATGCTCGAGTAGTCTTCAATTGTTCTATGTCCCAAATCCTTCATATTCTTTGGAAGGTGATTTTCAAGTTCTTCACGTGCAATGCACATCATTTCATATGTGATCAATGAACCAATTAGTTCTTCAATCGAAAAATGGTTCAAGTCCTTTGATTCTTATATTACCGTTATTTTTGAATCCCAATTTTTAGAAAACGATCGTAAAATATTGTTAACGAGATCAAAATCCAAAAAACTTCTACCAAGTGCTTTTAAACCATTGATGTCATCCGTAAAACAGGTGTACATGTCTCCAATGGTTTCACTTGGTTTCATATGAAATAGTTTAA